>WAAD01015753.1:4969-94864 GCA_013389945.1 Fregata magnificens | reverse complement strand
GAGACGGGACGAGGGGCCCCCGCCCCGCCGCCCACCGGCGGGCACTGCCCGCAGCCGCCCCGGGTAAGGAGCGAGCTGAGGGGTTTTAGGTGGTGAGCGGTGCCGGGGGGGCTGGCGCCGGTAAAGCCTGGTCAAAAACTCAGGGCGGCTGCCTTCCTGGGAAGGACGAGTCATTCAGAGCAGGCCAGCGGCGCCACAGCATCCTCATCCTCCTCCTCCTCCTCCCGCCATGGCAGAGCTGCGGAGGCGAGAAGCGCCTACCCGTGACCCGCAGCCCCGAGCCTTCCCCCGGGGTGCCTCCTCACCCGCACCTACTTCCCCATACCCCGCGGTAACGGAGGTGCCCGCACCCTGGGAAGCCGTTAGCGGGGCTGAAGCGTGACCGGTGACACTGTTGTGACGGAGGAGTGCGCCAGGGGAGAGGGTCCTGCTCGGTGTTGTACTTGCCTGGGAGGGAGTTTCCCCGTCCCCCTGCAGAAACCCGTCAGTGGTAGCGCACAGCGCCCTTCCCTGCGCGCCTGCCTTCGGGGAGCTTTTTCTGCAAATAAACAGAAAGTGATCCTACCCCTGTTACAACTACAGAGAGAGACTAGCCCCGGCAAAGCTGCCGTCTGTCTTGATTACTACAGCCTTCTTTTGAACATACAAAGCAGACGTACAAGAGCTTCATCAGCAAGACGCGGGCAGCTGGCCCCCAGCACCTGATTTCGCTGCCACCCCCGGGAGAGCTGGCCGGCCCACGGCTCCGGTGGGGCCGGCCGTGTGCCCACCGGCGGCACAGGCTGCGTGCCCAAGGGCTGCCTGCAGCCCCCAGCAGGGCAAACGGGGCTCACGGCTGCTTTCTGGCTTAAACTAGGTTCAGGCTTCAGCCGCTTTCAGCCTCTTCTATTTCTGCATCAAACATACAAGCACGAGCAAGGACCAGCGTGAGCAAATACGTTTTGCCAAGTTACGTGCTAATTAGGCTCCAGGCAAGTAATGTGATTAGTGTTATCATAAAAGCTTGAATTCTGGAACAGGAGAGACCCTGGTCATGTGAGCCAAAACGGTCCGGCTTAAATCGGCCCCATTCCCCATCGGGGGGCAACTGGGGCTGCAGGACATGGCACACCGTACCTATCCTGGCTGCTGTGCTTCCACTGCTCAACTGGAAAGCAAACCGTTTCTGGGGGTGTATCCATGTTTTTCCACCCTGAAAGGAGTCAGCTTCTGGTCTGGGGTCATATCCTACAACTCTGTGCCCAAGCTTGGCATCTCACTGTGCCTTACTCCCAGCTTGGCAGCAGGTGACGTTCCGCTACACATGGACCTCTCCACTCCCACTGGTGTGGGGTCTTCCCAAGGGCTCTCTGACATCAGAGGAGATGAAACATCTGCAAGGACATACAAAATATTTTGAAACAAACCTCCAGAAAAGAAATAACCCACAGTGCTATTGCAGAATGCAGGTTCACATTGCAACACTGTGCTCTCCCTGGGTGCTCCCATTACGGCCGGTACCAGTCTGAGCCAGGCACCTGAGGGAGACGCAGCCGTTCATGCGCAGTGCAGCCAACTGGTGCCTCTGCCTGGATGCAGAGGGACCGAGTAGGGTGCTCCCCGCAAGCGGTTTGATGCATCGCCGGGGAGAAGCAGGGAGGCAGAGCCTGCTTGCCCGGGCGAGGCTGGGGCCTGAGGCTTGGGTCCTGGCCAGGTTTATGTACGGCACCCCATGTCCTTCAGGACCCTTGGCCGAGAGCGCTGTTCTTGGAGCACCAGCACCGGAGCTGGGGTTTCACAGCAGGCAGATGCCTTCCTGCATAGGCAAAATGGTTTAGGGCACTTCCCAACATTTAAAAGCTGGTTAAACCTTACACTGAACCTGAAGGCAGGATGAGTTTGCACAGCTCTTGACTAGGGATATAAGTGAGACGGGCAGCTGGCCAGCCCACATTTACCACTAATTGTGGTATGTTTATGTGGATGTTTGCTCAGAAAGGTCTTAGCCTGGGCTGAGATCCGTCACTGAGCATCTTTCCAGTCCTTTTGCACTTAGACTGCAGAGAGGTAGGCACCTGCTGTCAGTACAAGGAGCTGGCAAAAGCCTCCTGCCCTCCCCCTCGGGGACTCCAGGTCAGTAACACACAGGCTCACCTTCTGCCTCTCCCTCCACCCATTCCCCTCTCACAGAAGTCCCCTTCTCGCTGGTCCTTGGCTCCACCTCAGATTCCCCTTGTGCTGTGCTGCTTTTAGGAAGGACCATAACTTAGCAAGTTCACCTGCCTGGCCAGTACAGCAAGCCCCAAACCACTGTAAGCACTCCCCAGCTCACCTCCTGACACGGTTCATTCCTCCCCTCTTGCTGCACCGAGGTTTCAGACCATGATGATGCCTGAAGAAGGACCACCCATGGTGGAGGGAAACCTTCCCCTACCTTTGGAAACTCTTACAAAATCTGCGGATAACCGAAAGCAATCTTTGCTGGAGCTCAGGAGCCTCTGTGGGGCGAACCTCGCCCACTTTCCTTGCCATGCCCCCAGGCAGACAGCAGAGGAGACCACAGAGGAAGCGAAGGACAGCATCCAAATTCCAGAGGGATGTGCTGAGCTGTGCTGGCTTTTTCAGGCTCATGACTCCTACCTTCCGGCAGTGCTTCTTTCTGGGGAACAAAGCTGGCGTCAGCATCTTCATCCAAGTCATTTTTTCCTACGGTGCAGAAGAACAAGCAGCTACAGGGTAAGTGCTGGGAGTCATAGTCACTCCTCTCCATTTGTCACCCTAAAGAGATGGGCAGCCTTGAGAGAGAAACAGCAAAAAAATAAGGCTTTTGTCCTAGCACACTCTTGTCCTGTCCCAGCCACGTCCCAGGCCAGTTCAGGGACTCTTGTACCACCCCCAGCACCAGCAGCTGCTGCTGCCTGTCCCAGCGTTACTGACTCTCCATCGGGTTTGGATTCTAGTGCCCTCAGTGGCTTTAGTGGAAAGAAGCAAGCAGGTCTGTAGGTTGCTGGCTGACAGCTTTGCCCCCATGGCTATATTCATGCAACTTCTAGTTATGACTGTCTCAGCAGGGAAGGGGCACATTTGCCTGGGCATTGCTGGAAATGTTACAGACAAGTGCTTGGCTGCTCAATGAGGTGATTAATATTTGTGCTCCGTGCCTGCTAATATTAGAAGTTGAGGAACAATAGATAATGCTTTTAATGGGGCTGTTAAAAGGAATCTTTCTCAAAGACTTCTTTACTGGGAGGCCTATAAAGGTGGGTTTGAGTGGCTTTTGCATGGAAAAAATATTTTGTCACATCTTCAGTTCCTTAACTCTCTGATTAAAGCTTTAATAGCTTTATGACAATAAGTTGCTGCCTCCTTGGTTGCCTAACCTGACTCTCCTTGAATCGCAGGGAAACCACACGTGCTGGGCAGACCAATTGCACAGAAGTTCCAGCACACTTGGGACGTGCATGAATGCCTTCACCCCATGCGACGGCAGAAATTTTCTCCTGAAATCTTCTCTCATGAAGAGCTTTCACATGCTCTGGTCTACCACTGTGTGGGGTTTCTTAGTGTTTGGTTTTGTGGGTTTTTTTGGGGGGGAGGAGGCAACAGTCTTCCCTGTGAAGGTGAATTGCACAGCCCTGAAGTAGTAACACACCAAACCCCTTGCCTCTCCTCTCTGTACTGTCAACCGTCATGGGTCAAAGATAAAAGCACATCGGGGCACCGTGACCATGTCAGAAGTTTTGCAGGGTCTTTTTTTCTTTTCCAGAGGAATATTCCGAGCCAGGAACTGCTTTTCAGGTGAGTTTTAATTTTGTTCTCTTGTCCCCCATGAAATGCAAACAAACCACATGGCTCAAAAATCAAATGACCTTGGTCTGGGGCTGGCTGAGTCATCCTGTTTCATTGTCAGTCTATAGTAATTAGACTGTGTGCACTAAACCGTTTCATTACAAGGCACTCCAGAGTCAGACCCCCGATCAGACACTTCAGCCAATCCTGTCAGCACCTGCCATTAGTAATAATGTTTTAACAAAAACCAAGAACTCCAACATGGAAACCGCTCAATTTGAAGTGTTTTTCTCGATGGAATTTAATAAAAATATTTTTCTTAAGTTTGCTAGGGAAAAAAAAAAAACCAGAACACCCAGCAAAAAACTTAGTTAACAGAAAAATAAATTCAACAAAACATTTTCAAGTAGTTCTCATCAGGACATACAACTCCCCACCATGCCTCAGAGTCCCGGACAAATGCAAGGGGGTCTATGAGCCTCCTCCTGTAGAGGTGTTCCAGCTCAGAATTAAGAAACAGTGGATCCAGCGTAGCTGCTTCATGCTCTACCTGGTGTACGTATATGCAGAGTCGAATAGGAGCTTCTCTGAGCAGAGCTCCATGCAGTTGCGGTGGTTTGACCCTGGCTGGACGCCAGGTGCCACCGAGCCACTCTATCGCTCCCCTCCTTAGCAGGACAGGGGGAGAAAATGAGATAAAAAAAAAAACCAAACCCTTGTGGGTCAAGACACAGGCAGTTTAATAAAAGCAGAGGCCCCGCGCGGAAGCAAAAGGAAAAGGCAAACCGAGCTCCCGCTCCCCACCTCTCAGCAGCAGCGAGGCCCAGCCCCCTCCCGGGAAGCAGGGCCCCAGCACGTGCGGCGGCTGCGCCCGAAGACAAACGTCGCAAACCACGAATTTCCCTCCACCCCTTCTCCCAGCTTTTATCCCTGAGCAGATGTCACATGGTGTGGAATAGCCCCCGTCAGCCTGGGTCAGCTGTCCCGGCCACCCGCAGCCCACCGGCTGGTGATGGGGGGGATGTCGGAGAGGCAGCCTCACCGCCCCGCCACAGCCAAAACACCAGTGTCGCCTCCAGCCACCAACACAGAGCACAGCAGGCTGCTACAAGGAAAACCAACTCCCCCTCAGCCAGACCCAGTACAGCAGTAAATCTAAGAAACCTTTAAAGATACATCAAAACTCAGCACCCGCTGAACAGAGAAAGGCAGTCTCAGCAGAAACCACCATTTCCAGGTTCATCTGGACCGTGGAGGTACCCTTCATGCGATCACAGGAGGAGCGCTTTGGGTTGGACCCAAGATTTTGGCCCTGCTTACCAGAAGGCATCAGCTTCTCCCCATTCATCGTCCATAGCAAAGACAGCCAGCAATGAGGGTCATTGCACCAGCTTGCATACTTCTCCAGGGTTAATTGAGTTGTCTGACTGCCTACAGCAGGGCTGAAGTCAAAGGATGTATTAGACAAGCTTTAAGAAAGGAAATCATTGCTTACCTTCCTTTTTAGTGAACTCATGACAAGCCAACTAACCTTACAAGGCCCAAATGTATGCCGTTCCTGCCTGTTTCTGCAAACCCTATGTTACTCTGTGACTCCTCCTTTCCTTTAAATAAAGAACGGTGCTTTGAATTTACTTCAGAAACAAATTTTACACTTTCGTTATCAGCTACATGATGTGCAATGCTGCGCTGGAAAGGGTACTGCTCTTCCACCGACCCTAGCAGGGAGGCATCAGGATGTTTTCGCCATGTGTCATGCATGTTAAAAGTTAGCAATTTCCTCTTGGTTCTCCTGGGTATAGTTTAATTATCATATGTGTACCTGCATTCTTAACACACTTTACACCTTAAGATCCTGAACTGATCTGCAAACTAATTAACTGCGTTTTCAAGGTGCAAATGTGGAAGTTCAGGGACAGATTTTACAGCCCTTACCCATGTTGATCCACACTCATGCGTGCGAGAAGTTCAGCGAGAAGTTCAGCTGCAGCCACAGCAAGGTATTACTCAACACAGCAATATGCCACAGATTCTGCATTTTTAAGATTTCCAGAGAACTGGTGGGGTAGTGAGAGGTCTTCGGTCTCTCATTTTGTGATGGTTCATTGGAAACTCAAGTTTACTCCATTCTGATTCTGGAGCCTGCTATTTGGGGGTTTTTAAGATCTACAAATAAAATTATTTCATGTTCAGTCTTGATCTTGATTTCCTGAAGGAGTGCAAGAAGAGGTCGTTGTAAGGGTGCTGGAAATGCTGACTACAGCATGTCCTGTGCCCGTGCTACACGTAAGATGACAGGTACTTTGAATCCTCAGTTGAGAAAGTACAGTAGGGAAGGCAAGGTATCCAAGAGGACTCAACCATCCCTGGCATGCTGACTTTTTGATCTACATCCAAAACAGGATTAAAAAGAGCTCACACAGTGCCTACTTGAGCAGTGCCTGGAGAGGCACTTCCCAGGAGTGCCGATGCCCATGGCACTTGGCTGCACTTGTTAGCATCACAGCAGAATTTACTCCAAGTGAGCCCCGATGTGACAAGCTGGGGACTGGGGCTCAGACCACGCTCACCCTGAGCCCTGCAACCTCGTGATTTAATAAAATACCTAGAATTTTTTTCTACTAGAAGCACAGCATGGAGTTTGTTAGGACAGCTTGCCAGTCCGTTACTGTAATTTGACATCAAGATGCACTTTTTTGGGGGCTGATTTCCAAAATACTCCAAGGGGAGAAGTCTGCTGTTGCTCCAGTGACTGGCAACCACGCGACTCCTGTGTCTCTGACAAGAAACACCACGCAGCTACAGACACATTTGCTGCCCTAGGAACCAAACCTAAGCACACAAACACCTTCCCAGCCACTGGTACCCATCTCTCCTGCGTGGTTCGTTGCCTGTGTGGTGCCAGTTAAGAGTGCAAGACAAATGGCAGTGGATTGTGTACAAGGCAGTAGCATCCCCCAAAACGATGGCTGTTCCTTTTCAGCCTCTACCAGCAGCAGCAGGGAAGATAGGGTTTTCCTCGATACCCTTTCAACATTGCACCATCACCAGCCAATTTGGGTCTGGCACCTCCCCAGCCAGTGCTGCAGGAGCAGCCAGGCCCTCCCGTTCTCTTACTCACACCAGCAAGAAAAAGCTCCTCTCTGCTGCAAGGTGCTGCCCCTCCTGCCCACCACTCCCAGAAATTTGCTGGTGTTGCCCCTTATATGACAAGGATAATTAAAGTTTTCTCTCTTTAAAATTCACAGCATGCATGCTTTTTTGCAGAAATAGCAGTCCTTCACCATGCTTATGATGGACTCATCCAATAGCACTTGTTATCATGTGACTGCTGGGTTTCTCAGAAAAAAATTGGGAACAAAAAGGTGACAAAACCAGGAAGAAAACAAACAAGAGCAGCACATCCAGACAGATTTTTAATCCCCCTGTCAGAAGTGTGGCTCCACTAACGCCATACAATTGGCGCAGCGCAGACCCAGCAGATACCCAGTGCTTCCCTTTGAGACACCAGCAGGTTAGCTAATCAAAGTAACTGAAATAAAATATTTGAAATCTAGGTTATATTGGTTACACCTGGGGGCCAGGATCCAAAGAAAACCTTCCCTCTTCCCATCGCCCTGCAAACCACAGGCCGACGGCCGGGCTGCCCGTGCCTCTGTCCTCCCACATCCCTGCACACTTCCCTTCTTCCTGAAGGAGGTGAGGGGATGCCGCAGGAGAGGATGATGAGGGATCGGCTGCAGCCAGGTTGTCCTGGCACCGGGAGGGACCATTCCCCATGCTGGTACAGGAGGATTCAAGGTGCATTGAAGGTGCAGAGGAGAGCTCTAGCAACTGGCTGTAGGGGAGCGCTGCTGAACGCTGTTGATGGCAAGCCCTGCTCTGCAGGATGAGCACTAGCACCAGAGCACTTCGGTAAAGCACAATATCCCTCAAAGCACCAGAACGACTCTGGGAACCCACAGCCCACTGGAAAGCATGCAGCTGAAGCAAGAAATAAGTGATGTTTATGCTGCTGAAGGAAAACATACAGGGGATTCTTCTCTGGCCTTGGGATCTCAGATAAACAAGGAGTCGGGACAAATAAAGATGTCACTGGTTGATAATACGCACACAGGAATTTCCAGGCAATGATTTATACCAGCTCCAGTGTATTTGCTAGTGTAAAAAGAGTCACAAGCAAAACATTTGAGACGCAGCCCCCTCTCCTCCTAAACACGCCTCGCCCGAGCTGTTTGCTTTAGTAGTGTTTAAGTGAGGGTCTGTGGATGCCTCCCAAGCATTCAGACAGCGTCTTCTTAGCTGGTGGCCCTTAATGCCTTGCTGGTTTTGTGCACAATGCTAAAGAAACTCAAGTACAACTTTCCAGTTCGTATTGAGGTGCAGGAGAAACAAAATCCCAGTTATTCTGCTAGCGTGGTAGCAAAGGCAGGAGAGCAGAGTGCTGGTGTGACCATTTAGGGTGCAAAGCTGCCTTTGCTTACAGGGAGGCTTTTCTAAGCTACATTATTTATGGCTGGTGTGGGGGAAGCTGCTGGTGGTTATCTGTTCAGACTGCGTTGGTACAAAGAGGTCTCCAGCCTGATTGCCACCCACCTGACCTTAGCTGTACGGCATGACTACCTGTTTGCAGACAGCCATGACTGCAAAGCAGTTGTACGCCTTGGTTTGAAGCAACAACCCTTTGCTCTTTGTCCACTCACTTGTAGCTGCCAGCTCAGCTCTGCCGCACCCGCAGCAGGGCAGGGCGAGGATGCGCCTTGCATCCTCGGCAGCTTTCATACAGAGAGGATGCACCTCTTCATACAGAGGAGGGACCATCTGATGCAGAAGGTTTAAACACATCGTGGGAAGTTGAACAAAGATACCGACTCCTCTTGGCGTTGGCTTAAAACTATCGCCTCTTTTCCAACTCGCTGAGTGTTACAGAAGCCTCCCACCCTGCACGTCTCTGGTTGTAATTGTCACCCTAGGAGCACCAGGTGATTGCTGCTGCTTTCACTGTAATCCCCCTTTGGAAACCAAAAGAGGGATCTTTCTAAAGTTGAGGAGAATGGCAAACATCTTCAATTCCCTGCTCATTTCCTACCCCGCTTCACTCTCCAGCCACTGGAGCATGAACGGTCCATCAGAGGAACTTCAGCCTGTTCTTAAAACAGTCTCCGTTTCACCCATTGCTTTCTGCAAGACTGGCCCCAGTTACCTTCACCTTAATTTTTCATAGTGCTAACAATAACCCTACTCCTCTACCATCATTTGGATGTGTAGGATCATATTTCTTCACGATTGCTGTACCTATTTTCTTTCACCATTTTTTTGGTACTGCCTGCTTGGCCCATGCTTTCTTGATATATTTTATTTTTAATGCCATGTCGATGTTTGTCTTTCATGCATTTAACACCTTAATTATCCCTATAGGTATGTCCTAGTTTTGGCTGGGATAGAGTTAATTTTCTTCCTAGTAGCTGGTATAGTGCTGTGTTTTGGATTTAGTAAGAGAATAATGTTGATAACACACTGATGTTTTAGTTGTTGCTAAGTAGTGCTTACGCTAGTCAAGGACTTTTCCAGCCTCCCATGCTCTGCCAGGTGCACAAGAAGCTGGAAGGGGAGGGGACACAGCTAAAACAGTTGATCCAAACTGGCCAAAGGGCTGTTCCACACCATATGACGTCATGCTCAGTATATTAATGGTGGGGAGCTGGCTGGGGGAGCGATTGCTGCTCGGGGTCTGGCTGGGCATCGGTCAGCAGGTGGTGAGCAGGTGCATCACCTGGGGGGTTTTTGTTTTGTTTTCTTTCCCTCTCTCTCATTGTTTTCCTTTTCATTACAATATTATTATTATTATTATTTTATTTTAGTTATTAAACTGTTCTTATCTCAATTCACAAGTTTTCTTACTTTTGCCTTTCTGATTCTCTCCCCATCCCACTAGGGAGTGGGGGGGTGAGCGAGGAGCTGTGTGGTGTTTAGCTGCCTGCCGGGTTAAACCACAACAAGGTATTACAGCAGCCTTCTCCTCTCTCTTTTATCATGTTTCCCACTTCCTCTAACAAGGGATGCTTCAGCCCCTGCGCCCACACTGTCTTGCAAGGTGCCTCTCTCATATCTCTGACACTTTGCTCTCTTCCTTTACTGTCTGGACTTCCTCACCATTAGCTTCGCAGCTGCTTGTGGCTTGATCCTATTTCCATGCCACATAACCTTTACTGCATGTTGTTTTTATGCCTGCCTTCTCACCACCCCCTTCAGCTGTGAACATTGCTTTCTGAAGCACTTTCCTGCAGCTCCTGGGCGATGCCTCCCCTGCCCCATGCAGCATGTTGCCTCTTGCTCACACTCTCCCTGCCAGGCTGGCTTCACTGCTTGCTCACGGCCCATTTCAACCTCAGAACAGCCCCGTTTCCATTTAGGCATGGGCAGAATCACTGCCACAAAATTTCCCTCAATGACATAGGCCAAATCCCTCTCTAGTGTGAAGTGGTGTCTCTCTAGTATGATGCTCCATCATGGCCAGCTGAGAAGCTTGGCATCCTCTGAGCTCCTCTTCTCCTGTTTCCCATGGCCGTACACCCAATGCAGAAGTATGCATGCTTCAGGCCAAGTCCTCTTCTCCCACTCATGAGGGCAGGATGGCAGCAAAGGCAGCACACCCTTCCTGAGGGACTTGCGTGGAGACAGCACCAAGGCAAGGAAGGAGATTGAACTGGTCCAATGTCAGCCTTCACCACCCATGCTTGTGATCCCTCTAAGATCTGCACAGCAGTTCATCCTGAGATGGGGGCCGCCATTCGAAGGAAGATCTCCTGTCGGGGACATGGCTTGCAAGTCCAAAAGGAGGAGGGAGGAGAGCAGTGATGTGGATCCAAGTGCTGCAGGAGATGTCAGACTATGCAGCACTCCCAGCGCCAAGCAGACACTCCCCACCAACCCTCCCAGCACATCTGCAAGAGCACAGGACCCCCAGGGATGAGGTTCCCCTCAAAAGGTAGTGCTATGACTAACTTTAATTAGAAGAGAGGGGCAGAAGATCTGCCCTCGCAGGCTGCCCAGCTCAGAGCATGGGGAACACAGTCCTCCCTTGTCCTGCATCCTCCACCACCTTTGTTTGCTTAGAAATCCCCCAGACCAGAGAAGAAGAAAATGTGCATGCTTCTGAACACTTAACAAGAGAAAAGCCCAGACCAAACCCGGCTACTCCAGTCTGCAAGGGTATCCTTAAGGGTGTCCTCCCACTTGCAAAGCCCACAGACCTGCTGCAGGAGCTGTCTGTCTCAGCAGTCTGTCCTTCTGGGTGCACAACACCTGCTCCCTTGATGCCGGCATGCTGGGGTGTGCTGGCCTCAGCCCACGCTCTGCCCCTCAACACGTTAGTTGATGCAGATGAGACCGTTCATGGTAACTGTCCTCTCCACCTGTTTTGGAGCTTTATCCTTCCATTTGTTGCTGTACAGACACCAACTGCAAATCCACAAACACCACAGCTCTAAATGGGAGTTATACCTGATCCCCCTCATCTCCTGCATCTCTTCTTTTCCAAGACACAACTTCAAAATAGGATGTGACCCGAGAGCTGCTTACATAAGGGTGTGCTGTGAATTGAGAAAAAATCTCAAGAAAATGAGGTTCACAAGATGATTTCTGCATTACCTAAAATAACACAGGAAGTAAAAGACTCACTATTAGATAAGAACAGCAGATAACTATTCATTTTCTCAATAGTCAACTGAGCCGTAAAAAAAGATTTAGCCTTTTACCACTTCCTGTTTTCACGGTGGCAGGGTGCGTTCCCCGCTGTCCTCCAGCAGGAGACTCAGCCCCTGGTTTACTGCAGGGGGTGGTGAAGCCCAATGTCACCGAGGGGAAGATGTCCAGTCAGCAGCCTTTGCCACACAGCAGCAGGATGAACACCAGAGCCCCCTCCACGTGTCTGTTCGGAAGGAGGGAGCTGGCCTTGACAGCACCTGCCTTGAAAGAAAAGTCAAGTTTTTCTCGTCTTCTTTGAACGTGTTGGCAAAAGGCCACCTGCAGTCGGCCTTGTTCCCTCATGCATGTGTATTTACTCACAGGAGCACAGCGAAAGGGCTGGGGTTAGCAGAGTTCCATATGAACAGATTTACAGAAGAGGGTTGATGTTTGCAGCCCCATCTGTGAGGGGTTTGCATTGCAAACACTGGAGGGCTCCAGCTGAAAGGTGGTTCAGGTTTAGAGCAGCTGTTGTTATTTCAGTGGCAGCAGCCTGAGAGAAACATGCAAATCTTTCCCTATATTATATTATATTAATGAGTCATCCTAATTCCATTGCAAAGTCCTTCCTGGTGACCGTCATGCTGTGCCGTACCGGAGGTGTGGATCTAAACACAGAAGGTGGAAACAGGTGGGAAAAGCAGAGGTGGCAGGTGCAGAATGTGGAAGAGAGTAGCTATAAAATCTAATCTACCTCAGCCTCCCCAAAATGCTTCTGACAGCTGGAAAAGATTCAAGCAAAAACTTCAGCTTTTCAAGGAGGCAGATGGAGCCTGAAAGGGAAGATGAGTAAAAGACACATTTTTTATATTTAATACCTCTAAATCAGAGGCAGTAGGTCTGTTCAGAAGTTAAGTGGAGAACAGTAAGGAGGTCATTGTACTGTGCTACATGGATTTTAAAGATATTGCATTCAGAGATTAAACTTTGAAAAATGTTGGATTTAAGAGAAACAAAAGGGGCAGGAAGCTTGTGCAGAAGCTTTTATACACAGCACAAAGACAGCCAAATTAAACATGCTCTTCTGGAGGGCAGGGGAATCTTTCACTTAAGGTGTAACGGGCTCAGAAATTTAAAAGGGAGGAAGATATTGCTAGAATATTCCTCCTTGAATATAGAAAGCCACAGCTGGAACAGGGCAGCATCCACAGCACGTGAATGAGAGGGGCTGCAAGGCTGGATAAGAAAGCAGGGTGATATCGCAGCAGACCAGTACAGAAACCACAGGGGCATGCCGAAAGAGGGCAGAAATGGGAGCTCTGAGGAAATGCTTCTTGCAAAATCCACACCAAGCAAAAAGGCAGGAAATGGTCAGAAGGAGCACGCAGATGGTGAGAATAAAGACAGGCCAGGGCAGAGCCTACCTGTGGGCAGAGCTGCCACGTTTGTAAGCGGCAAGGCTGATTTGCAGAAACATGAAACGAAATACAGAATTTTGCTGTGGAGAAATAAATCACGTGTCCATAGTGCACAGGGAAGAGCCTGGTAGCGCTCTGTATGGGGAGGGATGAATGGGTAGAGGGGTATCACCAACAGCAAAAGAGATTTCCCTATGAGATTTGCTCAAGGAGCGGTTGCCTCCTTTGACTAGGTCTCTGCCCCTGAGCAATGCACAGTACGAATGTGGCAAGGGGAGAGGAGACAATGCCAAGGTACGATAGACACCACTCAACCATTCTTAGACTACATGGAGGGGAGATATCTCCTGCTGATACCTACTGAGCTGGAGTGAGAGGGAGCTTCTGAACAGGGAGTCTGACGCTGAGGAGATGCCGTAGCCCCACTAACATCCCCCCGCTTGGTGTGGGCTGTCCAAGGCAGTCGGTGCAGGTGCCATGTCTCAGGTCTCCTCAGTGACAGGAGGAGGTTGTGAGACCCTAACCAGCCTGCCCGATACGCACACCCCCTGAGAAACGTCTCTCTGGTACCTAGACATAACCTGAGGGAATAGTTACACAGCTCAAAGGGAAGTCACAGAGACAACAGAGTAGGTTCCTTTTCTATGGAGAATAGAAGGATGGCATCCTTTGCCTGTGTTCAGAGCTAAACAAGTATACAAAACAGAGACATTTCCTCATACTTAGAATAAGAGGTATCTCTGGTGATGGGACAACTGCCAAACCATTTTCCACGCTAGAGGCTTCAGCTGACTTCCTGGAGGGGTAAAAACAACCAACCTCACCCCAGTTCAGCTCTCCACACTCTTAGGAAGGCATTGCCTTAGGAAACAGCCATTTGGAGCATATCCTGTGCTCAAACCAATTCACAGATGGCTACAATGGACACCAAAATCATGTAAGTGATATACTGAAGTGGCAATAAGCAATAAAAGGACATAACCAAAACTTCATCAGGTTTATGAAAGACTACTTCTGGTTTATAACCCACCAGCAGCATTTTAACAACCTTCTTAGAGAACAGAGTAACTGAGCAGTGACTGTGGATAAATTCCCACCTATCACAAGGAGTTAGCAACAGGCCTCCACCTTCAAAACCAGATTCACTGGGAACAGAAAGTTTTGCCGTGAAATAAAACATCCCCAGCCTCTCTGCTGCAACTGCTAACTCACTGGCTTCCCCGCATAAAGGGGAGAGGATGTTACAGGGAACGCTCTTGGGAAAGCAGGTTCCCAAGTTCAGGAGCAAGAGAGGCTGCGGAGGAGCCAATGGGTCAGGCAGACCAAATGGAGAGGATGGACCTGAGCAATACCAAAACTAAAATACGCCAAAGGCTTCCACGCTCTGCAGCTGACTCACCAGCTGACTAGGAACATCGCTGAACCCTCGGGTTTCACAGCCTGCCTCCGTAAGGAGAAAAAGCACAAGGTTTTCCGTACCCAGGGCTGGACCATTATGCAGCAGCCTCAGGATGCACTGATGTAGAGGAGCTGCAGCTGAGACAAGTTCCTACCCACACTCCTTTACCACCTCTTGTCACCAGCGTTTCCTAACCACCTGTTATTAAAATCTCATCATACATAAGGTCTCGACCACAGCCCTGTCATTAGCTACAAGGCCTAATTTGTGCTGCCCTCCAACACCAGCAGTGGAAAATACGATTCAGATGTTGCTGGGTTCATGTTCTGCTCAGGAACAACTGCAAATAACAAACCGAATATGCAGAAGGTGGGGGGGGAAAACAAATACCGGGTGAACAGTGTAGGAGACAGCAAGAAGAGTAATGAACAAATTCAGAGAAGCTGGGTAAAATAAACACGACAGAGAAAGAACATTTCTTTAGGGCAATGCAATGTGGTCAGTGCTTCTCTTTGATAAGCGTGTATGAAATGTCCCTGCAGATGACAGAGCTGCTATGGGAAGCAGGAGAGCCAGGGCCCATGGACCTGCACAGGCAAAGGGACCTGTGTGTCCTGCATGAGGTGGTAGGGGTCTGCTGAGGGAAGAGAGAAGAACATGAGCCACTATGGTTAATTTAGTTGTATTTATTCAAATTCAAAAAGCAGGTAATCTCAGTCTTGGAGAAATGCTTGGCCAGAGCAATGGCCTTGGGACTAGTCTTTCTCTCCATTTCAGAGCATCAAAACCACTCTGCGTTTTGAAGTCATTGCAATGCAGCCTGAGCACGCTGTCCTGAAGGGAAAGGCTGTTATAATACTTTGCACTCACCAACTGGAAAATGCTGTCAAGGTAGAAAATGCCTTGCCAGGATGGTGGCAGGGTCTGCTGGGGAAATGTTATCACATTTTTCATTGAATCATAAAGACACACACTGCATGAGCAGCAATCACTGAGGAACACATGCAGAGATGCCGCTTTCCTACGTTTCAGAAACAAATACAAAAAATGACCAGGACATGAAGTCAATTATTTTCAGAGGTATCGGAAAAGGCACCACACACCGAAGGGAAGGTGGGAGACAAACAAAGTCCAGAAACAAAAGCGAGAGAGTGAGAGATGACAGGGCCACGGAGCACAGAAGTGCCCTGATTATCTCCAGCAAATACATGCTGGCATTTGCAGGCTCATCACAAACCTAAATGGCAAAGCTGTAAGCAATTATTTGTGGTTCAGCTGGATGAAAATATTTGCAGAAAGCAAGCCAAGAGACAACAAACAAACAAGCCACGGGGCTCGGGGGCCAGATTCTGCCCCATGCCACTGCACATGCCAGCAGAAACCCAGTGGGGACCGCGATGGCACCAGCATCACCTGCCTGTGCTGGTGCCCGCTTGGGTGAGTGAAACCTTCGTTTTTGGAAGGTGGGATAACACTGCACAGCCTTGCGGTGCGGGTGACGTCTCAGTGCCTGTGTGCCACCAGCGGTCCCCTTCGAAGCCACTGACGGGAAGTCTGCTCAAGGGTTTCCCTGCCAAGAGAGCCGGTGGGCTGGGAAATAGCCTGGAGTCAGCAGGCACCGGTGCTCTGCCCTGCCTTGGGAAAATGAGGCAATGCCACAAGTACTCATTCCTGCCTCAAGTCAGCAGTCTTGATCAGGCACAGGAATGGTTTTTGCCATGATAGGAATTAAATTATGCTTTTTAGCTGGATCACTTGTAAGGTCAATATAGGCGCACCGCAGTCCCAGATGGCAGGTACTGGGGTGTTTCCCATGATCAATACCTATATCATACCTCATTCTGATTCTTTGAATTTCCTTAATCTTTCCTCTTTGGCTGTGGGGAAGAAAAAGCCCCTTTCTCGCTCCTCTCCTCCTGTCAAAGAGACTCTCTCTGATGTCCCCATCTCCATCAGTGAGCCAGCATGCTTCACAGGCAGATCCTCAGGGATGCAAGCACATGAAAAGTAAAAAAATAAAGTATTGGGGGGAATTTTCCGTTAGGTGGATATGTGTAGGTGCCTGGAAAAAAACAAAAGAAACAGCTTAGATCCTTTTTGTTTTCTGTCTTTGCTATTCAGAGAACTTCTGTGTCAAGACACAGTGGGGAGCTGGTGCTTGCTTTGCCAAAGCAATGAGAAGGAAGTCTCTTTTAAAGACACCATGCTCTTAGGAATTATAAATACAAAAGGACATTAATTTATCCAGTTGAACCTAATCCACGGAAAACACTGCAGCAAGGAGCAGGAGGAAGGGGAGTGCCTGGCTGTGGGCGGCGGGCCAGGCGGGGACATACGAATCACGTTAAAAACATATAAAGGAGCACCAGAAAATATGGTTTAATATAGAAGTGCTTTCACTCCCGCCTACCTGTCTAGCTCCACGGCTTTTGCTGGAGAAGACTCTCACGATGCCGAGGCGGCAGGATCTCAGCCCGGCACACTGGGGCACCCCAAGGCTCATGGTCGGTGCGCCCGTCCTGCCAGGGGAGGCAGCTGTGGGGGCATGGCAGGAGCAGGAGGCTGTGTGTAATAGCAGGAGGGTTCAGAACATCTGGGTTGCTTGTGGGTTTGGCATCGGGGTGCCCAATCCCACAGAATTCTGTGTGGGCAGGGGTACTTGGCTGTCTCAAGCCCAAATGAGCAGCACTAAGGGTCTCATGGCTGTGCGCCCAGAGTGGAGGGTCCCTGGCATCCAGCCGTGACCGAGTGCCAGCTCAGGGGCACTGACACAAACCACTGTATGTTTTGCATGTGCATTTGTAAAGGTTTTTTAAAATATCAGGTCTACAGCAGAAGGAAGCGGTTCCTCTTCCCAGGCTGAGTTGCAGGCACGCAGGAGGAAGCTCTAACCGGGGCTGCTGACCACAGCCCACCACAGCAAACACAATGCTTTGAATATGTCCTCCAAAGTTCCTCAGCATGTCTGCAGTGACAGTGTGTTGAGGCCCCCAGTCCGCTCTCGGATGCCAGATCCACTTCTCCAGCTCACACGTAAACCTCCTGGCAGACACAAGGCAAGGTGCTGCAGCCCGAGTGTGAACGAAGGCTGCTGGGTCCGCTGGCCACCTCCTGGGCTGCCAGACGGGAAGGTGCTTTCCAAAGTGAGAAACATAAAATGTTGTGATAGCTGAGAGTGAACCAGCATTGTCTTTCATATGGAAGAGAGGCAAAGTCAGCAGTGGAGGCAAAGTCATGTGATTCCAGAAAAAAAAAAAAAAACAATTTACTGCTAAAACCAGTCACAGTGTGGTTTTGGCTGTTCAGGTCAGGAGAACAAGCACTTATAAAAATGAATAATTGAAGACATCATAAGTCTTTCATTAGCCCTACAGCAACCATAAACACCTTCTGCTAAGCACAAAGAAATGCCCTATCGAAAGCGTCATGGATGTATCATTCTCTGCAACTTCCCAAAGAGCGCTTTGTGATGATTTATAGCGTGAAATGCCCAAAGTAAAAACATACAGTAATCATTTTTTATCAGATTTACAGTTTCTTGGTGAAATATGCATCACTCAGATTCCACAATATTTCATTTTATAGATAATGTAAGATTCATAATGCCTTTAATTAATCATGTCCTCGCTTCTACGTGATTAGATTTTGTAAATGATGGGAGAAACAAGCAAACTGTTATCCCTTAGCACCTCACTGGTGTTTTGAAGCAAAGATTATTGAATTTGAGCACAGACCCTCCGCAAGGCACGCAGGGACCGGTCGCCTGGCCCAAGAATACAGTGACTCAGCCTCATTGGCAGTTGAACGACAATCCAGGAGGGTCCTGCACCGGGAAAACAGCTCCAAAATCCAGCGGGCCAGTGCCCAACCCGCCTGCCCCACCACCCTGTGATCACATCCATCATGCTGCAAAAAGCAGGGAGTCAGCTAATGCATGGCAGAGGTTACCGGAGCTGGTGGCTCTGGATCAATACCACAGTGAATGGAAAAACCATTGTGGCCAAAAATGATTCCTGTGCATTTATATAACGCAAAGAAAAGTGTGATGGGAGGGTGTTACCTCACTCATGGGCTCATGACTTTCACCCCAGCGGCAGGGTGGACGTGCGTGTGGATGGCGCTGGGCTGTCACCAGGCAGTGCTTTCAAACACAGCAGACGAGGGCTGCGGTTTACAGAGCCAAGAGGAGCCCTGCCTGTACCCTGCCTGCCCCCTGCCTGCCCCCTGCCTGCACCCTGCCTGCCTGGGACCACGTTTGGAGGAGCCGGGTGCACCAGCACCCACACGCTTGCCTGCAGTGAGAGCAACTGTCCTGTTTGCAGTGGGGGATAAAAGGAGGGAAGGGACAGAGAGAGGGAAAGAAAATTCCCTTGTGAGGAGTCCTAAATCCCAATTGGCTGCTGTGGGGAGAGCTGGGGGTCACCCTGAAACCCCAGCAGCAGGAGCCCCAGCATCCTGTGGCCCCTTGCTGCCAGCACCAGGAGCTCCAGCATCCTGTGGCCCCTTGCTGCCTGCACCATGCCCCAGCACGGAGCCATTTGCCCCCACACAGCCTCTGCCAAACCGCTCAGGATTACAGGGCTCTGCATGCCCCCTCCCCTTTCCCATCAGACACAGAGCAAATAATACACTCTTCCTGTTTGTACGGCTCCTTCAGACACCCCAGCAACACTGTTACCCCAAATTGAGAGCAGTGAGTACAGGGTTTTGAAAGAGGAGACATTTCCAGCGATGGGGAGTGGTGACCAGGGGGGATGATGCCCTTTCTGCTCCTCAGCAACCAAAAGTGATAAAAAATAGGGGGCTGGGGGGCAAACACACCTTTTAAAAGGCTGGAAGAGTGATGTGGACCAGGGAACCCATGGTAGTTGAGATGGGATTACCTCCACCACGTTGCACCAATTCCACAAAGCCCCAAACAAACTCCGAAATTTTTGTCTTCCGTTCCGTTTTCAGCTGGCTGGGGTCGTGGCTCCCTTCCACCCCACAGCCCACACACCCCGGGGTGAAACGACCTGGCTGGGCAGAGCAGATGGGAATTGCAGGAGCCTGTCTGCCAACAGTGCCACCAAGGGCAGGCGCCACGCTGGCTGTCCGAGATGCCTGGAGGAAACCCTGGCGTGCCCTCCCGCTGCTCTCCACCGGAGCAGCGGCTTTTCGGGGGGCATCACCGCAAACCAGCCCCCAGTCCCCCAGGCCTCGGTGGTGCTCGGGCAGGTTTGCAGTGCCAGGGTGGTTAGCACCATCTATTGTCCAAACCTCACAGCCGAGGGGCCCGACTGGCTTGGATAACAAGGAGATTCATGTGTGCAAAGGAAACTGCTCTTTTCCGTGCCTGAATTATTCAGAAATGTTCTTCTAATAAATAATTTATCTACTTTGTAAAAATGCATTTTTGATGAACGCAAGTAGGCTTCGGGGGGCCGCACGATTATCAGCTGCAAGCTCTTCCTCGCCTGCATTGAGGTGTTCATTTTAATGGGCAAGTAGAAATCTCATTAAATACCTCATTAATAGCTCAGCCTGTAGAGCAAAGCTGAAGGGGAGAGCTGGGCAGAGGTACGCTCTCAGGTGCCTCGTTGGAAAGATGCAATCCCTGCTGGGAGTGAAATCTGGGGAGGATGTTTTGGCAGGGGATGTTGCAGGGGTGTGCCCCGCATACCAGATCACTGAGGTTGCTATTCTATTCCCTGCCCGGCCTCTTCCCAGCCCAGAATGAGTCCCAAAACAAGACCAGCCTGTGCTAAAAGAAGCCAGTACCTGGCTCAGCTGCAAGTTGGCATGAGAGTGGAGGGGAGCTGGATGGAGTCGTGCATAACCCCCTACACAGCCCCTTGGCTGTGTTTCCCTGGGCCTGGTGAGGCCAAAGCGGCACCCGGAACTGCCAGTGCAGAAACGAGCGCCCTGGGAACAGCTATAACGTTAATAAAGAGAGCTTTGAGCAGTATTTACAGGGCCATGTTTCCTTAACAAATGCGTCTCAATGTCCCTTTCGGCATGGGAAACCCTGCTGCACCAAGATCCCTCGCCGGGAGCCAAGTGGGGATCCCCTGAGGCCAGGGAAGTTTATTTGCAATCACCGAGAAGAGAAACATGCTGTTGCTCAAGCCTGTTGGAGCTGTTCTGCCCGAGCTGGCCATTGCAGGGAAGAAAAGAGCCTGTTTGTCTGTGTGAAACGGGCCGAAAAATCAGTAAGCCTGCTGCAGAGAAGCGGACCAGATTAATCCTGCAAAGGCAAAGGCGTCAGGCAGGTCCCATGGTCCTGCACCCAGGGGAGGGCCAGGGCTCCTCCTGTGTGGCCGAGCAGGGTGCGTCCCCTCCTTGCTGCTGGCTTCTGCTGGCCCCTAAATGCCGGCTCAGCATCCCCTCCATGGCATGCACCCATGGGGCTCCTGTCCCCTCCACCAGCCGACCCACGCTACCGTCGCCTTGGGTGAGCAACCCACCATGTGCAGCCCAGCTAGGCTTCCACATGGTCCCATAAAGCCCTTGTCCCCTCCTGCGGGCTGGCACAACCTGCACTGCACCCGCACAGCTCTCCTTGGCCACTGCTGCCAGGTCTACCTGTCCCTGGACTTAAGCTGCCTCCCCGTGCTCATGTAGGAAAATCCAGTGGGAACATCAGGGTCTCTGAGCTTGTAACAGGCATGGCTGCACCATGTGCCATGCCGATGACCCTCGTGCCTCCCCAGTGGCACTGTGGGGGATGCGAATGGCCGCAGCAGCCCGATGCCACGCTGCACAGGGTGCACCCACCAGGAGCCAGGCTGCTGGAGAAGGGGCTCAGCAGCCCTTAAGGGCACGCAGGACCAGGCTGACACCCTCCAGCCTGCCCGCAGGGAGAGACCTCCTCTTCCCCGTTAATAATTAGCCGCTAGAGGGAAGTACAATGCTGTACGGGGAAGGGTTTGAGCGCACAACGATGCATGGGATCATAGAAAATTGCAGTTTGTGGCTACGGTCCTTACTGACAGCAGCACCAGTGCTAAAGGCCATTTTACTGCTTTTTCTTTGGAGTTGGCTCCTCAGCACTCGCCACCATCTTGTACCCGATGCAGGTGCCCGTGGGGCACTGGCGGGGACGGGCACGGGGTCCGCCTGGCTGCACAAGCAGACTTGGCTGGGCTGCCACGCAGGGGTGAGCCGGCTCAGCTGGGGGTGCCGGTGGTGCCCGGGGACAGAGCCAGCAGCGCCCCTGGCATGGAGGCTGTGGTCCCTCTGCTGCACACAGCCTTGGGCAGCACAAAAATAGCATGTAACAGCCTGTCAGCCAGCCTGCTAAATGCCGTAAACAGTTTTTGCCATTTTTAGCAAAGTGGGGAATGCATGTTGTTTCTGGGACGTGCAGTATCCAGGGCCAGCAGAAAGAGGAGGGAAGGGCCAGGCGTCCCGGAGGGAGAGCGAGCCAGGGCAGGGCAGGGGACGGCTGCCTGCGGAGGGCCCCAGCCCCGGGGCTGGGGGGGGCACAGCAGCCTCAGGAAGGGACGACCAGGAGGACAAGGGATCCCATGGGCTGCGCTCCACAGTGGTGCTGGCTCGACCCTGCCGGGGGAGGACAACGGTGGGCAGTTGGGGTCTCCTCCTCCAGCCCCCATGGCACGGATCCTGCCCAGGGGGCCAGGCTGGCCTAGGCAGCCACCGACTTCCTCCTGAGGCAGCCATCCCAAACTCCGTGCCACCAAAGTGGCTTTTCACCCATCGAGTCGCACCAGCAGGGATCGTGACTGCGCTGATGAAGCACAGCTGAAAATGAGCCTCCTGCTCCATTTTATTCCTGCTTATAGATGGCTAAATGTACTTTCTGCTTATTTTTAATTCTTAGTGAAAGCTGCAATCCACAATCCATCAAGTCGGTTTTGTATTTTTCATATTTGCAGACTTGCATCAGACCCAAGAGAGAAAACAAGGTCAGGCTCAGCACGAGGTTTGTAGCAGAGTTAGGCACGGGCAGTGTGTCTTGCCCTGGAGATCTGGTGACTGCGGTGCAAAGAGGAGAAGGTATTGCAGGACTTGGGGACAGCAGCTTTCTCTGTGCCAAGAAGACCCCCAGCCAGAGCTGCTGCCTCTGAGCACCGCAGCTGTGGGCACTGCCAGTCCAGTCCGCATTTGGTGGCAGGTTTTGCTTGTCACCGGGCAGAGCAAAGGACATTTTAAATGTTTTCCTATCACACAGCCAGAAGTAGCTCGCTGGATTGTACAATATCTCCCTCTGCAGTGGGAACAGGAGCCAGCACCAACCCGCAAACCGAGTGTGTAAGACAACATAACCACGAGCGAGTGCGTTGGGAGTTGTATCAGCTGGTTGTACCTCCAGAGATAAACTTCCACCCCTCTTCCAGGAGGGAGGGATAACGGTTGGGAGGCTGTTTGATGGACCACTGAAAGATTTATCACTGTAGTGTTTTCCTAACAACTGAATTGAAAGGCCTTGAGGTAATTGCAGCACTACCTATTAAACACGGCAGGTCCAATTTTCAAATCCTGGCAGCCTAAAAAATACCCCAACCATGCATTTTGGGGTTCAAGCCGAGAGTTGGCAGGGAAACCAGCCTTGTCTTGCTCACATGCTGGGCAGAGGCAGCTGAAAACCTCTCGTCTCCACTGCAAAAAAAGTTCCTATTTCGGTTCCAAGATCCTGCTCCTCCATTCATTGCTCAGGAGACGAGACTTCAACAGAAACATTGGCATCACACACACACAAACACACACATGGCTCTAGCAAATCACATTTATAAGGAAACAACAAATCCAACTAGACCTCTGTCATATTTTACTGGGGTTGCATGAGGGATTGTTTTAAGTCTCAACACTGCATGGAAAAACCATCATCCCCAAAAAAATAAAGATCAAATTCTTCAAATGCTGGACTAAGGGCTTGACCAAAATAAGGCAGGCAGCGAGCAGCTGTCCTGCGGCTCCTCCCTTCTGCACCCTTCTCCTCAGGACTTCAAAATTCACCCTTGCTGACTCCCAGCTCTACATATAAGAAATTATTTATGGGTTCATTTATACATCCTTTTAGTCCTTCCAGATAGCCAGGTCTTTACAGCAACTCAGTAATTTGGGATACTGTCCTGCTGACATTCACTTGGATGAGCTTCCCCTCTCCCAAGGACACCAGCTCCCCGACACTGGCTTCCCACGCCTGGTTGCAACAACATGCGTCACACTATTTTTTTCTGGTCTGATTTTGCGAGCCCAGGTTTGCTAAGGTCCTGTCTAGCTAACCTTGAACTGCCCCAGAGCAGCTGGAGAGAAAAGCCTCCGCTCTTCGAGGTTCAACCTCCATTTTGGAAGGAGAGAGACACAGGGAAAAAAAGACTTTGTTTTGACCTGAAGCCAAAACGTGTGATAGGTTGAAAGCCATCCGTAGGGCTGAAATTACTCTGATGATTAAGAATAGTGCTGGCACATGCTTGGCTGACTTAAGATGAAACTCTTGCCCCAGCACTGCCCTTCCCTTCAGGCAGCTTTGCCCTTCTTTGGTGCGGCAGCAGCCTCCAGGCAGGAATCATTGCCTCTTGCCATTAAAAGGAGAAGTCAAAACTTCTCACACAATAATTCATTTACTAACACATTGAAAAAAACCCGTTTGAGTGTGTTAATGCAAGGCTGTAGACACATTTTCTCCATCAGCTGCTAACAGCATTTCCCAATTTACACGGAGCAGCAGCTTGTGCTGTACAAGCCCAGCCCTGGATGATCAGCCTTTCACATGGGCTCCTCCTGCATGCCATTGCTCCTTCAGTTCCTACCAAATTCCCAAACCCATCTTTTCCCCCTTAAGGCTATCTTCGGAAGCTATCCCAGTGTGACTGGATTATATAAGTGGTCCAAAACGTAAGTGATGGCCAGGAAAAATTAATGGGAAAATCCAACTTTTAGGTCAGCATGCGCAACAGCAAATGGAAAATGCAGTGTCTGAGCTGACAGCTCCCCGTGCCCTTAGGGATAGCGATGTGGTAGCCAGACTTCATTTCTAAAGAGACTGCAGCAAGGCAACTAGGACTCAAAGCAGCTGGTAAGCATGATTTTTTTTTACTAAGTTCAGGATTTTCTCTTCTTTGGGGCTGAATCAGACAGACAGACTTTTCTGTTCACAAGAAGTTTCCTTTCTTAGAGTTATTCTCAGAATAGCCAGCGAGTATTTTAAACCAGGAATAGCCGATCTCCCTTAGATTCATACTCCCGTTTTTGGAAACACTATTTAGAGATCAAAACTCCTAAATCAAAAGTAGTCAGGAGCAAGAGTAAAAAACCACATGGCTATAACAGCAAGTACTGCACTGGCACCTTTCAATTCACCTCTTTCCTCGAAGACTCCCAGGAAGACTGGGTTTGCCCCAAGTCTCCCTGAGTCGTATCAGCTCCTTGCAAGAAACCTGCACCACCCAGATTTAACATGCAAGCCCCCTGGAGCAAGTCACCGCTGAAACTTCAGCAAAAGCTACGCTACAAGCAATTACAAAAAGAAAGAAAGATTAACATAAGCCAAACCCCTGGTTAATACGCTTTAAAGAAAATACTGGAGTTGGAAAACAGATGAATTTTTAATGTGTTTTGTGCAGAGAGTTCTTTTATTTTTTATATATATATAAGCATATATAATATTTATATAGTGTTATGTAATATTTAAAGTTGAATCACGGTCTGAATCACTGTGTAGCACTTATGAATGGCATTGTTCTTATGGATGATATGCTGATTTCTGCTGACAAATGAATAAGCTTCATATAATGCATATGAGCTTTTATTCCCTTGGCAGCTACTGTATTAACTGAAAGCCACCAAGAGTACTTAGTTCATCTATTAGTTGTCCAAAAGGTACAACTGACATTCAAATATAGCAGATTGTTTTGCGTTACACTGCTGAGCGTCAGATGGGAAGAAAAAAAGAAATGGGAAAGATATAGTAAAGGGATACCGTACCTAAAGCAGAGTTTAAACTCAAACCTAGCAGACATAGCTTAAAAGTTTCCCTTTGTAAGACATGCTTATGCCAGAGAACGGCTTCGTTTCTCAAACAAGCAAACCACTTGTGGTTGAGTTAAACTGTAGCAATAGAAGTAGTTTTCTATTTGCCTATCACAACACTTTTCTTATGAGAAAGGAGAAAACTAGACTGTGTAATGTATCCGCAGTGAAGAGCCACCCCAGGGATGCTGTGGGATAGGCATCGCTTCGAGCCCTTAGAACAAGCTGGACAGGCGTCTGCCAGGAAAGCTCCCTGCAGCCCTGCTTTGGGCTGCCTCAAATTTGCACCGCTTTTGAACTTAAAGGAGGGTTTTATTTTGCACCAGCAGAAGACCTGGCTCTGGGGCACATGTTGCTAAAATTTTAATGGCATTTGAGTTCTAGGCAGCATATGAGAAAGCGAAACTAACCCCAACAAAATCACCAAAACACAGCTCAAGACATGCAATTTTGACACAGATTTTTATTGAACACTAGCATGTTTTCATGCAGTTAGATGCCCCCAGAGAGCCTGTGCTGATTTTGGAGGGGTGCATGCATGTAGCCGAGCCAGAGGGGATCGAGGTTGGGGGACAGGGATCCCTCTGCTTAGTGCTGTCCACTGGGGCATTGCAAAGTAGCCATGTCACAGGGTACCCAAATATGCACACCCTTGCTCACCAAATCAAGCCACTTTTAGGATTTATAGACATCTGTTTCACTTGTCCACCCTGATTCATGGACGATCGCTACATGCCTTGTTGCAAAGGGGCATTTCGCTTCCCAAACGCAGAGACGCAGGAACACTGCCTAAGATTCAGGTTGTGGTTGCTGGACCCCATGGCACCCTCAGCCCCAAAACTGCCTCTGAGCCCGGGCCACGGCCCCATTGCAGGGTGGCACATGGCTGCTGGATTGCCGGAGCACAGCAGGGCGGGCATGGTTTTAGGAGTTCCCTGATTTTATGCGTTAGGTACTGAACACCAAAGTCATTAAGCAGAGCTTTGAAGTTTTCTTCAAAGCCCCCCCAATATCCTGCAAAAGCTGAAATCACGGTAACCTCTTTGTTATTTAGCTTCCTTTGAAGCAATTACACGAGAGCTAATAAGACATCATTTAAAATATTATATTTCAATAGCTTGCCTAGGAAAATCAACCCTGCAAAGGAATTGCTCTGAAATATCATTTTTCTTGGAAATTACAGAGCTAAGGGACTCTAATGGCCATGCTGTTACTCACTTTTTATTGCCTATTATGCCACTTACAATCCTCATAACAGGATACCGTTATTGTTCCAGGGTATAATCTCTACCCGGGGAGCAGCATCACACAACAATAGTAATTTTAAAATATCTGTTTCCTAAAAGCCTGACCCAAAGCCCACAAAGGTCCCACTAATTTCTGGGAGCATCGAAACAAAGCCCCAGGCTGGCCGTAGGGTGTCACCACCGACCTGGTTCTGGGGAGCCACACTAATTGCTCTGACTAGCAAAGCAACTAAAGAAGAATATGACTCCACAGTGCCTAAACGCCGTGCAACTTGTCTTCCCATAATCCAAAAACATAATTTGGGTGGAAAAAACCAGTATCATAATTCCATATGGTCACTCAGAGGAGATAGAAAACCTGGCTGTAGTTTCTGTTCACATTAGATAGACTCAAGTTAGCGAGCTGTAGACACAGTGATAAGCTGAGCAGGTGGTTTAAAGGCTTCTGAGGTTTTGAGACAGGCTCTGCCAGACCTGTACTTCCAATCAGCTGCTCACTCAGCCGGACAGAAGTTAGAGCATATCGTGGCTAATTGAGTGGAGCTTTGCGAAGAAATCGGCCACGGATACCCTGGCATCTGCCGCGCTCAGTCTGGAGCTACATCTGTGCCCATGCAAAGAGCCCACGAGCGCCAGGGGAGTAACTCTGGCGTTTGCTCCACGCTGCGCTGGATGTGCTCCCGGGCTGAGGTCTACGCTGCTCCCAGGAGCCCCATTCCGGCTTGGCTCATGTTGCTCATGCCAGCACCACGCCGGATGCAGAGGGGCCCTTGGGGCGAGCAGAATTGCTTTCCTTCAGACATATGGATCCAAACTTTAGTCTTCTGGGCCTCTCCGTTATTCAAGGGTGGGGTTTTTCTTCACTTTTTTTTTTTTCCTATTAACCTTTAGGGCTAACAAAGCCATTGTCCACATCAGGAACTGACGATGAGGGGCCCAGCAGGTTTCCTCCTTTGCTCACTGCTGCTGGTGGTCCCCCACCACACAGAGGTGGCTGCCCAGGACGTCCAGCCCGACCCCAAAATGCCATGTGCCAACTGGATGGGAGGAGCACCAGGTTACCCCGGCCACAACGGGCTCCCCGGCCGGGATGGGAAAGACGGAAAAGATGGACAAAAGGGAGAGAAAGGAGAGGAAGGTTGGTGAGGAGCAGGGGGTACGTTGGCGCTGGAGCCTGTGGGCAGCCCCAGCCCTCAGGGCCAGCCCCGGCAGGTCTCACATCTGGTAGGTCCATGCCCAGCCGTTGTACAGATGGCTTTTGAATATCTCCAGGCATGGAGATTCCACAACCCAACTCAAAGAGTTCGGTCTGGTGGTTGTTTTTCCAGTTAATGATGCTTTTTCAAGCATGCTGCTCTCGGCAGTTCTGCACACAGCAAGGGGGGTGAGCGGGCTCTCCACTTGCTGACTCAGCTCATGGGCGGTGTTGAGGTCATCCAGCCTTTCCTCAGGGGACACCTCTTGCTCCATGCTGCTGAGCAGATCCTCATGCCACAGCCCCCTGCATTTCGGGCCAGTGGGTAGCGGCTGCCGGCACAGTGCAAACAACTCCCCATCCCCACTCTGTCCCCTAGGTGCGCAAGGCCCCAAAGGCAGCCAAGGCGAAATAGGAGTCCCGGGGCGGGAAGGGCCGAGAGGATTTCCCGGATACCCAGGGCAGAAGGGGGAGAAGGGTGAAGGCGCCTTCATCTACCGCTCCGCCTTCAGTGTGGGGCTGACAGAGCGAGCCCCCCACCCCAATGTCCCCATCCGCTTCAGCAAGATCTTCTACAACGAGCAGAGCCACTACGACGCCAGCACCGGCAAGTTCCTCTGCAGCATCCCTGGCACGTACTACTTTGCCTACCACCTGACGGTGTACCTGACGGATGTCAAGGTCAGCCTTTACAAGAAGGACAAGGCGGTGATCTTCACCTACGACCAGTTCCAGAAGAATAACGTTGACCAAGCGAGCGGCTCTGTCTTGCTGCACCTCAGTCCTGGGGACGAGGTCTGGCTTCAGGTGTACGGGGAGGGGGACAACAACGGCGTCTATGCCGACAACATCAACGATTCCACTTTTATGGGGTTCCTCCTGTACCCAGACTTGGATGTCCATTAAAGCAAGGGGTGCTGCATAGGAGAGGAGGAGGTGGCTTAACCCCAGAGAGCATTCTGGGGCGCTGGCGCTATAGCTGTACTGTATTTATCAGAAAATTGCCTTTTGCAGGGGCAATAATTGCCAAGGGTGGACCCTATTACCTGAAAAACCAGTGAGGTTATACATGAGTGACTTCCATGGGACCAAGAGTTCACTCCTACCTCTGCTCTTGCTCTCCTTGTGGAAACCTGGGCCCAAAGTCAAACACCACTCCTGCCACATCGTGAAACAGTAACTCAAGATGGGCTAAGCTTTTTTTACATTTAAAACTGATAAGAGAATAAATGCTTATATTTAAATATCACATTCTAAATTTCCCTTTTTTAACTACCTAAATTAATTTAAACCAATGGTAAATGTTTTAGCCAGCATTTTAAAATTTGAGTAGAAGAGGGAGAAGACTATTCACGAAAGCCATCTCTGCTCTTGTTTTCAGCTGGAACAGATGGCTCTGTTTGTTTTTTCCATCGTAACTCCCTATCTTATTAGGGCCTTTGACTTCCACCCATGGTTTGTTGTCTCCCTTCTTTAGCCCAGATCTTTGAATATATTCAGATTATTAACTTTCATTGATTTTAATCCTTTGATTTTCCTTTCATGTTTATCCCTTATCGTTTTCTCTAATGTAGACAATATGCTCATTTAGGGCAGGGATCTTCTCTTTTGATTTATCTGAAAAGACTTACGAACGCCGGTGAGGCTACACAACAAAAGCAGCCCATTGACCGCATTGCTCTGGGGGTCCTGAGGTGATCACAGATGTGTTGGCCACACAGTTGTGATGCTTGGAAATGCCAGCAGCTCCCCTGCAACACCATGCCTGACTGGGGAGAAGAAGGTCCTTCAAGGCTCCTGGGCAGAGGGAACCTCAGGGTGGAGGTGTCCCTTCCCAAATCACTCACCTGGCGCTGGAGGTGATGGCACAAGTGCTTGTTCAGCCCAGAGGCCGCCAGCACGGGGCACACGAGCAGCATCTTACAGTTTCCATCTGCAAGCTGGCAGGATCCTGTCCCATCTCCCCTCTGAATAGCTCCCAAGTGCAGTCAGAAGTTGAGATCTAGCAACCGTGTTTCTACTTTTCCACACCGTAAGTGTGCCATAAGCAATGGTTTGCACACCAGCTGGGCAGAGCTTCAGGTGATGGTGGAACCTCGCATGTTGAGTGGGCTTCTGCGATGAACACCTCCAGGACCTGCCCCAGCTCTTGGCAAGGTTACCTTAATGGGGGAAGAGTATTAAGGCTAAGATCAGTAGCAATCCCATCAAACTGCTCTCCAAGGATCTTGCTTGACTTTTAGCTAAAAGAGGATTTGATGGCTTCTCAGATACATTCAAAGAAGACTCCCATTAAGCTTCAGAATGAGCTAACACAGATCAGAGCTAATGCATTATTACAAGCACAAAACAGCATTAAGAGCTTCAACTGAAATTACTTCCAACAGCAGCAGCATTTTCTACACTCCAGTGCATTACCACATTACAAGTAATAAAACCAATAAAAAATGCTCTGAATGAGAATGCACCCGCATTTTTGTATATGTTGTTGGGAAGGGTTTGAAGAAAGGGACGTTCTTCCAGCCTCACCAGGCATCCCAGGAAAGAAAAAAAAAAAAAAAAAATATTTTGCCAGCAAGGGGCGGGCACCCTGGGCTGGCACACACAGGGACACCCTCCTTTTGCTTTCCCAACAAACTTCCCACCCTCTAGCTTTCATCAAGGCTTCAGCATCTCACCACCTTGCACTGTATTGCCTCGTTTTTGGATAATATGAGCTCTGGTTTCCAGACTGTTTCCCCAAAACTACTGTGCCTGAATCCACCCTGACTGGCCAGCCAGAGAGAGGGACTTCACTCATTCAGAAGGCTGCAAGCATACTCGATTTAGGAAGGGCCAAACCGATGCTCAATCTGATCATGCTGAATTCAGAGAGCTGGGAAAAACCCTGCTCCTATTGTGTGAATTAATAGGAAGGGAACAGGGAAAAGGAAAAAACCAAAAAACACAAACTCAAAAAACTAATCCATGAACAAAAGGAGATTTAAAAATGCAGCAGTTGCCGGATCAAATGGCACAAGAGGCTTAAATTGAAAGAAGCAAGTCAGAGCTTTTGCAATAATTTTTTTCAAATATTTTCAGATGGATTTTCTGAAGGCAGGGAAAATTGAGACAACCAAAGTGCTAAGAGGCATTTGGGATAAACACTAGGAGGAAATACTAATTTAAAGACTAGTTCCCAAGAGGCAGCCAAAACAAATCATTCCTTTCCTTGCTGCCACACAGCAGGAGCAAATATGCTTACAGTTTTATCCTGTACACCAGGACTCAGAGGCTTAGACATGGCTTTTCACATTGCCACGCACATCTGATGCCGTGTGCTTTAGGCCAGGGCGGAGCCCAGGATTTCTTACCAGCCCCTGCAACAGCCCCATCACCAGCGTGACCCATATTGATACGACTTCCACCCAGGCCAACAGCATCTCCCACCTCAAGTCACCAAGGCTGTAGTGCAAGAAATGTGGCATGCATTAGAAACTTGGGCCACGCTGGCCCTTATAGGAAAGTCTCAATGAACACCATGTGGTTGCTAGCCCTCTGCATCATCCCACACCACAATTCAGCCCATTCGGGATGCTTGCAGGTGCTGTCAGACCTTGTGGTGGAAGACCAGCACCCCAGGAGAAGCCCAGGGTCACCACTGACTCCCAGTCAGCCCCCCGGCCACCATGGCAGCGGGATGGCAGAGGGCTACATGAAGGACCAAAACAAGCCCTGCAGCAGAGACCCAGCCTGGAAGTCCCTGTTTTAAAGCCTGGCTCCGGTTTTGGTCCTGGGTCTTCCCCTGTCCCAGCTGCCAGGGTGGGGGTGCTCAGGGCTGTGTATCCAGAAAGAGAGAATTGTCACCCAATATTGCAGTCACTGCTATATTCATATATGAGCAGAATATATGTCTTATATGTACACTATCACAGACCACAAGATAACAAAGCTCCACAAGAATTCTGTATATTAGTACATAAAGTCTTTTGTCTTATCTAATCACTAAACATCACCCTGTAAATGGCTTTTCCAAACTGCCCTGCGAGCAGCAGCCTCACGGGCAGTCGCCTGCCTCCTTGCATGCTGTGTGGGAACATCGAAACCAGGGTCACGGGGGGTTGGAGTGCTCTGATCCCTGGGAGCATCAAGCAGGGGTTTGGCACCGGAGGTGTTTGGGGACTCTGGCTCCAGCCCGGGGAGCTGCAGGGCTGACACCTCGCTGTCAGGGCAGGAATCAGGCTGCTTGCTGAGGGACATATTTGTTTCACCAAAAATAGACACAGAAAAACAGGAATGTGACTCCCCTTGAAAGTACCCTAATTGTTCCTCAGTTGCTGGGCTGACGAGCCACCCCACGCTCTCCCACTGGGGGGACTGGCACAGGGACCTCATTTCAGTTCCTCCCACTGGTGCACGATATAGCACATGGGCTTCAACTTGCACCAGGTCCCTCAAGTAAATACATTGAGCAAGCAATCTCTCCAAAACCCTGCCCAGCCCTCCAAACACAACCAGGGCAAGTAACATGCCAAATATATGCTATGACAAGAAGAAGTACTGTTCCCTCTGTAAGCAGCGAGGATGCACAAAGGAGGGGGCAGCCTGATTCATGCAGGATCTGCCTTTAAGAGTATTTGCCCATGCAGTAACCCAGGGCAGGGCTTTGACAGGGCAGGAGGGCAGCAAAGCAGCCCCAGCACAAGCCTCCTTTCAGCTCCTCTCTGCCCGAAGCATAGTAGGGACTTCTGTCTTTTACAGGACATTTTCAAACACACTTTAAAGGGTTAAACCTCAGGGTTTGAATCCCAGGCTAAAATCCTGATCAAACAGAGGTTTCCTGCTTGAGAATAGCACACCCTTTCTATGCTGTGTGTCTTATCAGAAAGTAACCCCTGTAAACACAGTAAGACACAGTAAGACAAAGCACTTGGGAAGTTTTAAAGAAAACTATTAAGGCTTTCTGTGTACTGGCTTTTCCCCCTTGTCACAGTCATAAATACTGAAATGCAGCTTCACCAGGATACTCACCCTCTGGGATGTGAGCACGGAGACCGTCTTCCAGCTCCCCACTCAGGACAAGGATGCTCCATGCAGGGTATCTGCATCGCTCATGCATGTCCCAGCCAGGCAGCTCAAAAACCAGCAAGCAACAGATCAGCCCCCCAGTTAGTGCAGCCCAGGCAGCAGGCTGTGAACAATGCAAGCCCCTGCTGCATGGAAATAGGGATCAAAGCCCTCCATTTAGGGTTTTGGACTACTTTATGAAGTCTTTCACCTCAAATCTTTGTAAGACTCTTGCTCTGCAGAACTCAGCTAAAGAGACACACACACTTGCCTCCCTAGCAAGGGCCAAATCCCAGCTTAAGCCACCGCTGAGAAAGCCACTCTGCACCCCCAGGAGCAGCAATCAGCCCCCTCCCAGCTCTCCCCTAAGGAAAATGCTCCCAACAGAGGTTCACCCTGTCAGCAAAGCAAGCACAACCACAGGGCAGAGCAGGCAAAGAAAAACCCCCCTCTCAGCAAACACACCTCTGCCCCACTGCAGCCAGGGTCAGGCCCTGAAGCTGTCCTTAGCACCTCTGTTACTGCCTCCTGAGGCTGCCCAGCCCCTGCAGGTGTCTGCATGTGGGGTCTCAACAAGCCAAAAACCTGCTGACAAGCTTCAGGAGCAGCAGCTGAGCATGGCCAGCAATTACCCCACCAGGCTGCAAGCCCCCAAGGAGTCCTTACAGCCCAGGAACAACCTGAATCCCTGCATGGAGTATGGATATCACACCTCCAACTCCCTGGCTCTGTCATGCCAGGGGCACAGAGTCCGGCTGACTGTGGTAGCCCAAGGGCAGGGAGCTGCAGGGCACCATGCTGGCCCTGTGCTGTTTTTAGTGGAGAGCTGCAAATAGGGCTCAGGAGGGTACTGAGGTCCTGGGGGACAAGATCAGGGGAGCTCCTAATGAATCCAGCCTTTTTCCATTACTGAGTTGCTATGGTTTTACTCTCCCTCCATGCTTCATAACCCGGCCAAAATAGGCACATACCCAAGGCCCGGGCTGGCTCCGGAGGATTGCACAGTGCTTTGAATGTATGATTATCTTGTAAAGAAGGAGCCAAGAATGACATTGGCATGCTGAAAGGGCACGGAATCACCTGCTTTCCAACAAATTTAAATGTTTTGGGGTTGGCTTTTTTTTTTTTTTTAAAATTAACCCTGACAATAGATGGCTAGTACAAAGTTAGGTCTCACTATTTACTGCCTCTCTAGCTGTGGCAGGTTTAAATGGCTGTTTTTCCCTTTAGAAACTAATGTACTGCTGCAGGCACACAAATGGGATGCCTCTGGGCATAAGCATTGCCAGCAGCTCCTATTAGATAGCCACCAATATGATGAAGACACCAAGAATGAGCTCTTATTTGCCACTTTGTAATTAGGGCAGGTTATAAAGAGAGCACTTGGCTCCTTTGATCTTGACAGCTGCGTTGTTTGACTCTTCCTTCCCTGTATTGCTGCTCAGAGAAAGACAGCAGGAAGGCAGCACGCTCTCTTGAAGGCAGAAAGCAAGAACACCACCCCACCCCCCCCAGTGAAAGATTTAAGTTAACTGCACTAACAATTAGGGAGAAATAACATGGCTACAGCTGGCGAGACTGGCCAGTCTCATCCAGCAGGGAAACCATCTGTGAAAGCATCCGTGGCCCTTTTAAACACAATTATAGGCTGAGCCTAATTGTGTCTCAACCCCATGTAACCACTTGCACCAGTAATTAATTGGAATACAAATAGCAGCTCCACTAAACCATGAAGACCTACAAGAAATAGATTAATTACTTGCAAGACTTGTATTTATTTGTGAAGTATAAACTCGCTAGAGGCTTTTCGACATGGAAGGAGGCATTGGAATTAGGATAAAGTCCTACATTTAGCTAATCAGCCATTGTACTTCTATGCAGGAAATGCCCTCAGATTTCAAGTTTACCCTTTGAAATACTCTGGAGGAAACCAGTCCTGAGCATACCCAGGCTGGGAGCAAGGCTGCCATATGTTTTTTATGACATTTGTACTAGATGTACACGATGACAAGACTCAGTCTGCCATGGGATTGTAAATCAGCAAACCCACCCTTGGCTCATCCTTAGACTCATCCCAGGAGACCAGCCCAGCATAACACCATTGCTCTTTGAGGACAGTTGTGTGACTTCCTTACATGCAGGTGCAGTTTGTTACTCTCCAGCCACTCCAAGGGGAAGGAAAGGTTTATTCCCAATGAAATGGAAGCATTAAACATCAACATCTATTTCTTCTTGTGTAGCATATCCAAGGCTTCCCACCCACAAGGCAATCTGTGGGATCCCTCCCATAAAGCAGGACAGCTTTTTGGAGAGGCATCAGGGAGGGAGGCAGAGCAGGAGATCGCACTCGAAGCCCCTCTCTAAATCCCTTACACAGACTTAGGCCAGGAAGGACAGGGGGATATGAGCCAACACACCCAGCTCCCTCCAGTCCTCTGGGCATCTGTGAAAACAGCGCTCTGCTGAAAGGGGTCAGGACAGCACAGCTTCTCTGCTGCCTTGACAGGGATTTCTAGAGAAGCCATTCTAGTTCTGTAACATGTTTTGGTTAGTGTTTTAAGGCCAAGGTGGATCTGTCATCCCAGACGAGGTAAAACACAGAGAAGGGGGATTCCCACACCACAGTACCCCTATCCCAGCGATGCAGAGGCAACTTCAAAGCAGTAGGAGACTGAACGACCAAAGCAGCACGTTGCTCAGGAGGCTTTATTGGGAGTCATAAGTGGGGGCACACTTTGACTAGGAAGCTCTCCGACTGGTCAGAGGGTCACTGTCTGATGACAGGAGTCCCCTCTGCAAGTGTCCTTGCCAAAGCATCTTCAGTTGGACCAGGGGGACTCTGAGACTCCCCTGATGGGGGCAGCTGCTGTCTGTACCAGGGATGCTTTGTCATATTCCCTTGTTGATATGTATTCCCGTGCTCAGTCACCCACCTTGTACATGTCATTCTCAGCTGTACGTCTGTTTATTCACAACAATACACAAAATAGGATCTTTTCCCTCAAGAGGTTATAAGTTTACATGAGTTCACACAGGATTGTATAAAGTTTGTACATACATGTCACAGCTGCAGACCAGGTGCTGTGAACACACCTAAAGTTAGAGCTGACGGGAAACTTGCTACAAACTGACTTTTCCATAAATAAGAAAAAAGTACTCACCAAAAAGGCCCTATTTGCCAATGTTAAAAGCTTTAGAAGGGTCTGCTCCTCCTCCCTCTGCTCTGAACTTGTAGTAGCTTGAGAAAAAGGTTATAATTTGGATTAGCATTCTGACCCTGCTGCTTGGCAAAGGCCAACTGGAGCAAACAAAAGGCAAACTGAAAAAAATAATCTGGAAGTAAAAACATGGAACCAAATCCTTGTCCTTAAAGCCATCCCTGCTGCCAAGCCAAGGACTGACTTGCATTGTGCTAGTGCTTTTCCAAGAGCCCTGATGTGACACTCGCATTCCAACCCCATCACTGACAGGGGGAGTTGCAGAGAACAGGGCGGCACTGTCATCTGCCCAGCATGTTTTCATGTGCTGAACAACTGCACATTAAGAGCAGGAAGATGCCTGCCAGCTTCCCAACACCCTGGGGAAGCAGGAAGAACTCGATTTATTAATCTAAATCAATTCCTTCTTTATTGAGAAAAATTCCTTCCACTTCAATTATTGAAGTAAAATATTGAAAGGAAAACCTTTTATTTTAATTCCCTGGAAGTTAACTATGAAAAAAACCCCAACCAACCAAGGAAAACCCACTACTACCACACTAGGTCTGAGCTTGCCTGTTCTGGTTCACATGAAGAACAGTGGAGCACTGGTTTCTCCTGGTAGCCAGCTCAGAAAAGGCACTGCAGAAACATTATGCACAGATGACAGCCAGCTTCCTTTAGCATGGTAACTTTCTCTCCCTCACAATGACTTGATTATTTTCAGCTCAAAATAGATCGCACATTCTGAATTCCCAAGAATATACTGTGACAGCTAGCAGTTTCCTGCAAATGGAGAATTGGCCTTGTGAGAACATTGAAGGGAACGGGGTGACATTTAAGTGTTTTGAAGCCATTCCTTTTCATCTGTGCTGCACAACTGGCTGCACCCCTTCTAAAGCATTTTAGGACTTAGGACCTCATCCTGCCGAGAGTCAGGCAGAAGGTCACCTTTATATGTTGCCAGCTGTCCCACTGAAGTCAGTGGGACAATTCATGATACTAACCTCTCAGTACTTCCATAAATCTATTCAGACTAGAGCCTTTATTTGGACATTGAAATACTGAGCAGTACCCAACAGCTTATTATATACATCAGTCTAAATGTGTGCAAAATGCTGCTAGAATAGGCTCATTCTTTCACTCAGAAACACCTATTATGAGCGGTCTCAATACACAAAAGGTACAGGAATCAAAGCTCAGTAAATGAAATGGCCAAGGCAGGCAAATGCCCTTTAAATCAATTTTTATTAGAGGTTTTGACATCTTGCGATTATTTCCTGACAACATGCTGATAGCCTGCAGATTAATTAGACTGAAAGTCTTGACAAATGATAACACAGAAACGATTTGAAGCTGAAGGGTATTTTGTTCTTCAGATTAGCCTTTCCATATTAATACTGTCCCAAAAGGGACCCAAACAAATTACAGTTCGTGATGCAAGTTCTTACACATTGACAGCCCTCCTTATAAAGATGAAGCCATATACACACTCCTCACCCAATCTCATTGCGAAGGAGAGAACTTCATACTCCAGACAGCTACAACACGTACCTTCGGTATCATCCCATTCCAACTCTGAAGAACTTCCCTTTCATTTCACTTCATTCCGAGAGAACAAACACACCAGGTATAAGGTTTAAGTGCAAGCTTAGCAGCTGGGAAGTAATACCAAAGAACCAGCTAGGGCTTACAGTAGCTACAGCCAGAGTGGCATTGGCTACACACCAAGACATTCATGAAATTCAGCAGCCTTCTTCATAAGGAATTTTACTAACCCAAACACTTTTACATGCTGCATAGCATAAGTTCCTTCCCTATAGACAGGCATATCACACTTTCCAGGTGCCAGCAGTACTATTTATGCTGCTTCTTAACATGAAACATTGAGAATCTGAAAAGCTTCACAAAGAGGAGTTAGCTATACCTACCTTCAATGGGTAGCTATATCCCATCCAGGATGAAAACTCTTGACTTTTAGGCTGTGCTGGACGCATGAGCGTTATTTGCCCTCTACCCAGTTTCATGAAGATAGGTTCCATATTGTGATCAAGCAAGATGACATTACAAAACTAGAACTATTGACCATTAGCACCTTCAAACCAATGCTTCACTGAGGTTTTGAACATCTCTAAAAAGAAGGTGGAAGGGACTGGAACACCATTTGTACTGAAGAGCAACTGTTCAAGATGGATTTGTATCATAGTATGTACTCCTGCTGTTGTGATCAAACTTAAGGCTCGAGTTTCTTACAGCTTCAGACAGGCAAATGAAAAACAAAGGAGAAATCTGTACAAAACAAGGACAAGAAAGTATTCCAAAACCAAGGTGCCCATCTTGAGAAATATGGGCATCAGTAAAAGAAAGTAGCTAAAAAAGCAGAAGCAGCAAGTGTTGATTCTTAAATCTACTTCATCTTTTGCACCTGCCCAGAATGCAGCCTCCATTTACCAGCAGCAGCTCATTTCTCAAAGTCTAGTTTGGAGAAAGCACAGCACCAAAGCTAGAAACAGTCCAAACGCAGTTGCTACCACTCAGTCAAAATGTTTACATTCGTTTCAATGAGGAAAGCTTGAAATCCGTTCCTCTTTTAAGCAAAGCAAGCACTAAAAAGGAAAAGGAGACTGCCTCAGCAAGACTGTTCCTTCAGGACACATTGCAATGTCAGACACTAAGCAAAGTAAATGTCAGAATGCTGATTTAACATAGACTGCATGATCATAGAATCATAGAACCATTAAGGTTGGAAAAGACTTCTAAGATCATCAAGTCCAACCATCAACTAACACCATCATGACTCCTAAACTAGGCCCTGGAGTGCCACGTCTACACCTTTTTTGAACGCCTCCAGGGTTGACGACTCCACCACCTCTCTGGGCAGCCTGTTCCAATGCCTAACCACTCTTTCGGTAAAGAAATTCTTCCTGATGTCCAGTCTAAACCTCCCCTGACGCAACTTGAGGCCATTTCCTCTCGTCCTATCGCTAGTTTCTTGGGAGAAGAGTCCAAGACCCGCTTCACTACAACCTCCTTTCAGGTACCTGTAGAGAGCGATAAGGTCTCCCCTCAGCCTCCTCTTCTCCAAACTAAACAACCCCAGTTCCCTCAGCCGCTCCTCATAAGACTTGTTGATGAAACAGAGGATGTCAAGAAATCCACAGAACACAATAAAAAGACACTTAGCACTGCTGTTTTCATTGTGCTTACATTTTCAAGTTCAGGGGCCCAGCATACTTACTGTTACATTTAAGATCTCCTTTTTTAAGACAAAACCAAGCAAAAACATGTGAAAGAAGGATGGGAGGAAACGGTTTCACTGCAGGCAAAATTTAAGTAAAGTCTTTAGAAAAAGATCAGTCACAGTTTTATTTTTGTGATCAATGTATGAAATACAGACTGCACTTAAGATTAGACAGGATTAAATTCTTGACTCTGAAATAATGTTCTAAAAACTCACCCGTTCCTTTCATTCAGAGATTCACTTCGGTCACTGAGGGGTGCAAAAATCAAACATTTCTAAAGATGTTCTGAAAACTTGGGTCAAAATCTGAATTAATGTCTAACAGTGATTCACATACACTGTACATGTAAGTACAAATAATTACATTACCTGCTGCAGGAGAAAAGAATCCTAAAATTATTTTCTTTCTACACAGTACAGTTTCAAGAATTAAACTAAATTTTTAAATCCAAGCACTCCCATGACCCAGGGCCAGAATGTTTCTCTGCTTAAAATATCAAGGTAAAATTACTGCTTTTTATTCCTGTGCTTCCTGGATTAAAAGCTAAGTATTGATGGTAGCTGAATATCTCTCTTGAAACAGGGGAAGATGCACACTCTTCTTAGTGCGACTGGCAAATGAGAGCCAGACTGTTCAGAAAAAAACAACCGCCTTAGCCCTAGATAATCCTATATTGTGGGATGAACAAAACTTTTCTAAGCAGCAATATGCCCTGCCGTGTATCTTTATTTAATATCCAAAAGTAACAGTGAACTATTTAATAAAAAAATCATTCTCTAAGGAAGCTCAGAACACAGCAATATCTACTTTCAAAGAATATCCCAGAGAGAGTTTTTGTTAGTAGTTTATTGAATGAGGACATCAGCAAGTAAAATTTTAAGAAAAATCTAAACACAGCTTCCTAGAAATAACAGTCCACAATTCCCTCCTTAGTTATCTTAAACCATCTGGTTTTCATATTCCCAAGCAGCTTATACAGGTTTTCTCCCATCTGTGATTTTCCTGTTTTGATTATTTTAATAAATAATGGACACCACAGGAGATCCTAGAGAAAAATCCACATCTCAGCACTGCACAGCTGGATAACTAAGTTCACTGGATGTCATCATCATCAAAGAGATCTTCAAAATCTAGTCAGAAAAATAAGATAAGGTAAAATTAACCTTAAAAGTTTCAACTGTTATATATGCACATACTCCACAAGTACAGTTTTTAATTATTTGGATTAAATACAGAAATAAAGATTAATTGAGTGAGAATTACTGTACCATCAGTTACTAGAAGTGTAATATCAGGTGGGAAGAGACAGGGATGAAAGAAAGGCAGACCCAAGGATATGTGCTCTACCATACACAAATCAAACTGCTTCACTCGTACAATGCAAGCTTTGCAATGAAATTCATGAAAGCAAAGTAAAGCTTCAAAGGAGGGGCTTTTATAACCGCATTAAGTAGCCATCACATTCGGAGTGGATCAACCATGATTCCCAGACTCCAGAGCTAAGCAAGTACTAGCTTTATCTGTGCAGCAAGTCTCAGATGTACACACTCCTGCAGAATTCTGGCTTTAGGTCATAGTATCCAGGCACATGCTTATAAATTTTGCAGATTGAGATTAGCATTTGTGATTTGCTCTTAAAAAATCCCTTCCTTAAAAAACATTTCATTGCTGTGAAGGTGCTAATAACATTTTTCTCTCAGAAAACTCATCTCACTCAGACTAGTGAAATGTGGCCGACTAATCACAGCTGTTCTACTCATCTTTGGGAAGTACTCTACTTGGAACTACTTGGCTTTGTACCTTCCTTATATATTGAGCATAAACTAACAACATCACTGAAACCAAGTCTTTATTCTTACAGAAGGAACGTACAAGTGCCATACCATAAACTGAGGATTAATCCTCACTTAGAAGAGTCCTAAACTACCAATGGAATATAATACCACAACCTGATGGTAGAACTTCATGGAAATACTTACTCCTTTACTCCTGAATATGCTGGGTCCAACAAAGAGCTAGGTCCCTCACAACTGTTGAGAGTATATCAAAGCTGAACTTCCTTTTTCTCCTGTATTCTAAGTCTTGAGCAACACGAGAAACCTACTTTATTTCAGAATTAATACCAGTTTGTGACATCAACACCACCACAGCAACCAGATTTAATAACATATCTGAAATTCACTGTTGACATCTCTAAATATACTTCTTAAGAAGCATAAAAAACCCTCACCTTAGTAACCAAGTGTAACGTGTTGTATATTCTACCCCTAAGTGGCCAGATACATAGCTGTTCTCCTCTCTAAAAGCAGCTGTATATATTTATATGCATACAGCTAACTTTCAAACGCAGAAAGCGTATAAAACCTGAAGTTTTATTTTGCCTTGGATACATATGCATGCATACCTTAAGAAATTAAAGAATTATCTATAAAGTACTAACACCCAGAGACAATTTGTAAAGTCCTGCCCACAGTTTTATATGTATTTGCACTGTTTAATATTAATATAAGCTATTTGTTATACAAACAGATCAAGGCATTTTTCCTTGTAGTGAGTAACATGCTAAATTGCCCGAAACCTCCAGGAGAGGAGAAACACAGGCCGTATCACTCCCACCCGCAGCACTGACCACTGAAGCACTCTTATGATAACGCTCACTAGAAGTGTGGTTAGTGAGAACTTTAGCGACTACCAGGCACCAAAGACATGAGATTAGAGACAAACAAAGCGGAGTGTGCTCTGATAAGCTTCAGTTTCTAAAGCTGTTACGTGGCGGGCCCAAGGCGTTACCACCTCCTATCCCCCCACTCCCGGAGCGCGATGGCCCTTACCGTTAAAGAAGTCGGCGTGCACAGCTTTCTCGTTGGCGGCCAGGTCCATCAGCAGCCCCGTGCTTCCCCCTGCCTGGGAAAGCAGGCGCTGAGCGCCTCCGGGCCGCGGCCGGGCAGCACGGCCCCGCCACCACCCGCCACGCCTAGGAGCCCCGCCGCCCCCATCCTCGCAGGCAGCTCCCCCAACACCCCCTCACCTCATCGAGGTCCACGTAAGGGCCGGCTCCCTCAGGAAACATCTCGTCCACCGCCGGCTTCATGGCGGCACCTCCACTCCGTCTCTCCGCTCCGCCGCTTCCGGCCGCGTGATGCCTACTTCCGCTGTCAGGCCGGCCAGCGGGGCGCCGCTCTGCGCGCTCGGCGGACTCCCCTCTCTCTGGTTGCCCTGGGGGCGGGCCCCGCCGTTGCCATGGCGAGGAGGGCCGGGAGGCGGACTCAGGCCTGAAGTGAGGAAAATGGCGTCGAGCTAGCCAAGGGCGGGGTAGGGGCGCGCCGTTACCCTGCAAGGGACGTGGCCGTGAATTATACTGGTGGTCCTTGCAGCCACCAAACTGGGTCGACTGGTATTTAACTGCTGTACACACACAGATCGGTTTCCTGAGTCAAGGCTGCAAGCGTTACGTGTAAAAAAACCTCCACAAACCTCGGAACAGAATCAAGGAGTTTATTGATTTCGCACAACAGCATAAATTGTAAAAAAGAAAAGACTAATCTAAACCATGAAATGCTATGCGTGACTGCTATGAGTATCAATAAGTGGCTGAGGGGCAGTTCTGGTGCGTTCGCTGGCAGCCGTGTATTTGCTTAAACATCTTGGCACGAGCTTTAGCAAAAATGAGCAAAGCAGTTAGTGCTCGTGGTCAGGCATGTGGTAGCCAAGGTGACTCCCAAAAGGGAACTGGGCAAAGAAGGCTCTGGCCATTTCTTCGATCCTGTTGTAGGCTCCCAGGGTTCGGAAATACTCCACATAGGACCAGAAATCGTTGGATGAGAAGGGCCAGTACGGCAAGGCTACAGATCCCTGGTAGAGATCTAAAATTAAAAAAAACCAAACCAAACCAAAACAAAAACAAACAAACAGATTAACATGAAGAATTTTTGTTGAAAGCTTGGACCTGGGAGCCAACATGGTTTGGGGCCCTATGTCCCCTTGGGGGGCTTGTGGGCTCCTCTGGCAGGAGAGAGGCAGGCAGATCCATTGAGCCCTCTGTGCCCTGCTCCGCAGAAGATGGCTGTTCACCTGATGGAGCCTGTGCCCTCTGCTGCAGCTGCACCAGGAATGATGCAATGTGACAAGACAGCAAGAATGAAGGGACACCATTGGCATTTGGGACAATTCAAGAATTCCCTGGGCTGCTTTAATTTCTAGAAGGCAGATGGATATTTAAAAGCAAGGAGCAATTGCAATTTAAAGCCATATTTCCCCATTTCTCCTCCACGCCATTTCCTCTGCCCAATATAAAAATATAACCAATAACGCGCCATCATCTACGCTGTGCCCCTGCAGCTGCCTACTCTGCCAGGATAAAGAGCCGGGCAGTTGTTCCCCCACCATCTCAGCACAAAGGCAGCCTGGCTGAGTACAGCAGAAGCTGGGGGTGCAGCATTTGCACCGGGCTCCTGGGGACTGGGTCCGTGCTGCCCCGGCATTGCCTGGGACTGCGGAGTCGTGCCTCTTCTCAGTGGGCCATAGGAAACAGGCTAAGGAAACGGAGAGGAAAGGCTTTGCCACTTGGAAGACAGCTGCATTTGTGCCTGCTCTAGGAATATCTGAGAAAACGTGAGATACTCATTGAAACAAGATTTCTAATTCAGCAGGAAAACAGAAGCCACTCTGAAAATGCAGGAGCTGACCACCCTTGGGCCCAAATCTGGGCAAACACAGAAGCATATATAAAATCTAAACACTTGCTGAGACCACATAGTTACAAATGTCTTTCTGTGCAGCAAAGCTAAATCCAGTATTTTGATTTCATTTAAAGCCCATTTAAATAAATGGGAGCCATTCCACTCACCAGGCTCAGCTTGGGACCAAGGTCTTTAGTGGGAATTAAGAGCCTTCAACAATCCTATTGTCAGAGCTTAATTTTATGGAGTCAAGTTTGCAGTGCGCAAGCACAGATGGCATATAACAAATCAAATAAACCAGCCAAATGCTGTCTGCAGAGGAGAATTCACTGTTTATACCAGCTGACCTTAGATTCACTTTGCAGTCTGCTGCTTGGCCCGATGTGAAAGAAAACCATAATTGTTGGTAATGAGAGCAACAGGATGCTGCCTGAACGAGGTTTTATTTTTAGATTGACAAATGCTCTCCTGACTAAGAGGTTGCCGCAGAAATACTTGCTGTGCACAAATACAATAGCGCCCTTAAACTTACGAAAACACAGATGATGCATTCAGAAGATTTTAGAGCCATAAGGAAATACAATGGCGCATAGGGGAAAACGTTTTGAATTAAAAGTAATCATATTAGCCCTTATTCCGTATGTATATTTCCACTTTCAGTATCTGTTATAATACTCTCCCTGCATATTTGTATCTGTGCACTCAGGATGCTGCTGGGCATCCTGCTGGTTATACTAACCGAGATGTACACCAGCAATAGCAGTACCTTGTTATTGCAGATACTTCTATGCAACTTCGTTTTCAGAAAGAATTCTGTCTGAAAACACCAGAGAGAGGTTAACTAATATAATCATCAGTAAGCCAGTGTAAACATCATTAGGATGTTGAGGGGTTTTTTAATCAAAGGCAAACACTAATCCAGTGGGCTAGTCACAGGGTAGCTGTGCTAAGGGATTTATTCCAACATTAATTGGATTTATGGCAATTTGTAAATTTTAAGCTTTTTGTCGTGCAAGACAGTGTTTCTTGCCAATAACTAGACACACATATAGTATTACTGTTCAGGACTGACAAAATTCTCAGATGCCTAATGTGTTTACAAGTCTGGTGCTTTCCAGTTACGATTTTGTACAACAGAATTAGTGACCTGACCGCAAGTATATTAGCTCTACTATTAGACATTAATATGTCGGCTTTTAATACATTTTAGAGAAATTTCTAAAAATTCACTCTTCTTTCTCCACCAGAACTAGATGAAAGCACTTCCACTGCCCACTGAGGTTAGTAAGCGTTACTGCCAAAATCACTGCTGGGGATCAGGTCTGGGAGTTACAAATGACTCTTCTAATTGTTAGTGATACAAAGGAAAGAAAAACATCAAGAATTACCATCTCCATCCTGGATTGATTGGGCATCTGTAGATAAAGAGGAAACTCATCAGTACCAGCTCCCGCACAGAACAACTTTCTGTAATAAAAGGTTTGCTGTGTAGCCAGAAGCTGACAAGTTCTTTAATGCACATGTAGGACCCTCTGTACAGCCAAATGTTTTTTATTTCTTGAACAGCTGAATAAGGAACTCCCCGTTTGCAGTCACTCAGTGCTACAAACCAAATACTCTTAACTAACAAGCAGCCAGAGCAGTTGTGATTAATACATGATACTAAATAGAAGATACTGCATTAGTAACAAAATATTTCCGGCTGCTTGAAAAAATAAACAAGAATAAATTCAGCAGTAACCTTACCTGTTAGGATGTTCGTCAGCATGCAGAAGAAAAGTAAGCCAATAAATGTCATCTTTTCTGCAAGATACTGCTCGTGCTTCTGAAAAATAATCTGTACAGCTAGGGATTATTACAAGAAATTAATAATTATGCAAAGTCTATTATTTCTTCTTTTATTAGACAAATATGTTCCAAAACAAATTCTAATTATTAATTTAGGCATAACAAAATCCAATTAAATTTCCTTACAGTTTCTGAACTGCAACACAGAGTATTAAAAGAACCACAGTCCTGAAGTGTGTACTGATATTTTATTTTTAGGTGGCATAAATCCAAAGGGCTCCTCTGAACTGACATGAAATTAAGTGTCTTTGGAAATGTTTTATTTTGTGGTTAATTTAATTTCACTTTAGAAATTACCTCTCTCTCTCCCCTTTTCTTCTTCTTGCAGTAGTAAAAGTCTGTAGCTCCAAGTCAGCTACAAAATTCCGAAAGGATTTCTTTTGCCATAAAATAGCAGCACTGTTTAAGGAGGGGTGGGGGGAAATGGAGATAAACGTCACTGAGTTACTACACCAATCTGATTTTGTTGCCTTCATGTAGAGGTTTTTTAACTACTCATATTTGCATTATATTTCAGCACTGTCCATGGAAGAGACAGTGGACAGTTTCAGAGAGGGAATCAGGAACTTTGGCAATAACACTTCTGTATTTTGAAGACAGAGGGAGAAAATCCAGAAGCAAATTCAGCGATTATTACCTTTGCTGCCCTCCTGATTTTTTCCACCCCTTCAGAAAAGTAGATTTTAAGAAATGTTATTTGAGCAAATTGCTAAGAGGATATTGAGTTCCCTCTCCAGCTGAGTCACAAAACCCACAAACACCTGACACTGATTTATGTTCTTACTTGGGATGCTTAAAATCTAGATCTTAAAGTCTAGATAGGCACCAAGTGCCCATGGAAATCAATTGGCTTACATTAAGCAGAGAAGTACGTCCCCGATGACCTCAGCCATGGTGATGATGCAGGTACGGCAGCCTTCAAAGAGGGTCAATAAGGTGCATTGAAATGCACTTTCACATTCTGCTGGTTTCCTGGAAAGATTCCTCTTCCAATGCCAAGCAGGTGCTTTGGGCTTCAATCTGTGCAGGTTGCTGAATGGATCCAGCACTTCAAGAAGCCTGGAGGGGAGACACAGTTTGGAGAATATTCAATCAATGTGTACATCTTGATTGATTTTCTTTAGCACAAAACTCCTGATGGCAGTAGGTGTGGTCAGGGACTAAGATATAGCAGAAAGAGCTGTGCAACTCATGGGGTGATGAGGGGATTTCCATGCTCCTAGAAGATGTGGCTGTTCGGGTCGCGTTGCCAAAGCTGGCGGATGTTTCCAGATGGCTGTGCTCTGGAAAGGAGCTACTGAAATGCCAGTGCAGAGCTTGCTGCTCGCACTCATGCTGCAATGATCTGATCATACGGTTGCTGATCTGATCTGCTCCGTCTTGGCTGGGATTTTTCAGTTGCCTTTATGGTCTACAAAATCATCTATCTATCTCAATTCTAGACACCTACATCTCCCAACTGTGTGTGTGGGTCCTGACGTTGGTGCCTTTGCTCTACCACATCCACTTGTCTGCTACAGGAGTATCATGCAGGGAAAGTCTGCGCACTCATGCAAAGTCCTGGAGTGGAGAGACCCAAATGACTGGCCTTGCAGGAGGCCCCAGCTTTGCTGGAGTTTATTCCTACCTACACACAGAGTTAGATAGTCCTGCCAAGAATTAATTAAAGATGTTCTGAGCAAGGGGGGGGGGCAGGCAGGGAAAAGAGTGCTTTGTAGCACACGAAGCTGTGCCAACTCTTGTGGAGGCTGAAAAGAAAAATATTATGAAAGCAGAACCTATTCCGTCTTTGAAAGGCTTTAATCCTCCTGTTTAATATTTCCTAGGCCTGCAGGAGGGGTCCTACATCAGCCACATACTGCCAGCACCTCTGCCCCACTCGCCTGGGTTACAGCAGCTGCCGATGGGAGAACGCACTTCCTTTGCTTGGTGGAGCCCTTTGGTGCAGCCATGCACTCGGGTCCACCCACCAGCACTGCCTGCAAAGCCAAACAGCACTTTGCTTTTTTACTACCTAATCTGGATACCCTATTCAAATAAACTATGAGAAGCACTGACATATGCTAATACACACACAAAACAGTCATTAGCTGTAATTAAATAATTAGCATAAAGCTATTTCTGTGCACATCCATCAGTAGCTTTTTGTTTTGGCAGTCGATAGGGGAGGTGTAGTTCCGAGTGGGAGGTGGGATAACGTGTTTTGGATGATGGCAAAGGAAAATAACAATGTTCCTGGCAGCCACATCCTGCAGCTCTCACCTTGAGAAATTAATGGTGCTGTAGGAGAATGACAAAGTCACAGAGGTTATCAGGTTCAGGGTCACTCAGGTCACAATGTGGTGTGCTACAATGCTGGATGATCTTAGGACAATTCATGTAACTATTGAGGCTCACGCTGACATACGCCTTTACACCTACCTCCTTTACAGTTTCTTATTCTGTCTTTTGAAGCTTGGAGTTACCCACTTCCAGAGCTAGGAGGATCACAGGTGTGACAGTCTTCTAACAATTACAGGCTTTCAGTTTAACTCATATCAAAGTTTTCCATTTGCTAAAGCACCGATTGGAGATCGAAATAAATTCTCAGGGTTTCCATGCTAAAGAAGGTGTAGGAAATTATAAAAAGAGGATGAGAATTAGCATTTAAAGCAGTTGTATCAGGGGATACAGCCAAGAGATACAGTTGTTTTAAATGTTAATTTTAATCCCTTTTCTACCAAGGCCTCTGTTTGTGTACATGACCGCTTCCCCCCACTGGGTCTGTCTGTTTTAAGCACAGCATTGGACTACAGAAGAGCTGATGAGTTATATCTGGCATCATAATTCAGAAGCTGTTAAACAGGAGAGCACTACTCCAGTTGTTCAAAGGAATGTGCATGGTGGGTTCAGTGAACCAGACAGAGTATCGCATCTTCTGGGACCAAGCAGAAAGCACACTGTGCACTGACTTGCAGCATTTGTAATATGCCGGAAGCACGTTCATTCCATGTCCTCCTTTCTTTTTGCTCTAGGACCCCTTTCCTTTTTTCAGACTCCATGTAGAAGGCAATTGAACGAACAACACTCAACACCCCGTGCAAGTGCTGGTATGGATCACTTAGCAGAGCCCTCCACTAATAGTTCCTGCCCTGCAGGCTTCTTCACTGCTGAGCAGTAATTGGAGACGCCATGGTACCCACAAATGCAAATTTGGCTCAGCAGCGACCACGTTTCAGTAGATACTATAGCACTTAACAGGGCAGCTGCTGAAGGACTCCAGTATTTTAATGTCTACTGATTTTGGAAAGAAATTCACTGTTTTATTCTTTTTCAGAAAAGTTCATTAGTTCAAAAGACTGTTATGTTTGCTAGCAGCAAGTTTTTCAGGTACCTTATTCCAAAGTTTGCATGAAGTTTTTTAGATAAGGCCACTGACTCATAAAAGCTTTGCTACCTTATAGAAGGGGCTGATGCTAATGAGCTTCTCCCACCCACCTGTCCCAAGTTGATCCAATCAATATGTACTTTTTGTAGATGGCTCTCAAAGCCAGAAAATCCCACATACATCAGTCAGCTCTGTCAGAGACAGAAATCAATTGGAACATTGAGGACATTCCCTTAGGAATAGGGGAATGCATTTTGGGCAGCACAGTTGTTTGTGTGACTTGCTCCCTGATGGGGAACAGTCCTGGAGCTGCCAGCGCTGCAAGCCTGCCTTCAAGTGGGCCCATTGCTAATGGGCTGTTTTACACAGAGCCAACTGCTGTGGAACAGCTCAGCTCTCCTTGTTGATTAACTAGAAACAAAGATGAAGGAATACAAAAAAAAACGAGTTTATGGATGTCTTTGTTTTCTCAATAGCTATGTTAGACTGGTATTACACACACAAAAAAATTTCTATAATCCTCCAGGTACTGAAAAAAAACCTGTACATTGTTTTAAAGAAACAGAATATATCCTATTTAATCAATAGGCAAAAGCACATGCATGCAGACCTCTGTAAGAACTTATTAAAAAACTAAGTGGCACTTAGAGCTGCATCTGAAGTGCTTTGCCCTTGCCTTGAGCAGACAAAATGTTCTCTGTAGGGCTGCAACACTTTTGCATATCAGAAACAACCAACAGCAGTAATATATAGACCATCCCTGGGAACCACAAATGTTTGATTATTCCCTCCAGCAATTTGGTCCAAATAGTACAGGTCAAATGGAGATTCATGGGACTAGAATGTGCTTTGCTCAGACAGGTGTGAATTGCCCTAGATCTTTCAGGCATTCACAGCTTCATTTTCCTTCCTCTGAGCTCTACTTCGCTTTTTGTGAATACAGAAGCTCCAAAATTTTCTGAAGATGCTGGATTGCCCAGGGTAGTAAAGCCCAGGGCAGACAAGGAAGAATCAGGTGAGGACCTCACAGTACCAAGCAGCTGAATAACAAAATGGCCAATAAATGTCAAATAAGGTACCTGGGTAAATATCTCCAACTTTAAAGGCCCATGGTATCTGATCATTCCCACTCAAAAACTAGATTTGGGGCTACAATAGATAGTTCTAGTAAAATGTTATTCAATGCTTAGTCAGACAAAAAAGCAAATCAAATAGGAAGAGAAGACAAGACCCACAAGGCATCGCTATGCCATTGTGCTACAGTTGCTCCCATTTTGGATATTGCATACATTTTTGGTTTCACCATCACAGGAGGACATGATAGAACAAGAAGACACAAAGAAGGGGGTGAGGGGAGTTCACAGTCAAGGACTAGCTAAAGCAGACTGGGAGTCTTCAGGCCAGCAAGGGATGAAGAGACCTTTATTTCTACCAAAGAAGATCGAATTAGTCTGGCAATGGCTTGTTCAAAACAAAAGGTAGTGGGTTGTGATGCAGTTAAGCTGTGGCATATCTTGTCATAACGTATTATCATCAAATACACAGTGTCCTGGCTGAGGGTGTCTGAGCCTGGCCTGGAAGCATAGTGTGACCAAGCTGCACCACACTTTTGCACTGTGTCTTATTCTTCTCAGGCATCCTCTGCTGCTGGGCTAGGTAGGCTCCCAGGCTGACCCACTCTGTTTTACTGAGATATTGCATGTTTCCAGTTCTTGTGAACAGACATTTTTCCTGCCAGCAACTGGGTTGATCATCCTGATTATAGTAGTCTCTGGAGGCAGTTGAAGATAAACACAAGAGATAGATTTGTATAGTTACAAAACAATTAACAGAATAACTATAGTGAGACAGCCAAGTTAAAATGAACCACTTTCACATGTACTAGAGCTAACTGTCAAGGTGAAGGTCATATTTACAAACCATAGAGTTGACGAGTAGCTCTACACTTAAATAAATCAGACTTGAAAGCAAACAAGAAAGTATCTGTCCACATTTATTTCAACTTATCATTTTAACCTCTCTCTGAAGAAAGGTTATATTTGTAGATGCAAATGAGTTTCCAGGTGTTCACAGGTAGCAGGCAGTGCTGTATGCAGCAGCAGGTAGTGAAACCAAAGCAAGGGAGGCATTCCACTGGCAGCAGGACTAGTGCAGCTTGGCTCCTGATGAGATGCTTCAGCCAGGTATCCCAGTACCTTTCCACAGGAACACCCTGGTATCCTCAGCTCCTGCAAGGGGCTCTAGCTCTCCCCCACTGCCCCTTTCCCTCCCAGGGCAGCACTGGCAGCTCCAAGCACCAGGTTTGGCTTTCTCAAGGGTCCGTGCAAGTCTGCTTGCACAGCACTGGAGGCTGGCCTACCTGCTCACCAGTCAAGCAGCTGCTCCTGGGCAAGCAAAGAACAGCTATAGGCTGACTTCTCCCATCCTATCACCACTGACACCAATACATTTTCTCCACTGTCCATCTGCATCTGAGGAGTGTTTGCTTCCAAGCAGTTCTGCTGCAGGGAGAATGAGAAGCAGCAGCACCCAGATTCTGGTAGCAGACCATCCAGGACTTGTCCTCTCCTTCCTGCACCCACATTAGGCCTAAGTTTGTTTCTAAGGCATCTTTTTTGATAAATTGGACAGTTCTTTGCTTTAGCCATACTCAGCTATTCAGCACAGCCACAGATGACTGAACTCAGCAGGAAATCTAACAAACTGGTCACTGAGGCCTTTCACAGCTCTCAAGAGAGGATATATTTTTCCCATTGCCATTATGGTTAGATGTATCATAGCAGTAACCTCCACCATTTTGAAATATACTCACAATAAATTGCTTTTCAGATTGATTGAATGCCCCAGCTACACTTAAGCTATTAAGCCATCAGCAGCTGTTTATTGTTTTCATTTCACAGAGATGTTTCTTTAAATAAAAGTGCATTAAATATTTTGTTACCAAACAATGTTAAGATTTTAGTAGGATGAGCAGAATCTTCTTTATACCCAGGGTCTCTTCTTTGCTTTGATTCATGCTCCAAGGCTACTTCAATATCACCAGTTATACCTGCCCACAAGCAGCTCTGCCCTATGGACAATAAAATTGATTAAACCAGATAGATGAAGATATGGGCTTGATTACAAAAAAAAATCCATCAAGGAAATCTGAGCAAGTTGCTAGTATATTTGATACCAGCAATCAATGAGACTGCATTAGGGGCTGTGTCATTGTAGCAGTTGCCAGACCAAAAGCCACACGTGAAGGGAGCAAGCGCTGCACAGTGCCCTGCCATACTGGCAGTGACCTGGCTACCCAGGACTAGGGCATTAGCCCAGGGAGACCATCCAGCTATCGAAAGATTGTTTCAGCTGCAAATGGGGATGTCTACATTTGAAAGAGACTTCTGCCAAGGAGGCAGCTTCTATCAAGTTCAATATATTGATCTGGACAATATGATTGAAGAGTGCAGTCACCCTGCGTGCTCACTGCTGGAGATGCTGCTCAGCACTACCAGCAGCACCCACATCCTACCTCCCCTCAGCCTTCCAGCATTTCATGAAACAAGCTCAATTTGTAAAGGTTTAACAAGTGCATTAATGCACCGGGGAGGAACTGCCTGCCAGCATAGGAAGCAGTTGCACCAGGGAGGACAGTGCCCCTCGTGCTGCTCCAGGATAAGGCTCAGACATTTGTGTTCTTGGTCCTGCAAGAGAGGGAAAGTAGTCTTCAGTGAAGGCTGCACTAGGGTCAGGATGTTACCACAGCTTTGAACACTCACCCTGCCTGGTCAGTGGGAGGAAAAACCTGAAGAACTGCAAGAGTCCCAGTTTGGCTCAGCATGTAGCCTCACCTCTCATGGGCCAGCCAGCACCATGGGTACCACAAACACCATGCTGCCCTTGCTGTAGCTTTGTACCCACTCTGCCATGGGGAGAGCTGGGCTGTAACTCACCTGCAAGTGCCATTATAACTGAAAACATGTACTCTGCTGGGCATTGAGGAGTAAACCTGAAGGGCACAGAGGAAGAGTCACATCTGCAGTCAGGAATGTGACCATAGAGCTGTGGCCATCATTTCTCTTTGCACACCCATAAGTCACCACAGCTCATCTATGCCAGCCTCATGGAAAGGATGGCACATGGCTCAGCATCCCCAGCTGAGAAGCAGGGAGGATTTGGGAACACTTGTCTCCTGTGTCCTATGTTACCTCAAGGTAAGCAAAGCAGCCAAGGAGGGTCACATGCCTGTCAGGAAGGAATCGTTTTGTTTCTCCATCTTGGAAAGGTTTGCTGTTTTAAAGACTGAAAGGGTGAGGACTATCAGTCACCATCCCAAAATGACACAGCAGTTATCTTCTGACCCAGTTTTATCTGGGTAACAGTGATCAGTGCTAATAATGTGGTTGGAGGGGAAGAACAACCCCTGCATAGCTGTAGGAGCTTAAGTTGTAGTGACCCAGGTAGCTACTGCCTTATACATTGGAGGCAGAGCTTAGCCTTATAGCTAGCCTATTTTAAGGCATTATTTATTCTGATCAGGCATTTAACCCTCTAACTTAGTAGCCTTACCAAGTTGTACAAGCTACTTTGCAGAGAAGAGTTAGAGGTTTAAGGTTCTAGTCTGGACAGATCTGCTAAACTCTAGTGAGATTGAACAAGAATGAGCCTAGTACAAAAGGTGACCAAATGGAATAAATTAATCTTTAAAACAGCTTTGTTGGCCTTGACACTCTGAAATTCCTTGATGCTTGCAGTTAAATGCAGGGAAAGCAGTTCTTGCCTGCAGCACTTATTGCTATGTAGTTCATCATTTGATGATCATTCCCCATAGCTCATGTTTGACACATTGCTTTGCAGTAAGTTTGCATCTGAACTTGACTGACAGCCAAGACTACTACATGACTCAATATTCAGTTTAATGCCGCTTTTTGTCAGTATTGACTGAAGTCAAGCCATATGCATCTGCAAGGCAGCTTTACCAGAGTATGGAAGTTAATTTCATTCATGTGGAGCAAGGCAGTCCGGATGAAGTAAGGGTTGCATTTGCTGGCGATGTGTTTTCTGCCGTGGACCTTCCCGGTTCCACGGGAGACTCCCGGGCAGGACCCAGCCCGGCTCGGGGCTGCTGCTGCCGCGGGGCTCCGGCTCCCTCTGCTGTCCACGGCACGGGGATCCCCGCTCTGCAGCACGGCCGACTCGGAAGCACAGGATTTGCTCACACTTCCAGGTATTCAGACTTTTCTTGGATTTGACATTTTGTTGGTCACACACAGAGTACAGTCAGGGCAAAGCTTAAGCTACGTCAGGAGGTCAACCAAAATCACAATGGTGATAACCCCATCTCAGAAGGGGGAAGATGTTACCTCAGGAGACTTTGTTTTATAGCATTGACATTGTTTGCTCAGCAGAAGGGGAGTCCTCAAACTTTTTTTTGGGGGGTGTGGGAGTATTGGATCAGTGCTCTAAAGCTCTAATTAAGCAATAAAAGCCAGTCCCTATTTCTAGTCTGTCCAGTATAGCTCAGTGTCACCATCACCATTAAGATGCTCAGTCATACTATCAAGGATGGGATGCACTGCAGATTCAAAAGGTGGATTTAGGCAGTTCCTTTCTACAGGTTTGAGTCTCTCATCTCTCATTCATGGCAAATTAATTTATATTGCTTCAACAATCAAAAGCTCCTATTTCCATCAAACAAAGTAAAAATACTACAGAAGGACTCATACCTTGCGTGGGATACTTCAGACAGATAAGCACCAAGTGCAGGACCAGTCAGCATGAATAAAGCTGGCAGAATCCAGCCCAGCATTAACTGAAAGCAACATTTAGCTCTCCCCTGTCCCCCCAGTAGGAACTCCACAGGGTATTCTGAATGCTAAACCAGACCAGATATATTAAAGTAATCTGATAGCCTCCATTGCAAGTTTCATCCCATGGAAAGAATACTATGGCCCCTTTGTCCTCTGTCTCTCCCACTATGAGGCTTCAGAAGCCAAGTTCTGCAGTCAGGGGTGACTTCCCTTCCTAGGGGATGTTCCACTGCACACTCACATTCACACCTCCTTTTTGGCCCAGGGAGCAGAAGTGTCACCAGAAGAGCATCACAGCTTTGACACTATTTGCAGGCACAAGCACCTAGCCCATCATAATCCAGGGCACACACCTAGGGAGGCAGCTGTGGGATGCCATGTGCACAGGAGGGAACTGCACCCCAACTCCCTCTTTCCTGGGCACCAGTGCTGCACAGCAGTAGGGCCATGGGTGCTGGGGGAGAGCGGTCATCACCACGCTGCATGCACACAGCCTAGCAAGCAGGGAAATAATGCAGACATCAAGAATATTGTCCATAGCACACCTTCTCAGTATTGAGGTGCCTACTTAGACAAATGTGTCACTAAAAATATGTGACAAGCTGAGGTTAAAGTGCCAGGGACAGGATAAAAAATAAAGGCAAAAGTAATCAAGGGAGCTCAGGTCCCAGCAGGTTTGGAGCAGGTACTCCACCATCACCATTTCATCTCCACTTACACTCTCCCTCCTGCCTGGTTGGGGATCCCTGTCTGCATCCTCCTTCCATTGTCTCTAGGACCTCTCTGCCCCAGGCCCTGTATGTAGGGTAAGGGCCCAGGAGACCTCATCAGCAAGGACCAAGACAGAGAAGGTCCAAGCATCCCCATCTTACTATATCCACCATGACTAAAACACACCCCTCACTTCAGGGCTGGCCCCACATCTTCCTTGGGGAGTCTTTTGCTGTTCATGCAGTTGTGGAAGAGCTTCTCACCACCTTTGAAACCCCTTGCCAGTTTGCAGACCAGATGAGCTTTGGCTTTCCCAACACCATCCCTACATACCCAGGCAGGGTTTCCCTAGTCTATAATCCTCTGTTTTTCCCTGCAGCCTCCTGCACACCACCTTTTTACTGTCAAACTCAGCCATGAGCTCTCTGCTCTAGCTAACCAAGCCACTTTCCTAAGACATATTTTACCAAGTATTTCAGCAGACTCCTTTTGTGATTGAAGGAGGTATCACAGTTTCTTCCTACCCAAAAAGAAACCAGGAGCACCTTACATCTTCTGTGCAGACACCGTTCACCTTTATAGCAACAAGAGTGCAGAAAATCCACTACCACTTTCCCAGACCCCCTGCTCCCCCAAGTTGTGCTCCATCAGCCATTATAAGTGCTGAGCAGTGACTCAGCCAGGCCCACTGTGGATCAGGGTCCCAAATATACAGGCAGGACCCATGGAGTAGGCACAGACATGACTGTGGCTGAGCTAGAGAGCAGCAATCCAACAGAGCTCAGACTAGGACTTACAGCCCTGGGCTGAGCTTAAATGGGCTCCTGGGCCCATGGGCAGGGGTGTGGGTGGAGCCTCCAGGTGAAGCTGCTCATGACTTTTAGGGTCTATTAGTGCCCTCAGGGCCCCGACAACATGTCTGTCTGTCAAAGGGAAAAGAAACAAACTACTGACGTTTTTCCAAAGGAGGCAATGGGCGAGTTGGGAGAGGAAGGGTGAGGGTGCTGGCAAAGCCCCAGAGCATCCCTCAGCAAACACAAGTTCAGCTTCTGGCATTGCTAATGTCTTCCTGTGTGATCTTGGAAAATCATGAAGGTGCTTACACATCTATTGATATGTTCAATCTAAAATCATGCTCATATCTATCTTTAAACCCTTTAAAACATGATGAACTTTAGCCCCCCCCTTGACTTGTTGCTCTTCTAGTGTTTGTGGGATCTCAGGACAGGAACAAAGGCTAAACATGCTGCCTGGAGGCTGAATCAAGGCGATTTCTGTTTGTGGCCCAAGCTTTTCGTGCCTGTGTTCCCTGCTGTAAGCTTTCTGAGGCAAATGCCTGTGAACTGCACTAGAAGGCAAACAGTACAAAATACGGACAGGCAGTGCTGTCTGCCTGGCCTGTGCCCTTCGCATTCAGCATCAGCCTTTGTGGAGCCATCAGTGGCGCTGGACCAGGTCCCATGGCGGCAGGCGCGTGGCAGCTTGTCTCATCCAGTGCTAGAGCTGTGCAGCATTTAGGGAGAGCTGCCAGAAGCCAGGCAGGCACTGTCAGATGTTGTTTGGCGAAAAGGGCAGGAGTTTTCCCTCTTTTGCTGAATTCTTGCCAGTGCTTTGATTTCCCTGGTCTGGGCGACACATGGCATGGCAGTGCATCCTGAACCTCCCTTCCCAAAGGCACCGTCTTCTCCCACTTTGTGCAAGGCAGCTGGTGCCCGAGTGCTCTGCTCTCCTTTTCCTTCAGTAAAGGATGAGCCCTGATAAAGGTGACTCCTGTACAAACACACACAAAGCACAGCTCTTTGAGTATTTACAGCTTAGACAATTTATTGCTTCAGACATGAGTATGTGTAAAGGCACTGACCCACATAGTACAGATACAACTTCCGTCTGAGCAGGGCTTCACCTGCACCATGCTGTCACCTGCCTCTACATGTCACTCTGCCCTCCCAGCAGCTCCTTGGTGGCCTGTCCTGCACTGTGGTCCCCATCCACAACCCACCTGAGCCCAACCCTGGCCCCGACAGGGGGGAGTGGGCATGCACTGACACTCCGGTGCTCCCCCTAGCAGCACCCCAAAATGGGGATCAGTAACAAGTCGTGCTTACTTGTTTTTGCAGGCTGGCCATGCTCAAGATCCAGCAGAGAGAGGGTCTTTTGGGCAAAAAAAAAGGGACAGGGGGAACAGACCCCCTCTGTCAGTTAGACTTGTTTCCTGATTTCTAGCCCAAGGCATGGGCTCCTCTGTAAACTGCGTGCTTCCCCCTGTTTGTACGACCCAGTCGGTGTCTCCACTTCTTTCACGACTTCCAGCCTGGAGGAAGGCTGACCACCAAGCGGGTATTGCAAGGACTACCCTAAACCACGAACCTCTCTTTTTCAGCTTAGCTAACCTGCTACATTAGTTTCTGACTCCCACTGAACAAGCTGCCAGAATATCCCTCACCTTTCATACAATATGTCCCTGCTGACTATGCAGCTTTCCTTTCACTTAGCCTAGAGGCAAAGATCCTGTGTTTTCCTCTCCAGTCCCCAGTGTCCTTCCTCCCCTCGTTATCTGAAACACAAGTATGGGAGATAATAGAGAGTCCCATCACCTCCCCATTGCCCGAGTCAGCATGATTCCTAATCCCTCTGAAGCTGTTGGGGAAGCTGGAGCCTGGCACACGTAATCCACTCCTGGCCTCGCCAAAACACTGCAAACATGATTGGCTATCCCCACCACGCACACCTCCCTTCCCCACCCCTCTGCTCAGTTAGAACCAGCAATACCACTCCGCAGATGACTCCCACTCCTGTACCTTTGCCATCATCTTGTTAATGTGAGCCCACCCTCACATTAGTGCTTTTTCCCTTTGCTTTGAGTTAGGCCCACCTCTCTCCCTTTTTCTTATTCTCACATGCTTCTTAATGCTTTTATCATCACGCTGATGATAAAATGCCCGTTTTCATCTGCATGAAACAGAATAACCCTGAGATACAGACTATAAATCCTTTAACATACAGTATTTTTCACTCTGTGTGTGTGTGAGCTTGTTTGCATGTTTTTTCCTTCCCATCTGGAAGGGACACAGCTGTTATTTTTATATCAACTCTGAAGTGGCTAATATTTTAAATATTGCTTATTCTAAAAAAAAAAAAGGCAAGTGTGGGTACATCAAATCTGCAGAGTCTCACACGGTTACATTTTAAGGTTTACATACAGCTCTGTGTGTAAACATATGCCTCTTTGATAGAGCACTGCCTTTTTTCTGAAGACCTCAAGATGCTCTAGAGATATAAAGGGCTCAGCCTGCGAGGTGCTGCCTCCTTTGACCCTGCTCCAGCACAACACTTACACACATGCTTAACTTTAAACGTAGGCAGAGGGACCTGGTGAAACCGGCGGGCCAGCTTGCACGCCTGGCGAGAAACACGCACTTTAAGTGCTTGGCTGGATTGGGGCCAGAGATCCCAGTGCATGTGAGAATGGAGCTGTAATTAATTCAGGCTCACAATGCCCCTTTGAGGTACATATTGCTGTGAGAGCTGCTCAAAATGTGGAAATGCCATTCTGTGGGAAATTCTGTTATTTGAATTTTTTTTTGCTAAGGGCAAAGTGAATGCGGGTTTTAAATAAAATAAAAGCCTCATTTAAAGCTTTAAAATAGAAATTATTTAAATGCACTCCCCCTCCTTCCAGTTCCCCACCTTCTTCTCTTTGTTCTTAACAAAAGATCAAAAAGAAATAATGGTGGTTGTTACAATGGAAATAAAACGGGTGTAATGTAAAATCCTTGACCATCCTTAACCATTCTGAAGCTGTAAGAGAAAACTAAGATTTTGTCAACACATCATCCCTTTCAGGCCCAAAACACGTTATAAACACAAGTCTTGTGTTTACAACACAGGGAACTTAGAGGATGATTTATGGAAAATAAGGAGAAAAAAAGACAGGAGTTTGTGGTTTTTATATTCAAATATTGTACGTCCCCAGTCACCGGCCTTGCTAAGAGCAGGTAAGACCTTTCTGAAAGCACACGAGTGTGTAGGGCGGGTGACAGTGAGGGGCTAATGCCCAGGCCTACAGACCCAGGGGGTGAGAAGGGCATGGCTGCCAGAACTGGGAGAGGGTGCAGCCAGCATGGCCGGGACTCAGAGTCTTCCCATTGCAGTGTGGCTGTAAATCTTCATTTATTCTGGAAACACCACCACAGTGGTCCAAAGCCAGGCAGAAAGTGTGTGGAGTACTTAGCTTTAGGTAACGGGGCAACCAACAGCTATTTCTGACAACACTGCAAAGAAAGTAAGTTAAACACGCATTCACATGCCTTATTGACCAGGGATGGGGTAAGTTGGATGTTTTAATTAAGTACCTGCTTTAATGTCTACTGAATCATGGCTTCTGCCAGGATTTAAGCCAGAAATTACTGAAGTCTTTAGATTTCCACTGTTTTCACCCTGTGTGACATCAGGTAACTTATCTGGACGATTGGTTTTAAGCCTTCCAACAACTCCATTCATTTCAGTTGGATTGCTCCTGCGTGCCAGCTGCTTGCAGTCAGCTGCGCCAAGCTTCAGCTAGGGAGGCTGGTAAAGATGGCACTAAGAAGAAAAAAAAAAAAAATTCAAATGAGACCCAAGAGAGCCAGGCTGTATTTAGAGTTCTGCGACAGCATTCCTGGGTAACCACAGGCAATTCATGCTATTGGTCTAGTTATTAGATCTGCACTGGTGTAAGTACTGGAAGATGATTAGCATGGCAGAAGAGCCAGGAATTATTATTAATAATGCAAGGTAAGGACAGAGCCAGCAGGAACCAAGGATGTGTGGGATGACTGTAGTCCTCATTCTGATGTGGAGGTATGGTAGACTCAGCAGTCTGTGCTAGTCTGCAGCAACAACACAAGACTATTTTTAAGGTATTTTTGTGTTGCTTTAGGTCAGGGGTTGATGAGGTACTGAGAGGAGTTTCTCTAAAGTTCGACAAGGGCAAGGGAAAGCAAGTATGAACATGATAAAAGGCCAGAGAAGGACTAAGCCCCTTGCTGGCTTCAAACATAAACGTGTCCTTATAAAAATAAGGCCATTTCCTTGTAACTGGAGTGTGCAGGAAGTTTGTTTTTATAAGTAGAAAATAGAACCTGTTCTTAATGAGGAACACTTGTCCATGGTCAAACATCTTGTCAACATTGATAATTCTTTTGAGATTCTCCACACCTGTGACATCCCAAAAGAATTATCTTCCAAGAAATATGATCAAAAAGTCCATAAAACCCAAACAAGGAATTTACTGGACAAGATTCTAAGAGCAGGAAATTGGAAAAATGAAAGCATAGTTAAAAAGGAAACCTACCATAAATGCTGCTGAGCCATAGCAGCAAAAAGTGGTGTATTGATGCTGACATCAATTACTTAGGGAAGGCTGGGAAAAACTTCACAACAGGAATACATATGCCTTTCATTATTTGGCTCAGCCATTGGAGAAGACTGAGCACCCCTGTGATTGCTTGTGTTCTCCCGATGCTGATGTGACCAAATTTGCAAAATGTGGAAAACCATTCAGAATGGTCTAGTGTCAAAGACAGAGAGGAACAGTCAGAGCTTCTGGACAGCTTTAGGACCTGTATCTTTTAATCCTAAAAAAGTTACAGACTGGAAGTTCAAAGAAGTACAAACAGGAACTTAAGGCAAACAAGGGGTGTAAGGCAGAGACCCCGGTCTGTGCCGTCATCCCCACTCTCTTCAGCCCCTTGGGGAATTATGCAGCCCTTTTGCCGTGCCACCTGATAACCCACAGGTGCAGGGCAGGGAACATTTGTAGCTTGCTGCCTGCATTGTCTGCACTAGTGACATAAATCACAGGGCATTTTCTAAGGTCTGTGATTTCATGGGTGCTGGCTATAGACCAAAAAAAAGAATGTTGTCATCACATGTGTGGGTGAAATTGGTAATGGGCAGAGTACTTTCAGAAATAATTGATATGATTTATTCTCAAGATTCAACATATTGCTATGCTATTCTCATTGAAACCCCTTTTCAGACCTTAAGTCTCCATAAGACCTGCAGAAAAAAGGGTAGACTTATGATGCAAAACAAGTGGCATGTGAAGGTCTCAAGTTTACTGCCACCATGTAACCAATTACATTTGGGAACTGTGTACTCAGGACTCAGCACCTTATTATTTTTGTTACTACCTCCTATCTCATTCTCTGGAAGGACAGACAGAAAGCCTGATCATACTGCAGTCAAAAGGAGATTTGCCATTAACTTTGCTGAGGCTGGGGTTTCGTCTTCTGTATGGGTCCAGTGCTTAATTCCATATGTGTGCAACCTGGCTAATGCTCCAAGGTACACTTTTATCAACAGAAGCACCACCAGTGCCATTGCTGTTTCCTGAAGTAATTTAAATTAACTCCATAATGCAGTTCAGAGTGGGAAAGAATACAGGTTTAAAGTTTCAGCAATTTGATTCAGCTGAGCTACAAAAATGACAAATAGCCCCACCTGACTTGGAACCATATGAAAAGTGCAGTTCTTTGTGTATTACACTGAAACAGCCTCATTATTATTTCATGAGGTAGCTGGCCACAGTGTCAATGTGGATAAATAAACATGGGAAAATCACTCTGACCACTTCTCAGAATCTTACACTGTGAAGCATTTGTGAATGTAAATATTAAGGGTGGGAAAACCTCAAAAGTCTCTGACCCTTATTTCCAAGATCTGGAATCTTGTGAGATTTGGTTACATAGTGAGAAATTTGAAACTTTGGCAACTTGGCTTCAAAAATATTTTTTTAATATCTATCATTTTCCTGTTACTAAGTAGAAGAGAGACAAGCCTCTTCTCCAAAGCACAGATCAGGATAAAAAAACACCTCTCTGTAACCATGGGAAATTGTAGACCAAAACACTGCTTTGATTTAAATAGTAATAACTGTAATATTAAAAGATAGAATAGGCATTTCTGTCTTTAGTCACCTCCCTAGATCTAGGATGGGGCTCATTCCTGCCAATGTATTTATGCAGAACTTAGACTGATTTCCCTGGTTTCACCTAAATTGTTGCATTCTGCTTCTCTTTCTTTATATCTATGCTTTCTGTTCTTATTCGACTACTTGGGGATGTAAAAATATATATATCTCTGAATACAAATCGAATCTTTTGCAGCTTTGATTCTGCTTAAAGAAAAAAATTCAGAGCAACAGAAAGTTATACGTTTCATCAGCAGCTGGCAATTTGCCCCAGACCTCAACCAATTTGGAGCACGTGTCCATGTGGTAGGACCCTCCTGGAAAGGACACTTGTCTGGCCTGTAGCAGTGACATGCTCTGTACGCTTCCCTTCTTGGGAAAAGCACTTTTTTAACCTGGCCTGTCATCATAGCAAGTAGCATTTGCTATCTATCATAGATCCAATCTTGAGACACATTTTGAAAGTTGCTAAAATGTGCTGCATTTCCTTGCTTTCCACTGACAGTCCTGGCTGTGCCCTGCCTATGTGGAACACTAGACCTGAAGGTCGTATCTGTAGGAAAGCATTTCCCATCATCAGTTATAATCTGATCTTGAGAAAAAGGAAGAAAAGGAGGGAAGGAAAAGAGGGAAGGAAAAGAGGGAAGGAAAAGAGGGAAGGAAAAGAGGGAAGGAAAAGAGGGAAGGAAAAGAGGGAAGGAAAAGAAAGAAAGAGAAGAAAGGAAAAGAAAGAAAGGGAAGTAGGAAGAAAGGAAGAAAAAGAGTTTTACACACTTCGAAAACAAATTCATAGAAGTATTCACAATGAATAAGTCTTCGCAGAATTGAGACCATTTGGGGAGATGCACTTCTGAGCATTTCTTCTGATCTGCTGAGGATTTTGGCATGATACAAAGCAGTAATTTAGAGACTCTTCCAGATGGCTTAAGGCTGTTCATTGAAGAAGACGACAGATAGCATGTAAATATATAGCTATTGGCCTCTCCAGCTTCCAGATCTAGTGAATTCATATGGGATGAGCTGGGGAGAAAAGTGGAAGCTCTACAGCAGCATAATGCTGAACAGCTGTGACCAGAGCCTGTAACTATCTAACTGTGCTGAGAAATGGTCAGGTACTGTCTATCACCTAAGCTGTTCTCTTGCTCAGGAATATTTTGTAGATGACAATATTCAGTAGTAAATTGAGCCCATGCGGGAAAATAGCAGTGCACATGCTTTTGCTGTTTCAGTCTGTATGTGCTTTGGGTATGAATGAGCTTCCAATAATGCAGGAAAGGTCAGGTAGGGCAGGCGCTGTTTCATGTTGCTCCAGCACTATACGATGTGTTATCTTAATTATGTCATACATAGCAATCCATGTAGGCAACACATTTTAAATACAAGCTGGAGGCACAAGGCTTGAGTTTCCTCTCACATATGTTGGCTCCATGCTAGCATTGCTTCATCATTTTCAGTGCAAATTCACACTGGTTTAGATCAGCAGGAATGAGATTGGAGAATGGTTATATTCGCCAGATGCATACAGCCCCCTTTCTCCTAGATGCATGACAGGCAACCAGCTTTTCCCCTGAGCCTCAGAATGCCCGTTTTCCAAAGCAGTGCATGGTGGCCAAGGCATGCATGGCCACAGGCGCACAGCAGGGTGCCAGAGCAGACACTTGGGGTTTCCATTCCCCTTCAGGAAGGCAAACGTGGGGATGGACAGGGGTTAAACTTGCTGCACCACTGATGGCAAAGAAGGAGTCATGCACAGCAAAGCCCCTTGCGGGCTGCTGCCCGCAACCATCGCTCCAGGAAGGAGCGTCATTTCCACCTTCTGCAGATTTCCTCTCATGTACCTGCAGAGACATTTGTAGCCCTGGTACCTGCCAGGTACGCTCTGCACTGAGGATGCTTTTAAAGGGTCACGGCTTTGCATTTCTGTTCACCTGCCTTTCCAGAATGTGGTGGGTGTCCACAACAGCCTTACTGGGCTCATCACGCCCGACATTTGCTCCCATTGAACTCAAGCTGCAGGTGAAATATTTTCCCCTTCCACTTTCAGGCAAAAGGCTCGCTGTGACCCAGTTCCCTGTCTGGGAAATGGGGATAACAAGTGCTGTGTTTGTCGGTATGGACAGCAAATAGCCTTTGAAGCAGGAGCTGTGTCTTACAGTCTTTCTGGCTGTAATTGACACAACAGGGTCCGGTCCTTGGTTGTAATAATTCTTCCCAATCAAATTCAGAGGCTGGATGAATGCAGTTAAAGAACTGAACTACAATTTTGGTTCTGTTGACACAACAAGAATATCAAGATGCCCTACAAATCATCTGAAACCTGTTAATTTTGCATAATCTGGAAGTGACACATTTTTATGTACAGGTATCTCAGGAATACACTTTTCTGCGAGAAAGTGGCTCAGCGTTTCTCTCCTCTGCTCTGTTAATCATGACCGACTGCTGGTATCCAAATAATACAGCAAATCTCCCACAGGATAAAGCTGACCTATGAGAATTTGAATTCGGCTGACCCGGAAATATCTCAGTCATGGTTTTCACAAGCTGCATTGTCAGAATAGGGCAGAGGTAATTGCAGCTCGGGCCAAAGAGCAAGGGGGATGGGAAACCACGAGGTGGCGTGCATGAAAATAAATAGCCCTCTGTCACGAGAACAGCCCCATTGAGGGATGCTGATTTTGAGCAGGAGAAAGAAATCAGTCTGGGAGGAGCCTGGATATGTGTCTGTTCTCCTCTTCTCATGACCCCCAGAGCTGCTTGCTGGGAAAACTCCTGCTCCCTTGGCCCCCTGCCCCCAGCCATCCCCGGCTGGGATTTGGGAAGCCCTGAGGGCAGCCCTTTGCTGCCCTGAGCAGAGCGAACCTCGTGGCACATCCCTCCAGCCTCTGCCTCTGGCACTGGAGGTGAGACTTGGAGGACACATGATTGGGCACCCTCAAGAGGGTGGGAAGCATGGAGCTGTGTGAGCTGTAGTGGTCTGTGCCCTGGGGCTGCTCCTGGCTGGCTCCAGTGCCAGCGGGATGCCCGGACAGTGAAGCCCCCCTCACCCCTCCACAGCATGGTACAGCTGACAACATTGAGGTTATTTTGGTGATCCAGTCTTGCCTGCTTTCCCTGTAGCAGGCTAAGAACTAAGCCATGTGGTGACCATGGCTGTCAGACCCCTGGATTGTGCTGAGCCATGGGGCAGCTGAAAGAAAGGAACCCCCTCCCTGGTTCTTGTTTTGGGACTGTTAATATCTTTGTTTTTTCATTTACTAAGTCCTCACTAGGACACTGGCTAAGGGGCAGGTGTTGCTTCAGGTGCAGCTACCTCAGGTGTCTCCATTTCCCCACTTATTAACACTGATTGCCTCCCCAGAGTTGCTGGAAACACAAGCCCTTAAAAGCAAGAGTAGGGCAGAAGGATCTGTTCCTACTTCTGGGGTTTTTATCTGTGCTCTTTGAGTTCTGAGGAGGGGTTTTCCTGAAAGAGAAAGCCCTTGAACCATAAAGGGTCAAAAACTTTAATTATTTCTGTCTCATGGCTTTGATCCCTATGTATATGGGGTGCAGGCAGGTATCTCCCACATGTTGGTATTACTGGGGTGAGCAGAAGGAAAGGAGGGATTTGTCTGTTGTTTGGGAGTGTTTTAAGGAAGGAAGGTTTCTGGGTGTGATATTTTTCAGACTTTTATGTTGAATCCTTGTTTAAAAAAAAATGCTAGATGAGTATTGCTGCTATTTGTGGTAACTTCTACCTCCGCTTTGCAAGTCAGTTACACTGAGAAGCCAGTGAGACTATTCGTATGACCTTGAAGAGCACTGTTCAGTATGATTATCCTGAAGAGCTAGTTACCTTCAATACTTCCAGGGCAGCTGGCTTCAGTTCCTGCTGGAGAAAGCTAGCTAAGATGAGGTGGAGTCAGGGAGGTCAGAAGGAAAGACTGAAGTGGTCCCTTAGCATAGGTGTACATGTAAGCTTGCAGTCCTGGGGAGGCACCGTACTTTAGGCAGGTGGTCGTAATAGACTGTTCACTGCAGTTAACTGACTGACATTGTCAAATTAGAATTCTGTGGTTAAAATAATTAAATTAAGCTTTTGTTTGTGGAAATCTACTTCCTCTATGAGGTAGACAAAGTAGTCCTTTTAACATCATTTGTCTTCAACTAGAGGCAAAACAGAAGTATGAAGGAAAACTTGTGGATGAAGAAGGGAAGATAAGGGTGCAGAAACTTTAACTATGCACAGACCTTTCTGGAGACGAACACTTTTGAGGAGAAATTATGTTCATTGTGAACTGTGTCCTAAAAGGATTTCTTTATATTTTAGAGGTCTAATGGTGGCAAGTACAGGCATGTTTACTGTTCCTCATAGAACTAAGTCCTGTTGACCCAATGGACAACTTGATTGTAAAGTCAGGCATCTGTGTAACTCTTTACAGCACCATGTGAACAAAGTCAGGGTTGCTTTTTGGGAGGGTCAGTAACTCTGGATCCTCTCAAAAGGACTACATCTGGGTCTGTGCAAATGCATTATTAAGTATCTGTAATGAAAGACAAGGAATGTGTTTGCAATTAAATTTTATTTGTAAGGATTTTTTCAGTTGATGACTTTCAATGCTTGACACCTTTTTATTTAGACATATGAGAGTTAATACAAACCTCATGTACCACCTACTTGCATTCCAGCCTGGCTTTATTTTGAGGGTGTGAGAGGGCTCCCTCAGATGTTGTTAAGTTGAGGGACCTAAGTATACAGACAGAAATATTTTTTGGTGGAGACTAATGGAGTGACTCTTATTGCAGAAGTCTGCAGTAAAAACATGGGAGGTCTGGTATTTTGCATTCCTAGATTTTGGCAGTAACTCTTATTCCAATATTTTAACCCTTCACCAGGCTGCAGCCTCCTGCAACTTCCCCATGTTTATTAAATATTCTTTAATAAATATCTCTGGCTGTATTCATCAAGGAGGGTGGTCCTAATGCATGCAGTGATGGCTAATTTCTGAGATGAGAAAGAGCAAATGTTGTCCTCCATCAGGGTCTCTGAAATTGCAGACCTTCCTGCCAGGGCAGTGCCACAGCACAGCTGCCCGGTTTGCTGGCATTGGTATTGGCTGACACTTGCATCCCTTCAGCAGGGATGTTCCTTGCCTATCAGTTTGCCATCTCATTATGAGGTGTGGCTTTCATTTTTATTCTTATTTTTCCCTTGATTTCCCTTGGTGAGTGGTATGGTGAGCTGAAGGGAGGCAGGGCGGGCAGGCTGGACTAAAGGCTGGCAGACTTCAGCCATATGTCACTTGATGATGATTCAAATGTTTAAGATTTCCTGAGGTCTGGCTTGTAAAAGCAATTCCTCCTTGAGGAGGTGCCCTGCTGTGCTGCCCCTGGGCCTGGTGGGAGTGCAGGGGCCACCATGCTCCTGTCAGTGGGGCAGGCCCTCTGACTTTTTCAGGTCTAGGGCTTGGAGAGAGGTTCACAGTCTGAGCTTGGTATTTAAATGTACCGAGGCTTTCTCAATTTTTTGGTATTATTACATATATTCTGACTTAGAGGGATGGGATTTAGAAGAAGATGCTTCCTTAAACTGTTTATTTCAGTTTTGTGCTTGGGGATCTGCAGGGCCAAGCATGGAGGTTAGGGCTCTGCTCCACACAGCCCAGGGGAGTTCAGCTGTGCAAAATACGAGGAGCCTGGTCATGCTGATGCTGCTTTGTAGCCTACTGTATCCCCAAACTGGCATTTCTTTCAGAGAAGCTGGGGGATATGAGGAAAGCCAGCTATTCTGGCCAAAGGGAAAGTGTAGGAGTGGCAGGTGTGACTGGGGAAGCAAGGACTAGCTGCGTTAACCCCCATTTCACTACAGCCTGTTCAGCTGGAGAACTGATAAGGTGTGTCTGTCTCAGGAAGAAAAAAATGACCCAACTAATTAGTGTGAAAAGCACCTAGGACTGAGCCTTGGATTATAAAAAACAAGTTACAAATGGAGAGCTGCCCCAAAACCTTGTCCTGTGTGCAGTTCCCCATTGCATCGTTCCTTCTCTTGTCCCTGGCACAGACTCCTTGGGAGCAGGGACTATATTCCCTGAAGTGTACTGGCAGGGCAAGGTGGTCTTTTGGGGGGCAAGGTTGTGATGGTTGGGCCTGAGAAGAAGGTGGGTTTGGAAAGAGAAATGCTGCTAAAGCAATTTAGTGAGGATATGATGAGGTGGCCAGGCTGTAAAATGTTTTAAGCTCCTGTTTTCACTGTCTACCATCTTCTGTCTGTACAGCACTTGCCCAGAGGGATCCCGGGCCCAGGCTAAGCCCCTGGAGATGACAGCAAGGCATGGAGTTGCAGCTAAGCCTGAGGGAAACGTGAGCAGTGGCTCTGGGCTGGCGCATGGAAGATCCGGGCCTGTGTCCTCTGTGCTCAGACAGTGCTTCAGAGGAAGAGGTATCAATAAATGCTGGGCATAAAGCATGCATAAGAGCATTTTTCTTTATAAGCTTGATGACCGGAAGCTGATTTAGGTGCCGAACAAGAATTTCTCTTTCAAAGCTTGCTTTGTAACTTTCAAATAGATCTGTGTAACCTAGCCTGTGGTGGCCTGTGTGGCTGTTAATCATATCTGTGCCTCAACTCAGCAAAGCTCTCGATCATGACAGCCAGCTCGGCCAGTTAATCATAGATTCCTTGAAACACAATTTTGCTAATTTTGAATTTGCCATGTTTTCCCTCATGATTTTTTGCTCATGAACACATTAGAAGAAAATTTTGTGCTAGTAGTCTAGATTAATAGTCCTTTTTTCAACAAGTGTGCAGGAGATCTCTTAAAATTCTGACTTGGAGTGAAGTCTTGCTTCCAATTGCTTGTGTAGTTGTGCATATAAGGTAGAGAATATTCAGTTGGGGAGCTAATGTGTAATTAATGTCCATGTAATTCATACTGAAGGAACTAATAAGTAGGCCAATTCTAAAATTCTGCTAGCCTAAAAAAAGAATTGGAGATACATGTATCTGTTTTAAATTTGCCTTCCTTTATAGACAGGAGGCAATACACTTTGGTGTAAACACTACTATCATGTATCTGTAAGCTCCTTCTGTGTCTCCCAGACCAGGATTTTGCCAGTATTGATCAGCTGGTCATGCACCAATATACAGTGAAATCACAATACTCTATATAATAATCTTCTATACAGGCTTTCAACTGGAGAATGATTCTGTGTGGGTTAACATGTACATTTTTTATGTTTTTAAATCTTATAACTCGCAGCTACCTGTCATAAAAATATTTAGCTGATTCAGAAGTTTAACTCCCACTTCTGGGAAAAATTATCCAGCTGAAACTTCTCTCTTTTTAAGGCACGTTCAGAGAAGATTTTCTGGGTGTTGGGGAATTTATTCGCGTGACTCTTTGGTTAAGAAGTTCTGACATAATTGAAAGGCTTGTTTCCAATCAGAAGTGTTTCACAGAAGTATTTCAGTTTCCTTTTTGTGAGGCTAAAAAGATTGTAACCAAAATTAAACTGTCTGCTCCTTGGGGGAGCAGGAAGCTTTTGTTTTCCCAAAAATGTTAATTTAAGGAAGTCTCTACCAAGAAAAGAGGAAAAAACAGTTATTCTATCAGTACCTTATGCTCATCTGATGTAAAACTATATTTTCTAGTGTATGGTTTAACCAGTTGCCACCTGATCCTGAAGGTACACTCTAGGCTGAAATACCTTGATTGTCATTATCTAGCCAGGATTACCAGGTTGTGTCACTGTTAGTGCCAGGAGAGGGCACCAGACAGCAGTGACAACACCCGTGCTCAGTGCCATGCTCTTGTGACTGCAGAGTCAACAACACCTCTTAGGTACCTCTGCAGGTAAAGAATAACATTCCCTATTACAGAACATTTTTGTGTAGAGTGACTGTACATGTAATCAGAAAATGTTTGTGCTTATTTATTATGTTTAAGGTGCAGTCCCTGGACACTGGATAATCCGATTTATGTAGATTTCAGGAATTGGTATTTGTGTATGAAGGGATGATACAAGTGCTGGAGAACTCAAGTCCAAGACTTTCAAGGAAATGTGAATAAATTAGGAGCTGAACTGCCTGCAGAGGAGAGCTGTGTCCCATAAGCCCCTGTGGAAATCCCAGGCTGACATGCAGCGTTGTATCAGTGTAGTGATGCTCATGTGAAACGTCACCCATGTATGGAGCCAATGCATGGGCAGAAATTGGGGCAATCCCCAGAGAACAGGTAAAGGTGGCCCAGGATGCATACCTGCAGAGCCTGGCCCAGGGAGCTGTCCCTGCCAGGAGCAGGGTGTCCACTGCCGGTGCTCTCCTGCCTTCCTTTCCCTTCTCTGTCCTGAGCCTGCTCTTCATGTCTCTTGCTTTGCCTTATTAAGGTATATGGGAGCGTGGTGGACTTTTCCTGTAATCCAGTCAATGACTTTTTGAATAAAATAGAGTATCTCTTTAGAACCCTATGAATAATTAAACTAGAAATCTGATCCTCTATTAATGGAAAATAAATGCCTACAGAGACATGTCACAACAGAGTCTTAATTACTCTCTCTAAAGAATACTTAAAACTGTCTGGCTTTTTTGCCCACCTACTTAGAAACACATTAACAATATTTAGGTTGAAATATAGAATTTGACTGCATCTTGTTTCCTTTAATTCTTTGGCATGAACTATTAGCTCCTATTATTGGCTACCCTTCTACTCCTCAGAACCATTAACTAGCTGAATGTATCAGGATTTTATAACATGGTAATAGTCCATTTTCTAATATACTCTGACCCTGTGCCTTTATGGATGCTTTGACTCTCCTTGACTTCACTGGGAATTGAGGATAGCCAGCTCTTCAAAGAGTTGGCCTCACAGTTAATTTGCATGCTGAAACTGGCATTTATATTAAATTACAAAAAAGGCAGTCTTGGTGAGACCTGTAAAAGTTTCTGCATCATGAGCAGAGCTCTGAATCAGCTGCAGGACTGAGGTCTGACTTTAAGAGCTGATGTAAAAAAGCATAAAAATGTATTTATGTAGACCCTCTTATTCAGAGATGTCAAACTCTAAAACTGATTGCCAGCTGCCAAACTGCCTTTCTGGACATGTGTCTCCATATCTGAATATTTTGTCGGAATTTCTAATTTAACCAATATATTGCCCTTTTAATGACCTTGGGGGCAACCTGTGTTTCAGCTGCTTGTTTTCCTTCCTGGATAGTACCTTCCAGCCAGGTGTCTCAAAGTGGTCTGAGTACTTAAACTTCCAGAAAGTGGTTAGTCATCCCCTGAGGGATGGACAAAGTCATCAACTCCCTGAACAAAACATCCACCATATTAAACCAAGTCTAGGGAGCAGCCCAGCAGAGGCTGAAGGGTGGCTTGGAAAACATACTTTTACTCTCTGTTCTTGAGCAGGTGTGTAAATGTGAGTATAGGTGCTCGGAGAAACCGCCCTTCCAGCACATGAAGCTTGACTGAGACCAGCCCCTGGCCAGGCAGCAGCTTTCTGTGGCTGCAGAGCTCTGCTCTTCTGTTCTCATAGTAAGACTACCTTTTGTGATATCTTTGTCTGCTTCAAGTAGTGGCACAACTTCTAATGCATGTCTCTAGTGAGTTTTGTACCAGCAGGATTAATCTGGTAGTTCTTGCTTTCCTTTCTTCCGAATTAGGTGAAGGAATTTCATGCTGTTGGATAATTATTCCCAAAACCAGGAGTAAATATCAGGCTTAGCTCCTATTCTTGAAAGCACTGAGGCAACTGGAAGGAAATTTCACCCCACAAACTGTGCTTTTGCTATCTTGGGAGTCAATGGCACCATTGCCCCAGCCTTTGCTGTGAGCATCCCTCTCAGTCTAAAATAAATGACTGTGCACGTGCACATCATCCTGATATCAGAGCTGTGTCTGCTTTCTGTCCTTAAACCGGGAGGAACCCCCTGCCAGCTTCCCTCTGTTGTCCTGTCCCCTCCCCAGCCTCTTCTGTGATCTGGACTTTGTGCAGCAGCTTCACCTAACCAAGGCTGAGCAACAGCACTTGCCATGAGTCCTCCTGCACAGAACTAAAAAAATATTCCTGGCCACAAGTTGTATGAAATACTGCAGAGCACCTGCAGAAGGGAATTAAGTTAACCCCTCCTGAACTGTGGTTCTTCAATTAATCTTTACACTGGGCACATACATCAATAGCACATAGTTCATACAGGGTGACAGAAATCCTAAGAAAATTAGGACTGGAGCTGGACTGAATTTTTATAAAGAGAAGTAAAGCCAGGCATTAATATTTACTTGTTTTCTTTTGTATTGTGCCTGTCCTTGGCCCAAGCCTTGAATGTCTGCATGAGACCTGAGATCTTCTTGACAAACCCAAACCTCAGCTTTTGCTGAAGAGCCTGAGAAGGATTTTAATTCCCTATCACCTGGATCTCAATTTTCTGAAGCACTTCCTGGTTTCTTCCATAACATTTTCCTGGCCTTTACTAGTCACAAGATCCTAAAGCCATCAAATGCTAATCCTGACTCTGGACCCAGTCTTTAACTATTGCAGGGCTAAAGCACTGCATGAGGTGCAAACGTGCAGTACTGCAGGCTCTGGGGCTCTACACTGCAATGTAAACCTAGTAGAGTCAGGAAAGAACTGTGGTGTTTACTGGATGCTTCTTATGTTGTTGGATACAAGAAGGAAAAGGCATACTGTCTGCATTCCACAAAGGCTTTGCACTCCCTGCTCAGAGTGCCAAAATTAAGAATCTTTCACCTGGCTGTTTTCCTTACTGTAGATGTCAGGCAAGAGCCCTGTCTGTCTAGTGAGGGTAAGGATGACAACTGGTCATGCTACTGGAAAGGAGACAGACATTCTTGGGGTGACACCCTTGCTCAGTGACAACTGAGACAGATGTCCTAAATCAAGCAGCCTCACTCATAAGTGTAAGGGCTCTGGGTTGATTTTGTTGTCCAGCCTATGTGCTGCTGAAGGACTGATGCACAGCTTTAGCTGGGTCTGCTGTGTAGAGTAAGTTTTGTCTTGACTTTTGGGCAGGTTTTAACCTGAAATATTCAAAGTGTATTACCATATGCGAACTGCTACTTCAGGGTGGTAACAGGGTTATGCTGAGTAGTTGGGAAGAAGGTAATCTGCAGGTTTACCAGGTCTCCCTCTGGAGAGAGGGAGTGCCTTCCCTGTTTGTATTTCCAGATTGCCTAAGCCCACCTCACATACTTGGCTGTATTGTTGTTTTAGAGGCTATAGGGTCAGGACAAGTCCATTATCCCACCCCTTAACCTTCTTGCACCAGCAGAATGTGGACTTATCAGTAAAGAGCACAACAGTTTCTTGTAGGTTAACAGCCTGAGCACGCAGGGCAAATGCAGTACTTGTGGTCACAAACACCAAATCAAAATAGATGCAACCTGAACTGTGAAGGCTAAGGGTCTAGTCCCAGTGCAGCTGACTGCAGCCTTAGCATCAAATGATGTGGTGCCTTCTGCATGTTAGTTTTTGAAGAATAAGCATAAATCACTGGGGTTTGTCTATCACTTTAAATAAATTGTCTTGGCTTTCAGACTGTGTGGCAGAATTCATTCCTTATTGACTTCATGAAAGCTTCATTCTCAAACTAGCCATATGTTGTCTGATTATCCAGACTACCTATGTAACTCCCACATGCTTTTACCCAGCCTGGTTGCTTATTACTGTTCCCTCTGCTAGGATAATGATGCCATATCCTTAATGCCCCTATTAATCTTTTTTCCTCCACAAGTGTCATTGTTCCTATTCTCACACTTTTTTCATGTGAGATGCCCCATTAAGTCATTCCCTTTGCCATCAAAATCCTTTCTCAAACACTTGATTTTTGCCAGTAATTCTGCATCCCTCTTCCTCATGCATGCACATGTGCAGGTGGGATGGCACATGTGTCATTTAGAAGCATGAGAACTGACTCTGCTGCTTGTGGCTCTCCACAGCAGGGCTGTTCCTAATGCTGCATTCTTACTATGTGTTTCCTCCTGTAGCTCCTCTCTGTGTTTGCCTGTTTCCTGTACAGCAAGAACCGTATTTGACCTTGTCTGATGTGAGGCTTGTGGCACTCCTCCTGTGCTCCCCAGAACAGCAACAGCCCTAGGAAGAAATAGGGTCACTGATTTCAGTGGGTTGCGTCACTGGAGTGCAAGTGGTGTAAGGTAACCACAGAGCAAGAGTGCTTCTCTTGCATGGTTTGGTATCAAAGTCTCTTGTTTTGAACACCAGGAGATAATTTGAAACTGGAGGTTTTGATAAAGTGAGGGGAAGGTGGGGAATGGCTGGTAAAAAGAGAAACTTGCAAAGCTGATGGTTGATGAATCTCGTGCTGCTTCACTGGCACTTGAGAATTTTATCTTCTCTGCTTCAAAAAGATCTAGAGATCCTGTCTGCTTCTTGTATGGGGATGAGGTATCCTCCATGACAGGCCACAAGCTCCCCAGGGGAAGCAGTGATTGAGAAGAGTTAAAGTAACATCCCCGGAGCACTGTCCTGATTAACCAGTGCCCGTGTTTTGCCTTGTCTTCATGTGCTTGCCATTGGCCCAGCACTGCTGTGTGCCAGGAGGGGCTGTGCTCCCCTCTGCTAGCACATGGTGAGTTACTGGGCAGCAGCAAATCCAGGGATAGCTGTCTGAAGGCAGGGTCGTGATGAGGGGGAACTGGGGCTATTTTCAAAGAAATATTGTCTGGAGCATCACTTTTGTCCTTGAGAGGCTGACTGGGAAGCCAACTTCTTCCGCAGCTGGTTGAAAATCACGTTGCATCAAACAAGTAAATGTTCTGGCTGTGCTTAGTGCTATCCTGGGGGGAGAAAAGTCAATTAGGCAGCAATAAAATAAATGTGGAATACTTTGACCAATGTGGTATGAAACAAGAGCTACCAAAGGTATGTCTGAGTGTGTCTTGCTATCAATGTTATAACAACATGTGGTGCTGGAGGCATTGGTTTTCGAGGTGGGCCTAATGCTGCAGTCCATGCTCACCCAAAGGCAGACTCCATGTCCAACACAGGGGAGGCTGCTTTGTGAGTCCCATTCAGACAGCAGTCCTGCAGCATGCATGCGGGCTGTCTGCAGGCTCTCTGTAAGAGTATTTTAAGTATGTTGCCCATGGTTTTAGTTTCATGGATAATTTTAGAAAGCATATGCCTGAGTCTGTAATTTCCACATTACTGCTGCTGTTCCATGTGTCAGATGGTATCTGCTCTTTCCTGACAAAACTTTCTCATCATCACCACTGACACTCAATACTTTTTTGCTCCAATGTTGCTACTTTTAGTTCATGGGAAAGTTACAGAGCTTGCTATGCTGACTCTGATGTGCATGTGGGAAGGGAGGTGGCAGTGGAAGCAGAAGCGGGCTTGCGTGTTTGTCGCTTTTTGCCTATTTAATTACAGAACAGCCATATCCACACTTCAGCACATGATACTAAAGGGGTTTTGGAAACATCAGAAGCACTGAATTCAAACTTAAAAGTTTGCAAGTGTATTTTTAGATGCATAGTAGGCAAATGCAACCTGTGAGATATCAGTGCTTTTGACTTTATTTGCTCACAATCCATGTGCAGATGTTAATTTGAGCTCAATGGCCTCCCTCTCAGCCCCTCTTTCATCATAGTATATAGTATTTTCCATAGCAACCAGGACAGGTCTGTATGTGCAGCCTGACTGCACCCAGCCAACAGCTGGGAGGAGCTCTTGGCAGTGTGGGACCCTGGGGCTGACCCCTCAGCCAGTAGCAGGCCTTCCTGGGAAGCCCTGCTCTCACTTGTTCATACTTCAGTGGTTTAAAGAAACTTCTTAAAACCAATTATCCGCATAGTTACAGGTGGAGCTGGAGCAACAGGCAAAGTCGTCTGTTGCCCCTTTCTTCCAAACTTTATCAGACTTCAAGTACTGTGGACTAAAACTTTCCAGTTTGCGTATCTGCATCAGGCTGGATGTTTTGGGGAAGCTTCATCAAGAATGGCACATGTATTTATAAAGGCGCTGTTATGTTTATTTTTATAAATTTTCCTTTGTAAAGGTCTTGAGACTACTGAGCTATGGACTAAACTTTCCAATACAGAGTGTTTTGGTGTAATGGGATGGCCTCTGCTCCTGTGGGGAAGAGCCATCCAAACCTGACCAAGTGAGAGGTCTTTACGTGGTCTCCAGTCTTGCAGGCTCTGAAATGATTTGGTTTGGTAGCTGCTTCCCAGTTCATCCTGGGTAGGCCTTCTGGGGTACATCAGCATTTCCCCAAAAATCTGCTGGAAAAGTAGATACATATTGGGAGCAGAGACTCTCCTGTGTGCTTTCCACATCCTTTTCTGGTGGCCATGTGGCACCCAGGAGCTGGGGGATGAATGTGGCTGGCTGGCCTGCAGAAAGGTTAAAAGCTAAATGAGGAGATGGGAAAAGAGAACTAGGAGTGAAGAGTATGAAGACTTGGATGTGGAAGAGTAATTTTAAAACAGGCAAGCCTGGGAAACTGCACACAAAGAGGTGAAATGGTGAGGTCTCAAAGGAGAAGGTGGTGCGTGGCATGATGGGACAAAGGCTGCCTAGGGAGCCTTTGACCCTTTGAGTACAGGATCAGGGGGTACCATTTCCAGCTGAGTCTTCACCCCTTCCCTGCATCTGGTTGTGCTCAGGGGGTGGCTGGTCCTTCTGCTACAAGAATTGCTTCACGTCTGAACCTCCATGTGGGCATGCTGTAAGGGGAGTCCCAGGAGAAGTTAAGAACCGCAGGGAGAACAGGCAAGCTTTGTGGAAGGGGAGTTTGAGCATTGCCTTTCAAATGTGTTTATCCGTGCCCACTGTGGGTTCCTGTGGAAATGAGTCTTTCACCAGCATCTGCTCTTTGTATATTCATTATTTTGGAGTCAGTTTTGCTCAGTGCCAGAGTCCCAAACAGCTTCTTAAGCCAGTTTTCAGTATGTCAAGAACCAAATATAATGTCAAGAGTTTTGAAAATTGGTCTTAGCTGGCTGAGATTAAATCTGGAGTGCCTTATCTTAGGTGCAGAGTCTGTTTTGTGTACACATAGTAAAAGCACCTCATCTCCCTTTCTTACTGTGAAAAGATATTGACTGATGTTTGAAGTACTTGGATGCAAGAGTGCTAAGCACTGGAAGAAGCCATAAAGAAATATTTTTTTAGTGCACGCTTTGAGCAGTGTGCAGTAAATAGGACCATAGGGGTAAGTACCGGTCACAGAAGATGAAACATAATATTGTCATTTATTCTGCATCTTGAATGAGATGGAGAACTTCTGGAGAAAAATAGGATGTGGTCATGTAATTAGACTGCATCATAATACAGGCTTTTCAGGAAGCAACACAAAGGCTCAACAGATATCTCTGAACTATTTAACACCTGGCTTCACAACCTTGCTGAAGTTCTTTTAATATAGATAGGCATAGTATAATACCTCATACTGAAATAGCTCTAGTTGCTAGGTTTGACCTTTTCATTACTTGTTCAGCATCCCTGCACCAGTTAAATATGTTACTTCTATAGAAAGATTAAAATAGAGTGAAGAAGCAATTTCCAGAAGGATTGTAAGGACTTCTTGATAGGGACTGTCAATCCTTCAGTGCTTCTGAAAAATCCTAGTCTAAACGCTTTGTCTCTCATTTGCAAATACCATGAAGTTTTGGCATTATAGGGCAATTGCAGTAACCTACACTGCAATAATTTAAGAACCTGATGTAAGCCCACATTCATACAAAAGTTTGCTGGAAACTTCTTTCATGTAGTGTGTTGTGGTCAGATATGTGAAAAAAGCTGTGGAGTGTGGGGTATCCCAGCATGGGCTGTGCTGTTCAGCTGTGCTGATTAGAAGAGGGCTTATAGATGTTTTGTGGTTGAGCACTCTGCTTCTGTACCAATTACGGATGCTGTAGGAACTTCCTGAGATGGAGTTGAAGGAAGGGGTGGTCCGAGTTGAGAAAACAGGGTCACAGGAATGTCTAATGTACAGTACATAGCAATAGCTCCCTCCCTGGGGAAGAAGGGACTGCATCCCTCCAGCAACGACTCTAAGGGAAGGAAATGTTTGATTCATTGTGCCTTTGCTTGAATAGTCACTATGGTTTGGGGTTGTGAAAACCCTAAAGCATGCTTGAAGGAAGATTGTTGCAATATGAAGTTTCCAGCTTGATTTTTTTAACTTTAAAAGTGTATTGAAAGTAGGTTTTAAAAATGTCTTTTGTGCCTACATATGCATGTACACGCCCTCCTTCTGATCATTAAAGGGAAAAGCTTGTAGTTTTTCAAAGAAATAATACCAGAGGCTGACCACGTTATAATTGCAAAAAGCCCATTTTTTTCAATGTTTTCACTTGCTCCCTTTGAAATTGTATCTTATGTTGCAGTCTAATGCAGGTCTCATTCTCGTAGTGTGTCCACCATTTTCAGAGACTCCACGCTCCTTCCATACTTATATATCTCACTACTGTTCTTGAGCCATAAGTAGCATCCTGTAATGCGCACTAATCGGATGAGTCACATCACCTACTCTTTAGTGCTCAATGACACCATCCCTCAGGGTTGTGTTTCTGGTTTGCTATGTACTCCAAGGTGCTGCTGCTGTGTTACCTTGAAATAATTGTCTGATTGTAAATGAGGTTGCAGTGGTGTAGATCAGGGTTAATTTCGTGGAAGGCTGGAATGCAAAACTATGGCAAGTAAACAGGCATGGTGGTGCTTGTATACTCTTATAGTGCCTTACACCTGCAAGAGATGTCCTGGGCAGAGTGGGCAGTTGTGCTGCCAGCCCAGCTCTTCTCCTTCCTCTTGTCAGGTGGAGGGCAGGGGAGGCTACAGCCTCTTGCATGCCCAGTCCCATCTGCTAAGAGAGGAAGGACATCTAATGGAGACTGGGAGATTAGGACATTACCTGTATCAAGAGTGGGGACTGGAGAAAAGGGTCTTGATGTGTTACCCAAAAACTGACAAGGACCAGTAAGAATTAAACTTAACAAAATAGCAAAAGGTGTCTGTCACCACTAGAAAGGTCTGCAAAGGAGCTGAGGTAGTTCAGAAACAATTATCCTCTTCCACAGACTGTATTTTTGTCCCCTCTTAGGGAACAGCACTGGTCCAGCCCTGACAGATCCTGGGGTTTTACTGATCTCTTGGAGGACTGTTGGTCTAGGTACAGGTTCTCTAGCCTTACCTGAGTGAGGACAACAGGACTCAACTGTTGAACTTTCCTACTGCTATGCAGGCTTGCAGTTCTCTAGATCCTAGATTTGTGACAATGGTTTACTACACAAAGAAGCTGATCTGTTTGCAATTTCTCTTTAACTTGGGTTTACTAAGACAATCTTGTATAAGTGCATTTTGGTTTTATGTGGCTATAAATAGTGCTTGGCATTGTAGCTGGCATAGGAAGGACATTGCAGCTGAAAAGATGTAACATTGGTTTATCTGCCAAGGCATGATTTTTAGGAAAAATGGCAGGAACAGAACATTCAACAGCCCTTAACTGTGATTTTTAAAAGTGCAGATGTTGGGAAGAGCTTTTGGAGGAATGTTTTTGTAATAGTTCTGCACAGTATGCGCTGCAGACAAGCTGCATCTGAACTACCGAAAACTTTATGAGCTTGTTTTGTAATCTAGGCTCTGTGCTGCATCTGTTACTCCACCAACTAGATTTTGATGTCAGTTTGGCATATTTGAAAGTCTTTCAGACCTCCATTTGAAAACCTGACTATGGTGTGCACCAGACATGCCCCAAAAATCTCACATGGCTGGGTTTTCCTCTTCTGTCAACCAACTGTGAAACCTGGGGGAATGAGAGAAGAATTGGGGAACCCTTACCCCACTGGTTCCTTTTGCTAGGGAGAAAAGGCTGAAAAGGGCTTCCTGGAGCCTTGTGGTTGGTTCAAAGGTTTCTTCCAGCTGAGGGTCTGCATAAGCACCCATAGTCTGACGTTCCCCTTGGGAATCCTGGGGTTACAGAGGAAGTAGGGGTGTTGGCAGACCTGCGGATCATATCGTTCTTCATGAAGTGGATAAGTGAGGCTGCTGCAGCCATCAAGGTTACCTTGGCCACCCATGGGGATTTGTATCAGGTGGGGGCTGGAAGGGTGCAGAGGTGACAAACCAGCACAAGTCCCTGAGAGCTCAGTGTCCCCTCCTGAGGTCCCAGTGCAGTATCTCCCCAGCAAGACTGAACTGGAAGAGGGAGGGGGGGATTTTTTTAAAGCCTAGCAGGAATATGTGATATAACAGACCAGAGCTGGGGCTTACAGACTTCAGCATTTACTGGCTAAGAACATTGCTGGCTGTTTGAGGGAAGTTACATAGGTCACTGAATACACCATTTTTTTGGTGCTTGTTTTCTTTGCTGCTACTAATAGTTGAAGTTCTGGAATTCAGAACTAAATTGTTCCGTAGTATGAAATTGCCTGGGTGGTGTGAAGCTGACCACCTGGAGTGCAGAAATCCGGTGCATCAACAGAAAGAGGGGTTTCTTTTTTCAGTGTAATGAATATTTACTAGTCAGCATGCCTGACAGGCTTTTAGCAGTAAGTATCACTTGAAACCAACTGCTGGAATCCCTGACCGTAATAACAGAAAGGAATGAATGGAAAAGGGAATTCACATTCCAAATCCTTCCAGAACAAGTTATTAAAAATAAGAAAGTTGGAGTAGGACTGGGAACAGGCTTATCAGCACCTGGAGAGTGATGAATTTCATGCTTGCTAAAAGCTGTTTGTGCTGTTCTAATTAAGGTTGGTATCTGGCACATGCTGACCTTGGAAGTGGTCAGTGGTCCCAATAAATATTTATTGGGAGGAAGCTAACTCAATTCCTTGGATGTGTAAACCTGGACGTCTCAGTTCTGAACAGTTTTGACAGCTATCATATGCTACCTTCTTTGTCTTATTTTTCTTCCTTCTTCTGTCGGCCTCATATGTGGAAATTTATGTGCAGAAATGGTAACAGATAGCTTCTACAGTTTTTCTATGGAAAAGTCACAGATCCTATTGGAGAGAAGAAAGAAATGTCTGGCTGAAGGACTGGCTGGGAAGCAGAACTTGACTTCAGCCCTGGGCTCAGCTAAGGGCTTTTTGAATAGTCTAGAGGCAAACTGTTTAATCTGTCTGTTCCCCACCTATAAGCTCAGAGTAATAATGCTTCCTCTAGATATACAGCATCAGGGATCTAGAGGCCTTGATTTTAGCTTGGAAAGTCACTGTACTAACTTCTACAGGAAAAGCAGCAAGACAAGATTAACAGATGGACCACCTTGTTTCTCAAACAGAGTTTGACAGGGCAAAGCTTTAGCCCATTTGTGGGACAAGAGGAATGAAGGCAAGAGCAAATGCACTCCATGATCTCCTTTTTTAGCTCTGCTCAGTTGGGTCGTCAACTGTATCTGCTTAACCTTTGCAGCTGAGGGCTCCTGCTTGAGCTAAGACCAGTCCTGCTGTTTTATCACAGAGGAGTTCTTTGAAGTTCCTCTTGTGCCTGTGTGTCAAGGTGATTACACTGAAGTGCAGCCAGCTGAAATAGACTTCAGGGACCAAAAAAGTGTGTGAATAACCACTTTACTGCATGTGTCTGGCCTTGACCACTACATGCTTCAGTTACTGTTCAGCGATCTGCAACTACAGCATTTCAGTAAGTTGGAGCCGACCTGGACCATGCCTCAAAAAGTCAGAAGATGTACAGTTTTTAAGTACGTAATTCCAAAACCTTAAAGCTTAACTTTAGGTTGTGGCTTACGGCACTGCTTACTGCACTGCCTTTGTGTGCAGCAGAATGAAAGAGGAGTCCTGTCCCAGGACTCTTGCATGCTATGCCAGATTTGATCCCTGTAGGTTAGAGATGCAGCATATGATCATGCACTTATATTTTGATAGTGCTAAAGGCCCATCTGTTTAGTGTTCTCTTGTGCTTGGTGCTCTATAAATATATTGAAAGTGATGACTTCTGCATAAAGAGCTTTTAGTCTCAAGACAAGTCATAGCAAGATAATAAAATAGGCAACAAAACAGAAATTAGGTGACAGGGAAAAAAATTAAGGAAACTTTCTTATTTAGTTGAGATCAGTTACTGCAATCCATTTGGAAATGACACAGGTTTCCAACCTTCCCCCCGCTTTAAAAACAGTCTGCTTCCCGTAGCAAAACAATAACAAGTGTTTGATCTAATCTCATGCTGCTGTGGATTAGGCATGTCTACGCTGCAAAGACTAAACAATTTATACTTAACCAAGCAAGCTTTAAATGAGCTCCTTTGAAGGCCATTAGCAAGCAGGTGAGGACACACTGCAGGCTGCAGATGGCTCTCAGCTTCTGGGGAGATGTGTGGGGTTTCTGCTCATCCTGAGCCTTGTGCTGCTGTGTGAGATGCAGCATAGACAAAACAAGCACTGCTCTTTTATCATCTTGCACTGTGAGCAGAATCTAGCCCAAAGGAGTGATGCTTTTTGTACAGCAGTGATAAAGCATCTGGCCCACCTCAGATGGGTTGGGTTATTGCTGCAGCAACCTTGGGGTGAAGGGAGTTTGGAGGGGCTAAAGAGGTGCTTCTGAGATAGTCAGGGGGGTGTTTCTCATGCAAAAACAATTAGAGAGGAAATTTGAGGCATGCAAAAAGTGTGTGTGTGGGAAACTTGGGAAGAGCACTGGGATGCATTGAGGATGGAGACTGGTGAGCTGGGGAAGCTGTGACTCAAGCTTTCCTTGATGCTGTATGTGGGGGGTCACTGTCAATGTTTGAAAAGGGACATAACAGTCCTGTGGCTTTCCTAAGGGGAACCAGATCCTCTTAATGCTTCCTTGCACTGGAAAACACGTGGGAGATCAGGCACTGCTACCAACTGAGTTTTTCAGAGTTGTGCTTGCTTGTGGAATTTAATAGCAAGACTCCTCCTAGTTAAGATAAAAGTGGGTGTCTGAGAAAACCACTTTAATCCTCACATCCCTTAGTTCTCAGATTGTCTGTGCTTCCTTTGTGGCAATTGACATTCATTATGTCACAAGTGCGAATTGCCACAGCATGTTTTCTTAAGTTTGATGTAATGAGGAAAGAATTCAGATAGCATCAGTACCTCATCATTTTGCACTGGTTGTTAGTGGGAACCAACAAAATCAGATACAGCCTTTCTGTGTTAAGTGTACAAACAATCCATGAGATCAAAACCGCTGACTTCAGTCATGTCAGAGTTTCACGATTAAGTCCATATTTCTAGGACAAAAGACAAATGCAGTCAAGCGTCTCAGACAGCCCTCTGTTCTAAAGGGGCATTGCCACAGTGCGAGGTCTCTGACTGGTCCTGAATGGAGTGGGGCATACTGGTTTCGACAGGATTGTGGTGTGGTGGGCACTGCCTTGGTGAGGCCCTTATATTAAGCCACAGTTTCCCCGCATTTGAGTTGTTCGACTGTTTCCCTACCCTGTTTTGTAAGGAGCTGTGTACTAGGAATTTATTGAGACTGATCTTGTCTGCAGGGAGCCAGTACTTTCCCTGGAAGATATTTGCCCGCAATGGCTGGGGAGCACATTCTCCAAACACAGATAGGGAAAGGCATGTGGAGGGCAGCTCTGGCTGCAAGCGACGGGCCTGAGCTCTGCAGGGACTCTGCGACTTTGTGGGAATCACTTCTGCGGTGGTCTCCTGTTAAAAGATCTCTTGTTAATCTGCTAGCCGTATGCTAAAGATGTATTTGCTGTATGATGAAAAATGTAAGGGAAACCTCTTACAGTATTACAAGATATTGCTTAGTTTGAAAGAACTAAAATAGAAACAAAGCACTTATTTGGATAATAATCCTGTGTAATACTAAAAGGAGTCACGAGATGGGGCTATTTTAGCTAAATCTCCCCAATTCTGTGTCACAGGCTGCAGGGGCAGTTAGATGGGAAATCCCCGTGCATGTAAAGATGCTCTTGGCTCGAAGGTGAGCCCAGCACCAGCAGGGTGCGTGTACCAGTGTCTTGGCAATCCTTTGTTCATTTGGGCAGATACAGCTCTGATAGAGGCTTTCCCCGATGTAAAAGCCTAAAACAGTGTCTGTAAGCTCAAGATAGGGGTTTTCCTTCTCTCTCACTGCCCCTTGCACAGTGTGCCTTAGGACACCGATTTCATCGTTAGCCCTGTGTGTAGGGCAGATGAGTGTTCCTAGTGGAAGTCTTCTGGTTCGTTTGGCAGACATTCCTCTCCACACTGCCAGGAAACAGTTAAAAGCATACTCGGTTTGGTGTTCAACATCTTTAAACAGTCATCTCTTCTCTTTAAAATGTATAAAATGTGGCTTTAAATAAATCCTCATTCTTCTGCACTGCGTGTTGCTAGATGCAAACAAGCAGAACTTTCTCCCCAGGTATTCTGTGCCTCTAAAAAAAGGCTGAAATAAGAGATTTCTGTGACCTGAAACACCTAATTTAGGCTCTGTGGGACTCTGCCATCCAATAAGCTCTTTGCTCCAGAGCTCAGAAATAATTTTTTAAAATTGCATTAAAATAGCAGATGTTAAAAATATGCAGCTTGGGAGAGGGAAAGCTCCCCTCCCCCTTCCCAAAGGCACAGAATGATAGATAACATTAATATATGACATCTGAGTCTGTACCTTCGTGCAGTTGAACATGTCATGGTGTCTGGACTAGGTGATGATAAAGAAACCAAATTGAATGTGGCTTGGAAGATTTTGTCTGCATCTGTAATTCATCTCCAGCTTTCTTTTTCACTGTGAGGGAAGAAGAGCAGTGAGTGCTGTAACAAAAGCACCAGGCACTACAGGTTGGATTTAGCCCTAGTGTAAGCTAGCACCGATCCTCTGAGGTCAGAGGAGTTGCATAGTTGCATGCCTGCTGACAATGTGTCCCAGGTCCCTGTTATATGTAGATTAAGGGCTAATTACGCTAATTGCGTTCCCAGTCAAAGTACAATGCTGTTTGTAACTGAATATCAGCTCATTGAAACAAAAGAAATGTGTGATATCTGTGAGGCATGTGCACAGATTTTTAGAGGATACTCATAAATTGCTAATACTTGATGCATTATGCATCTTGCCTTGCAGAATTCCTTGCACAAGGAATGAGCTAACACAGAGCTTACTGCAGGCTTGATGGCCAGGAATAGTAGATGTCAAGATATTAGCAGAGCTGCTGTGATTTTTTTTATATATGTATGTAAATAATTCCTCTAAATTATGGTGCTTCACAAACAAGTTGGGGTGAACTTGTAGCTTTGGGTTTTCTTGAAGTGTGGCCATTATTCCATACGAGTTGGGCAGCCACAATTTCTCCTCTGTGTATAAAAAGCAGAAGAGGAGGACAAGGCTATCTCTAAAACTTTTGGAATGTAAAATACTATATAGAAAGGGAGGATTGGGTGAGAGGAAATGCTGGATTGAAAACAGGAGGAGACTCTGGAAACTGGATAACTTGCTGTCTTGGCTTATAGCTTGGGACATGGGAATTCCAGGCTCCTGTCATGGGCATGAGTCATACTTAAGTATGTGTGGTTACAGCAGAAAAAAGATGCAGACGGCTGCAGAAAATAATGTTTATACAATGCTCACTTAGAAATACGTTCTTTCCAATTCTTAAATTGCTTGAAGCATGTAGGGCTGAGAAACCTGAACATTCTTCAGGGTTTCTCCACAAATATGTATTGATGGCTCCAGATAAACTCAAGGTCTGTGGGTTTTTTGCAGTTAGCTACTCTGACAGGAAGCTTGATTGCTGTGTTTCTGCGGAAAAGACCGCAGGGAAGAACAGATTCCTTCTGCTCTGCCAGTCCAGTCCCACTGAAGCCAGTACAGTCATGCCAGTGTAAATGAAAGAAGAATTCAACCTGTGGTTCTTCATAGTGCATCTCAGGACACAGTATATGGCAAAATATGGATGTGTTGTATGGATGCATGTATGCCAGTAGTATACCAGTATCCAGTGTACTTCTCTGGTTTTGTGTTGTAGCACCTAATAGCTTCTTGAAATACATTACTTAGCATGTTTGGAATAGCAGTTTGGGTTACTCTGGTAACTCAGAAGTGCAATATTTTCATTGTACTCATCTAATTTTCCTCTTAAAATATTAATAAGTGGAATGTTGTGCTTGTACAACATTGAAGCTCTAGATGTTTTCTGACGTTTGACTCTAATGGCACTGTCAGGTGTAAAATGGCTATCTGTCATACAAATTTTCAGAAGCCCATTTTAATCCTTCTTCACCAAGTACAAGCGCATTTATCCACAGCTCCTATGGTAACTTCTAAACGAAAGGAAACCTGACGCATTTGTGCTGGAAATCTGGGCTGCTCTTGTTGGGTGCACGCTAAGGATCAGTTGTGCTACATCTGTTTGTTTTTTTTTTTTTTAAAGGTGGCTTCTCAGTGAAGGAGTGCATAGTTCCTCTTTTAGTGTCAACTTCATAACGACAGGGTTAATGTCCTACATTGCAGGGAAAAATTTCACCTCTGAGCTGAGGGAAGGGCAAGGTAGGAATAAAGGCAGTGTTGGTGACTTGAAGGAGAACTCACTGACCGCACATGCCAAGTAGCTGCCTGCTGTGGTTCACAGCATATAGACATTATCATCTGAGTTTAGGTTTTATAGCTATAAAACTCTACAGTGCTTTCACGAGCTTGGTTAAGAAGATTAAATTTTATAAGACATGTTGTAAGACCAAATGCTTGATGTTTTGGGTGTGACATGCCCTTGGAGGGGAACCGCTGCCTTCAGGTGCAGCTGCAACAAAAGGATGTGTTTCCCACTGGGGAGCATTTTACACTGAACAAAGGCCCAGCCCATGCAGGGGACAGTGAGAGCCTTGGGATGGAAATGCTGCTGTAATGCGGTAATGTACAATATGGAAATCAACCAAGTGCACATTATTCCTAGAAGCTATATTCAGGTTGAGTTAGCGAGTGCACCATTTGTGTTTTTGGCTGTAGTCACTGAAGAGCCCAGTCTTGAATGCTCAGATCCTGAACAGCACAAACCCCTGTCTCCCACAGGTGCTCATCCTTCGGAAACTGCTTGGGTAGATGTTTTGGTACAATGCATGTGAAAAGCATAAAGATGAGGTTCTTTATAGATTGCCCCTTTGTAGTAGGGCACAGTCATGATGGACTGGCACTGGTAAAATCAGAGGACAACTAATTCTGCAGCTTAACCCAGCCTGTTCTTTAGTATGCAATGAAGAGCAATAGTGGCCTCAAATTCACTTTCTCGGATACTGAAATACCTAGATCTGCTCTGATCTCTGAATCATGTAAATCCAAGAAAGCTAAATACTGTGTTATCCTTTAAAATGAAGGTGAAGACAGATCATGTTTATAGCGCTCATAAAATGGTTGGCAAATGATGCTCACTAAAACATGAGCTATCTTACCAGCTGCTGCTTTTTAATATAGTAACCATGGGAATTATTCATGGACACCTCGCTTAACCTGGCACAAAATACTGCATCTCGTCACAGAGAAAAATTCTGCTACTTGCTCATGTACAGTAATAGAGATTTAAAATCACATTACCTTACAGTGTTATATATAGACTGTAGGCTGAGAAATTATTTCAGTCCTTTAGGATTCTGGTTGTACAGAAAGCTATAGTTATGCAGTGAATTAAATGCAAAAAAAGATCTTGTGAATGTGACAGTAAAATGACATTTCTTGAGTGCTTGGGCCAAGAAACAAAAAGATTGGAGTTTTCATAGTGGCATGACAGTTTATACGTCAAGGCTGCCCCTGAGACAGGTCTGCTGTGCTGTAATTAGGACTGTAACAGAAGGTCTGCTCAATAAAGAACATACTTTAGGTAGCTTATACAAAAGCTGGGAGGAAGGAAGCAAAATAACCTTGTTTTGCAAATAAGTTCTCTGAAAGTGAGCAAGGACATCAAAGCATAAGAACAAGGGTCTGAGTTGTTCGATGTTCCTTTCTTACTGAGGTAGCAATACTGGAGCCAGATTTCAAGTGCTCATCTCCTAGGGACATTTTAAGATTAAGCTCTTGAGGGAAGTTCTCTCTGGGGCTTTAGCTAGAAATAAGAATAAATTTAGTGAATGATATGGAGCTGACTTTTTTTTTTTAACTTCAGGAGCAACTTAACTTCTCTTCCTGTAAGATCTTCCCTGATACACTGTAAGGAGTGATTCAGATGCTGGACCACCACTTCTTTATCAATTGCAATAAATCTCATCTGTAGCTTCCAAAATATACCTTCAAGGGCAATAAAACAATACTGATGATAAAGAAAGCCACATCATCCCAGTGTGACCAGGACAAGTCACAGGCCAGGAATTAATTGTTTCAAAATCACTGACAATTTGTCCGGTTTACGCTGGACAGCGGCTAAAGTTCTTTTATGAGGATTCCTGCTGAGCATGTTTTTGAGGGGGAAAAAGCTATATAGCACATGTTCCTCCACCTTTTTAGGAGGCTTTGAAATCAGCAGAGGTTTGAACATACATGTTAGGCTTGATACCCCTAATACTTAGTATCTTTGAATGTTTCATCTTTTCTTAATGCCAGAGCATTTCTTAATGACGGTCAGTGAGACTAAAGTGCCTAGATCTTTACAGCTTTGACTGTCTTAGCCTCCATGTGTGTGATATGCAAACAGCACTAGGTGAGCACTGAGGATACTCCCAACTCCTGTTTATAAAGCCACATGTAAAGAATTAGTAACAAGAGTTAACTATGGAAAAATAATCTAAACAAATAAGGAAGTTCCAATCTGGTATCTGTTGCCTATAAATGTTTCATTCTTCTGTTTTATCATATACTTGCTGACAGCCAATGGAATGAGAAGGGGAAGATACCAGACATTAGCTACACAAGGTTTCCAGAAATAATAAAACGGCTAAAGTAAAAATTTTTGCACTCGAGTCTTATCAAAGTATCTTCTAATTAGTACTGTGTGCAGGCTAAATTTTCTGAAGTTTTTATTGCCAATTATTTATGCAGTAAGCAGGGCAAAATGGTCTTAGGAAACCAGCATCTTCTCTGTCCTCTCTGTAGGCTTGCATTTTTGCCTCTTTGCTTTTTTCTTCTTACTCCTAGAAACTGGAGGCATTTTCTGAGGAATCCAGCACAAATTTCAAAAAGTGAAGCCAGACTCCCCTAAGGAAAATTCCCACCCAGAGTTAGTCCAGCTGCACTTGCTTTAGAAACCTGTCAGGATACTGTTTTTCTTAGGAAGGCAGGACAACATTGCCAAGGATATTTTCAACCCTTAAAAAAAGATTTACTGTGGTTCCAGTAAGCAAACACATGGTTACAGCATGGTTACATTTGCCTTAAGGCAAATCAAAGTAGAAGGGACTCTGCAAGCATAAAACCAAGAAATAGAAAACCTGTTTCTGAAAATGAGTGGTAAAGTGAGGGGGACTAACTTATAAATTAACAGACATAGAATAGCTTACTGCATAAA
>WAAD01015750.1:11799-45818 GCA_013389945.1 Fregata magnificens | reverse complement strand
GCCCCCGGGCCGGGGGAGCCCCGCACCGACCCCCGAGCAGCGAGGCGGCGGCCGTGGAGGATGCTGCCAGGCAGGTGAGCCTCCCACGGGCCTCCCGTCCGCCACGGAGGCTCGTCCCGGTGCGTGTCGGTGTCTCCGGATTCTCCTGGNCTCGGCGGGAGCGGCCGATGCCGAGCCACCGGGACGCTAAACCAGAACGCCGGCAAAGCGGGAGCGCGTCCTTTCGCCCCTCTCGCTCCCCATCGCCGTCCTCGGCGCGAGCGCGTTTGCTCGCAAAGGCTGACGCCGGCTTACGCCGTAAAGACCCTTCTGTTTCCAGGCTGATAGCGTCGGGCCTGCGGTCGTTCCTGCGCCTGCGTTTTCGGCGGCCTGCTCGTGTCGGGAACGTGCGCCCTTGAGATAGGGCCGAGCTCTCGGCCAGAGGTGTCGGGGCCTTGCTATGGGGCCGGTCGGCGTGGACAGGATAAGGCAAGGCCACGGGCTTGACGCCCAGCCCGGGGCATGAAGGGTGGGGAGGAGAATATGTCCGCCCCGATAACGGGGGGGAGCAGAGCTGATTTCACCCCGCACGAACGCCGCGGGGTTTAAAAATCTTGCCGGGCGCTTTCGAAATCTGCCGTAGTTGCTAATAACTTCTGCTTCTGCACCAAAGTGCCGCGAGCGGAGTCTCTTCTTCAGCCTTCTCCACCTTTTGTCTCTTCCCCCCCCCAGCTTTTATGGGAACGGCGGCACCGGCCAGGCGATTAATGGCTCAGCTCTGGGCTGGTCTTCGTTTCCTCGGGCACTTGTTCCGTCCGTGGGGTCGGGAGCTGTCGTCGTCGCTGGACTCCTGCTGCTTTGTTCCCGTCCTCGCCTGCCCCTTGATCTAGGGCTGCTTCTTGCTCCGTCTACATCACACGACGGGGTTCCCGTCCCGGCTGGGGCGGATGCTGTAATATTAACAATAGCGGCCTTCCTCCGACGTCATTCCATCCTGACACGGGCCGGCGCGGATCTTGTCACTGACAAAACGGTGGCGGCTCAGTCCCGCTCTTCCACAGCATCTGGCGTTCGCCATCACCTGAACCTTAACATTCCCAAAAAAGCAGGCCAGGCGGTTTTTCTGATGTTTCGGGCTTTTTTTGGTGTCACGGTTGCTGCGGTGACGCGCCGGCGGTTCCCTTTCTCTGTAGAAAAGCGTCATTTGAAAGCGCCGCCTGAGTTTTCCCCGCCGTTGTGCTTCCTGCCGTTGGATTTTTTTCGCTTGTGTAACGTTTTTCCGAGCGGCGAGGTCGGGATCCCGAGCCCGCTGTGCGATCCATCGCCTGGCGTCATTTACCTTGTCTTTTATCCTCACACAGGTCGGATTCGTAGCGTGGATTCGCGGCTGGGGATGCTTTTTCAGCCCGGTGTTGTTAGCGTGGGAGGGAGAGGAGGAGTCGGCCGGACCAGCGGAGCTCGAACCCCCCTAGACTAAACTCGCATCTGGGCTTTGCTAAGCCTCGCTGCAGTTGGGGTTGAAATGGTTGAGTTATTCTCCATCCACATCGCTGCTGGTGGAAATTTTGGCAGCCTCTAATTACGGTACTGCTAGAAAGCCGGCCCCGGTAATTAAAAATCTTTGTTTTGGAGCGTTGAAGTCTCCGTCAGAAGGCTTTTAGTAAGGGGTTAACACGCTCCGCAGGCAGCCAGGCTCTGAATCGGAGGGCTTTCTGCGAGGAATCTGCGCGGCTGTCTCTGTAACCGGGAACCTTTCGCTCTCATCCCGTGGTGCTAGCTTCGTTCTGCAGCCCGTGTTAATAACGGGGTGATTACACGTGGGGTGGGTTCTGCCCTGCCTTGGTGTCAGCGGTCTCCAGCCGTCGGCTCGGTGGTCGCTGTCGTGTGCCGGCGGTACCAGCGTGTCGGCGTCTCCCGCTCTTTAAAGCCTTGCTTTCTCTCCGCGCCTATCGAGTTATTTGGGAATACGATAATGAGGAATATAGATTATCGTTACGTGCTCTTGTAACAGCTCTGCACGACAATTTGGGGATTAATAGCCCCGAAACGGCTCGCCTGTTACCAGGGTTGGGCAGGGACCGCCTGCTTATCTCCACGCAGCACTCCACGCCGTTGGGGTGCCCGTCCCGGCACTCGCAGCCGGGCGAAGCCCATTGGGTTTTATCCCACACCGGCAGCATCAAGTGTTTCTCCCGGATGGATAGCGGGATGCCGGCCGGCTGGGGATGAGCGCCGAGGCCTCCGGGCTGTTCCGACTGTCACAATAAACCAGCCGTGTCGCGTGAAGCTTGCTCTAGATTTCAAGCTGAATGCATCGAGCTTCCGCGCTCTGAGCATGTGAGCCGTGTTTTATCCATGAGAGCTTTTCCGCCTCAAGCCGGAGGGGCTGCTTCCGAGCGTGCAAATGCACGTCTGTGTAAATGCACACATGCGGACGGACGTGCTGCTGCCATCGGGAAGGGAGCTGGGCTAAAAAACCGAGGTGATCTGCGGCTGAGGAGCCAGGCGTCGCTCTTGGAGCAGTCTGTCGTGGTTTTAGTCTGCAACATGGGACGGAAACGGGAAAGTTTCCACGTGGAGTGGTTTTTCCTTACGGGAACTGCCTGTAAGGTGTAGCTGTCTGGTGGGATGTCGGCGGCTGAAGGGTGGGAGACCCATCGGTGAAGCGTTCGGCCTCTGGTTTATTCGAGTTGGAGACGAATAAAGAACACGGAGGAAATATGACTGCGCTTTGGAGCTCGCTCAAATCGCTCCGGCCGCTCCGATTTCCCCTTGCGGCAGGTCTCGCTGTTCCCGCACGCTAACGAAGGCTTCCCGAAGGGATGCAGGAGGCCTTCCACACCAGCTAACCACGTTTCCTTCTGGAAACAGCTGGCTAGAAGCGGGTGGTGGGGTTATTTTTGCTGATCTCCCCCCGCTTTTGCAGCTGTTTGACCTCTATTCTTGGCTTTTCTGACCCGTTGGGAAGGTGGAGAGCCTCTGTCGGAAGCCTGACTCCAGCAGCACTTCGAGCCCGGCATCCTGACTCCTGTCATGAGCCACGCCGGGTTCTTCGGTGACGTGTCCCGGTCCCCTGCGTGCCACTGAGGCTCAGCTAGCGAGGTGGAGACAGGGGCAGGATGCAGACGAGGTGGTTTCGGCTCGTCCCCCTGCCTTACCTTGTTTCCCCATTTTGAGGAGCCGCAGGGAAAGACATCGTTCCCTCTTCAGAATAAGTAATTTTGGTTGATTGCGTTAGGGGTGAATGCCAACGAGTGTTGGTGCTCGGATAAGGAGTCGGCGGTAGGTCTGGGTCCGTGCTCTGCGGATGGCCCCGCTTAGGTGGGTTTTCAAGTGTTTGAAGAAGCCTAAAGCCACGCGTTCGTACAGCCTGGTCCGGGGACAGGGCAGCCACGTGCTATGGCGGTCCCTTCCGTGGCCTAAACATACGAGAGACACGTTACGAGCCCTGTTGAGACGACCTGGGGTGCCATCGGTCGTGGAAAAAGCCTGCGGAGGAGCCAGGGATTGGGTTCAGCTGCCTGGAGCGCTCTAAATCTGTGAATAAGATGCTGGACTTTAACATGCCTGGGGGGAAGGAATCTGTCTCGCTGCTGCATCTGTTTCAGCAGGCGTCGAAATAAGCTGGTCTCGCTGTGCGAGGGGTCTGAAGCGACTCGATTCTCTCATTTAGTGGGGAAAAGCACAAAAGGAAATCTGAAATACTGCATTAAAATTGCATTACTAGCTGCATTAAAAGCCATCCCATTGACGTCCCGATGAAACGCGCATTGACCGATCCCTCTTTGGAGCCCTTGTCATGTCAGTACAAGCGTGCTAAAGGCACCGAGCCTCCCCCAGCCCCGCTCCAGCTCTCGCAGCGACGCTCCGACAAACGGCAGCGTAAAGGACATTTTCAGAGCCGTATAAAACCCGGCCATTGAGCGCGGCGGCCGCTCGGACCGGGCTGACAATGGAGCCGTTGTGATCCGGGCGGTGGGGAGGCCCTCCCATCGGCAGCGTAGTCGAGGAACCAAACCTCAATGGGGCATTATGAGTCCTTCGGACAGCGTTATCGGTGCTCCCGGCAGCCGTAAATAAAGCCGGGGCTAAGCTGGACGGCCGGAGTGGCAGGGCTTGGGGGATGGAGATGGCCGGACCTCGTGAGAGATCCTTTACCTGCATCGGGCATGGTCCCCTTCTCCCGGTGGGACACTGAATAGGCCCCATAAAATGCTTCGGAGACCCCAAAATGGAGATAAACCGCAGCATTTGGGCCAAGCATCAACAGCTCTTGCCCAAGGTGACTCGCTGAGATTTTTAAGCCAGCGCTAATGCTGCGTTTTAGCCTCTTGGGGGGAGAATTTACCCACAGGGGAGGATGGAGATGAAAGCAGCCTGTTCTTAGGGCTTTTCCACAAATATTCCCGGGTCTGGTTTAGCTCGGGTGCCTGCGTGGAATCGGCCGCGCCGAGTTCGGGCGGCGGCTCTGCGGGCGTAAATCACGGCTTCAGCTAAATCAGTTCAGGAGGATTTTATGGCAGCAATTGTCAGAGGAACGGCAATTTAACTGCGAGGCGTTGCTTCAGAAATGGGAGGGGGAAACTCTTTTATCAGTGGGCAGAACTGGCTGGAGACGGAGCTAAAGGAGGGGAGTTTGGAAGTGAGTGAGGTGCTCATTAGTGAAAACACATCTTGGAGGGACATCGGGGACGTGGCATGACTGTCTGGTGGGTCTCTTCCGGGGAGTTCGGGATGTCTTTTCCTTGGATTTTGGGGAAGAGCCGCCATGGGGGTGCTGGCGAAGAATCCGTCGAGATAAATGGGAGGCTGAAACCGGAGAGGGGCCGGGCAGGGCCAGGCAGAGCCGGGCAGGTACGAGGCAGCGCTCGCCGCTCGGGAGCCAGCTCTCAGGTGCCTTCGCCACGGGAGATTTTCTAGGGGACAGGACGTACTAAACGTACTTCCTCCACCAGTGACCTTTGTCTTCTTGCTCTCTTTGTAAAGCAGTTTCCTGGTACCGCACGCAAACGGCAAGCGGAGATAGGGGATTATTCTGAATAACCGGCTGAATGGGAAAATCCGGGTTTAACGTTGTCATTTCAAACACAGGTTTGACCTCACTCCTCGGAGATGACGTCTCTGAGGTGTGTCAGCCCAATTGACATCTTGCTTCATGCCACCTGCCCCGCATCTCTGAGTCACTTCAGGGCTTACAAAATGCCGAAGGCACCTTCTGGCAAGCTCCGCTTTCCCCCCTGCTGTGTTTGCAGTCGGCGTTGTCTCATGAAGGAGACCGTTCCTGCCAACCCTGGCCACAAATTACGTGCACGCGAGCGGGACTGAGCGCGGTAACACCCCTCGCTTGTAAAAACACCCACTCGCTGCCATCCACGGGTGCCAGGTGGGGTGACCCGGCTCCGTGGCCACACAAGGGCTGGCCCACGTCTGCTGCCAGGCAGGAATCGCGCCGTCCTCCCCGGTGAAGCGAGCTGTTGTTCGGCTTTGCTTTGCGTCGAAAGGGCAGGTCGCTCGTGCGTGACCCCGCAGCGTAGCGGCGGGCGAGTTCATGCTCTACAGCCCGGCTCCTGCGAGGTTAGCGTACCTCGGGGGGCCGGGAGCTGTGGGGTTTATATCGTTAACTCCCCAGAGATCGTTAATGGGGCAAGTCGGAGGTGATGCGGGTGGGAGAAGGGAGCAGCGGAGCCTGCCAGGCGTGTTCGTTCCCATCCAGGGTGCAGGAGATGCTGTGGTGCTCTCCCCCCGGCACCGATGCTCTCCCCTCCCAGGGTCCAGGGGACGGCAGGGGGGCTGCGGGGAGGGTTTCTGTATCTCATGGTGTTTATTTCAACAGGAGGAAGCTGCCACCGCTTTCCAAATAGCGTAACAGGGCCCGTCATAGTGAAACTGCAGAGCCGTAACCGCGCCGGGTAGCGAGCGGCGCTGGAACAGATCCCGATGTCCCTGCTGCTGTCAGGCAGACACCCTCAAACGCTTCCCTTTCCTGTCGCATCCCACCTCCCCATGGCGGGTTCCGCAGGACCTGTGCTCCCGGTTGGGCAGGAAGCTCTTTTCAAGGGTGATAAAAGCACGTTTCTATTTAGAGAAACCCTGTTCTTGGGGCTGCCTCCCTGGCGTGGCTCTGAACGGGGCTCGGGGATCGCGGTTTGCTCGGAGATCTCCTACGTGATGTTCGGGTAAAGGTGACGTTCCCAGCGTGGATATTGCGGCTGTAATTCACAACCGTGGTTGGCAGCAGCCAGAGATGCTGATGTGTGGCGTTGGGTACAGCTGGGGCGGGGGGGTGAATGCCCCGTGGAGCCTCTCCCCCTGACCAGGGTGCCTTCGGGTGTGGGTGCCAGCGATGGGCACTGCCCGCCGTGCCGATCTCGTTTCCTTGTGCTCAGCTGATAAGCTGGATGTGCTCCCTCGTTAATGGAAACAAGAAATCCACTCAGCGCTGCTCTGGCCTCTCCCATTTCCAAGCAAGCAAAACCACCAGCATGGAGCTGCTCGGCAAATCCACTTTCCCGTCCCATTCCCATCGCCCTTGGCCCGGGAGAAGGGAGCTGCAGCCATTTGCTGGGTGATAACGGTGCCGAGCAAAGCTGCCTGTCGGAGCAGCACCATTTCCAGGGAGGAAAATCCCCACAAAGGCTCCGCACGCTCGAGCTGACACCCCGAGCAGGAGGCAGGAGAAACGTCGTCAGTTCTGTGCCTCGTTTTGCTTTTCGCGAGGGGCCTTTCTGGGAAACGGGGTGAAACCGTAAAGGATGTGTGGTTTCAGAGAATAAAGAGGTGGTGGTGGTTTTGTCCCTTCTGTTGAGGTGTCTTTTTTTTTTTTTTCCCCTCTGAATTAGCGGGGTATTAAAATCCGGTAGACGCTTAGATTTCTGAATGGCTGCAGCTGGGAAGACTGCTCTCCGAATTCCTGCACCCACAGCAGTCGCTCGGAAGCGATTTACGACGAAGATGGTTGTAAGGACGTGGGAGCTGCTCTCCTCTCCGTTAGTGCCTGTTCTCCCGCCTGCTTTCGAGGACGGGGAGGCACTCCTGGAGAGCTCTGCCCTCCAAGGGCGTCCTCGCAGTTGGGGCTCCGATCTCTCCGCTTTTCCACAGGGAGAGATAGCGGGGCCCGGGGGGAGGATGGCCTCGAGACCGGGGCAGGCGCTGGGAGAGCACATTCCTGTCGTGTCACGGGTGTCTGTGGTCCTGGGAGCATCTTTCACCCTCTTCCAGCTCCCACTGCGGAGCAGGAACCAATTCTGTGTAGGATCTGGGTGTTTTTGAGCCCCTGCACGCCGTCCCCCGGTGCCCGCTGTTTACATATCGGGGTGATCAACTCAGTACAGCATTAACTTGCTTATTTAACCACGTCAGTAAATGCCTGTCTTTTAATTCCCTGCAGGGACTTCCTTCCCCGAGGCTCTGGAATTGTCACTCGGCGGCCTCTCATCCTGCAGCTCATCTTCTCCAAGACAGGTACGGTTTGGCTGGTCCGGGCAGGAGAAGCTGTCCGGCTCCCCTGTCAGAAGAGGGAGAGGGTGGTTGAAACCCTTGGCTGGCAAACACAGCTCCGTCCACCCTTCAGATGGGAAGTACTGCCGGTGTTTGGCTGCTTGCCTGCGCTCGAGCCTCTCGTAGATTTGTCGGTTAACGAGCGTATGAGTATTTCGGTAACGGTTCTGGTTCGTTCGAGTGTTCCTCGAACAGGGTTTTGACTGCTGGGGAGCACGCCTGCTCTTGGGGACGAAAGCCGCCCTGGAAGAGGCAAATGAGAGAGGAGGTTTCTGTAATTTGGCACCGATGCCGGTGTTTCGGCGTACGTCTAGTTGAGAGCACGCACCGGCAGCGCAGATTGTGTTCGGGCTCGTTTCGAACACACGCTGCCCTTGACACTGAAAAGCCGGGGTCTGTTGCGCAGCAGGCTTCTGTAGAAGGTTGCGATGATCCTGTCTTCCCCAGAATACGATAAATCCCGAGTAAGACTGCAGTACGTTTATAAAATAGCGAGTCAGCCCTCTTCAGATGCATGGTGCTGGCCCAGGGGAGGGCAGGGGTATCTGTGAGGCTGCAGGGGAGAGGGGAGCAGAGCGTGGGTTGAAGCGGTGACACATTTAGGTCCATTTAGGTCTGTCCTTCTGCTCCCCTCCAGCGGAAAATTCCTGTTTCCCTTAAGGTGTCATTATCCTGATGATAAGGGGGACTTTGTCTGTACACAAGCATTTAAAACGCTGGTGGTTGCTAATAAAAGCATGCCCGGCTGCTTCCCCATCGCCCTGTGACTCAGTTCCGCTTCGCACCCTGCTACAAAGGAGTTGCAAAATCGGCCTGTGCCCTGGTTCACCTGCCTCCACGCACGGCGAGGAACACCGAGGAGCTGAACGCGGGGCACGAGGACGGCTCGTTTTCCCAACCAGGCACGCTTTGAAAGCATCAGCCAGCCTCATTTCCGGGGAGATTTCTCCTGTTGCCTTCCCCTGAATGAAACACGCGGTCCTCTTCCAAAAAAGCGTGGGTTTGGGTCGATCCTGGCAGAGCTGGAGCGGCCTGCGGAGCCGCGCTCCGCAGCCTCCTTTCACCTTTATTCAGGTGAACTGTTTATCAAGTAATTAGTCGTTTCTGGTACCCAGAACACGTAAGGGGGTTACAAAATGCCAGTCGTGGGCTTCAGATGATAAAGTGTCATCAGGCGCTGGAACTGGTAGGAGTGGAAGGGCGAGGGTAGGGCTGGTATTTCCCCTCACCCCGCCCACGGGTTGTTGGAGGGAGGAAGTGAGTTGCACCATCCTTCTCCCCCGGGGCAAGTCGTGGCCCCAAATTTATTAAAACCCCTTTTCGAGGAGCTGTTGCAGGGAGCCAGGGAGTCTGTAGGGTGACTGTAGGGAAGCGCTGTCTCTCTTCCCCCTCACCTCTCTGCTCAGCTTCCCCACTCCCCTCGAAGCTTCTCCCGCACTAACGGGTTGCAAAACCCTTTCAGAAAATCTCAGATACCTGAAGGCGACTGTGCAGAGGCCCAGGAAAAGCAGCTGCTTTTCTGTTCCCAGGCGTCTCCGCCGCAGAGGAGCTGGGGCTGGGTTAATGTTTGTTTCCTGGCACGGGTTCCTTGGGCTTGGAGGGGAGAGAGTTGCCGGGGTCAGAGTCAGGACTGCAGCTCGGCTGGGGCTGTTGGCTGCGGGGGCAGAGCGAAATGGAGTGATAAATCTGAAGAGTGAATGAGTAAATAAAAGAGAGCTCGTGGCGCAGGTGGAGGGAAGCTGCGGTTCCTCCTTGGCAAGGGGCTGCCGGAGCTGGGGAGCTGGGAAGCGCCGCCGGTCCTTCCTTGCCGGATGGTGTGAAGATGATACGCCGGGTCTCCAGCACCGGCGAGCCTCCCCACAGCCGGCTGCAACCCTTTTGCCAGCACGAGGGGTGCTGCCAGCGCCGGGGGGGGTTTGCTGCCCTGCCTCCCGGGCGCACCAGAGCATCTTGGCAGCTGAAGACTCGGAGCTTTCTTCAGCGTTAGGAGTCTGGGCAATAAAACATTTAAAAGCAATCAGCGGGGACTGAAAGGCAAACAGGCCCAGCTGAAAACAAACACGGCCATTCTGATGTTGAGGTTCGCTAGCTGGAGCCAGCGTCGGCTGCCTGCCAGCATCTCACCCAAGGGCAGTTTCTTTTTTGGCAAAGGGAAACGTAACTGTAAGTCCACATCAAAGCAGCTGCTGCCAGCGCAGAGGCAGCAGGCAGAGTGTCAGTGTGCTCAGCCCGAGCCGGCTGGCTGCCGTCCTCCCGGTCTTTCCTCCTCAGCTAGAGTAAGCGCCTAGGCCAAGTTTATTTGGGGCTGCTGCCAGTCAGGAGGCTGAAGACAACCAGGTTAATCCCTGGGCTGGTCCTCGGTGCCTCTTCGGGGCATCGACCCTGCCTGGCTGCTCGGTGTCGCGCCGAAGCGCGTGGCTGGTTCTGCTTTGCAATGTAGAAACGTCTCTAAACCAGTTGAATCTCGGTGTGCCTCCTGCGCTGGGCTCCAGGTGGCCAAATTTTCCTCTTTTTTTAAATTTTTTTTTTTTTTTTAACCTCTTGCAGAATATGCTGAGTTTTTGCACTGCAAATCCAAAAAGTTCACAGATTTTGACGAGGTGCGGCAGGAGATCGAAGCGGAAACCGACAGGGTGACGGGAACGAACAAAGGCATCTCTCCCATCCCCATCAACCTCCGCGTCTATTCGCCGCATGGTGAGTGAGCTGTTTCTCTGCCCCAGGCCTCCGCGTGTTAAAACACTGCGAGAGAAGAAAAGCCGGCATTTGCATACGCAGTGGCTGTGGGATTTAGCCCAGCTTGTGTCCTAAAAGCAAGTGCTGGCTGCTACGTCTGTCTGGCTGATCTTATACCGGCCTGGGGGTCGATGGGGGCTGCCTGGGCCGCCCCCTGAGCAAATACAGCGGTACCTCTTCCTTGAGAGGGGATTTTAAGGCTTGCAGAGGGGCGGATCTGTCAGCAGATCTGAAGAGATCCAGCTGCAAGACCGACAGCTCCCAACGCCAGGCCCTTGACCCCGAACGCGGGTGGTCTCTGTCCTTTCAGTATTGAACCTGACTCTGATCGACCTCCCGGGTATCACCAAAGTTCCGGTGGGGGACCAACCGCAGGACATTGAGTACCAGATCAAAGACATGATCCTGCAGTTCATCAGCAGGGAGAGCAGCTTGATCCTCGCTGTCACGCCGGCCAACATGGATCTGGCCAACTCGGATGCGCTCAAGATGGCAAAAGAAGTTGATCCTCAAGGTAAGACGGACGCGTCCTCCTGCCTGTCTCTGCCCACGCCGCTGCTCCAGCCCAGGTATGGAGCGTTAAAGCCTTCAGCGGCTGTCATGGCAGAGTCTCGGCAATCAGTTCCCCGATTTTGGTACCGGAGGGTCTCCTTATCCTCCTCCTCCTCCTCCTCCTCTCACAGAGGGCTCTCCATCCTCTGATGGTTGAGGAAGGGCCAGCGGTTCCACTCCTCGCTGGCGAGTCCGTGTTTGTTTTGGTTACACACCTGCGTGCCTTCTTTTGATGCGTTCTGTGAGATGAGATTAATCCGTTGCCCGTTTCTGTGGCTGCTTCAGGCTTGCGGACAATTGGAGTCATCACCAAGCTGGATCTGATGGATGAAGGCACAGATGCCAGAGACGTGCTGGAGAACAAGCTGCTTCCTTTACGAAGAGGTATAATGAACCACAAAGGCTTTGCGTCACCCTGTATCCTTCCCCCCACGACCGTCGTCTCTCGTGTGGAGAGAGTGGCATTTCAAAACGAGTCGAAGGGCAGCTCCTGCGCTCTCCGGTGTCTGCTGGGGAGCCCAGGCCCTTCGTGCTGCCCTTTGCTCTGGGAGACGTGGCTGTGGATGGCGATACGGAGCTGCACGGCCCTGCTTGGGCACCTTGCAGCTGGGGCTGTCCGTAGCAAGAGCCAACGCGTCCTCTTGCAGGCTACATCGGCGTCGTTAACCGAAGCCAGAAGGACATCGATGGTAAGAAGGACATCAGGGCAGCGCTGGCAGCTGAGCGGAAGTTCTTCCTTTCTCACCCGGCTTACCGGCACATGGCCGACCGGATGGGCACCCCGCATTTGCAGAAAGTCCTTAACCAGGTAGCCTTGGTTCCCTTCCCGGGCGTTTTGCAGCGCTGGTGTTTATCTCTGGTGGAAAAGGGATGTTCCTGTGGCCAGTCTGGTGCAGAGGAGGGTGTCTCAGTTATCTCCATTTTTTTGCAGCAACTGACCAACCACATTCGGGAGACGCTGCCTTCGCTGCGCAGCAAACTTCAGAGTCAGCTGCTCTCCCTGGAGAAGGAGGTTGAGGAGTACAAGAACTTCCGCCCCGATGACCCCACGCGAAAAACCAAAGCTTTGTTACAGTAGGTTTCTCTCGCTCAGTGCTGCGTTCCCGGTGCCTCGCCTGGCAGCGGAGGTTCACCTCTCCCAGCCAGAAACGTGGCTGTCACAGAAATAAACACACTCTGCTCTTCATGCGAGGCTCCTTTATCTCAGCCGGTGGCCTCTTCCAAGGAAGAGCCCGGAATAGCCCCGTTGTTGGGAGCGAGCGGTGCTGGCAGATGGCCCTGCCAACCCCAACGGTGCTAAGCTGGCGCCTAGGAGAGATTCTGTGTCCTCTGGCGCTTGTCTGGCAGGCTGCTGGGAAGGACAAGGAAAGCCTCTCCCAGAAATGCCTGCCGAGCATCTCTGCAGGCAAGAATTAGTGTCTCGTGCTTGCTGTGCTCTGCGTACGCAACCTGCCTGTCCTAAAGCAGACGGTTTGGTCTCAGGATTAGAAAGGACGACTTGTGTCCGTCCTTGACCTGCCCACGTGCTCTTTAGACTACAGCAAAAGGGAGATTTTTGCTTCTGCGACTCCAGCAGAGGGAATTTGGAGCACTTTTACGCAGCCCTGACTAGCTGAAGCAGAGCTGGTGGGATGGGGCCGGCTGTAGGGGGTGGTCTGGGTGTCTATCCGTCCGTCGTACTCAGCTGGCGCCCGTTTAATCCCCTTGCTTCTCCACAGAATGGTCCAGCAGTTCGGCGTGGACTTTGAGAAGCGAATCGAAGGTTCAGGAGACCAGGTGGACACACTCGAACTCTCCGGGGGTGCCAGAATCAACCGCATTTTCCACGAGAGATTTCCGTTTGAGTTAGTGAAGGTAAGGTTGACCTGGGGACACGTGCTGCGTAGATAGCGTCGGGCAGACCCTGTTCCTATGGAAAGCAGGACGTGGTTGGGGTGGGCTGAACTCCCTCTTGCCCAGCTGTGACATCCACGTGGAGCTGAAGCCCAGCTCAGCCCTGGCAGTCCCTCAGCACCTGGGTGTGCTCCCCTTTCTGGCACTCGGAGGTGTTTACAGAAGGAGAGGATGTTTTATTAGAGTCCGTCGTGTGTTTCGGTAGACGCACGGGGCTGCCATTTCTGGGTGGCGATGCCTGACCTCTGGCTTAAGCACTGGGCTTGCAACGAGGAAGTTGCAGAGCAGGGAGAAGGATATCAAACCAGGGTACTAGCAAGATCTCAAGATTTGAGATAAGTAAACCACAGAGAGCGAGCCAGCCTGGCCAGGATAGAGAGCAGGCTCTGGACCTGCTTGTGAAGTGCCTCACGGGTTGAAGACGATGAGTGGTTCAGGCAGGCGTCTGCCTCCTGCGATGCTGCAAAAGAAGGGCTGCAGCGGGAGCCCGCTTGCACGCACGTGGTTGCCAGAAGTTGCTTGCTGTGAAAATCTAACTGTGGCTTTCCTCCCTGTTCAGATGGAGTTTGACGAGAAGGACTTGAGGCGAGAAATAAGCTATGCAATTAAAAACATCCACGGTGTGAGGCAAGTATCGGAGCAGCGCGGTCACGGATCCTCTTCTCCTTAGGGGAGATCAGTAAGCCTGGTCCGCGGGGTGTGTGTGATCGGAGCTTTCCTGCCGAGGGAGAGGTGATACCTGTCGCTGTCAGCTCATCGTCCGGTGTCATGCGGAGACCAGCGTTGGCTGAAAATGGACGTTCCTTGCCTTTTAGAGGGAGTTAAAGGGGTAACTCAGCCACCCCCTGTGTCCCTCCAGCATAGCGAGCGGTCTCGATTAGGTCAGGCTTACCCCGCTCCCCCAGCACCCTGGAGAACCCAGGGGAGGCTGCAAGACAGACGCTGAGCTGAAAAACTTCCCCTTGTGCCTTCAGTTCAGCCACTAAAACCACCTTTATCTTTCCTTCTACGTTCCCTTAAGCGGGGGAAGAAATGACCTTGAGGGAAAGGTAGGGAGCGTGGGTTAAACCTTCTCACTAAGAGGGATCCAGGTCCTGGCTGTAGGTGGGCGCGCTGGGGACGAGTTGCCTCGTCGGGGAGCGGTGCGTCTTGCGCGGGTGCTGCTCAGCCCGTCCAGCACAGGCCCGACGGGGGAATTGGGGACCCCGAAGAGGAATGGCGTTAAGTGCAAGTCCTCTGCTTGGCGGGCCCGCTCTCCTTTGGCCTGGCGCTGTGACGGGAAAAGAGAAACGTAGAGTTTCTTCTCTTTGCTTTAGCACTCTCCCCAGGAGCCACTCGGCCTGCTGGTGGTGCATCCATTTTCCCTAAACACCACCAAAAAGGTTAATTCCCGTTCCCTTGCGGTGCTGATGCGCTTGGGCTCTCTTGCTCCCGTTTGCGGGGGGAGTAGCACCCTAATGCGAGGGGCTGGAGGGGTTGGAGGGTGCTACCACGAGGTGGGGGGGCGGAGGTGCCGGCTCCCCGTCCCCGCTGAGGGGTTGTGGCAGCCCCAACGGTGCGGGGAAGAGCGGGGTTCAGTGACGCCGTGGATCCGGGACCCGGGGCCGCCCCAGCTCACGGCGCTGGGGAGGGAATTGCTCTCCAGGACGCAGCCGATCGCCTCCAAACCTGATCACCCATTTTGTTTTTTTCTCTGCCATGTCTCTGCCCTCTCGCCCCGCCTGCGGATTCCTGTAGGACGGGGCTCTTCACCCCAGACTTGGCATTCGAGGCCATTGTGAAAAAACAGGTGGTGAAGCTGAAAGAGCCTTGTCTGAAGTGTGTCGACCTCGTTATTCAGGAGTTAATCAATACAGTTAGACAGTGTACCAGTAAGGTATTGAACCGGCTGGAGGCAATCCAGCCCCTTCCTACCAGTGGGATGGGGAAGCAGGAGCGATGCTCTAACCTGCCTGCCTTGCCTGGTTTCCCCTCAAAAAAAACCAAACAAACAAACAAACAAAAAAAACCCCCAAAAAACCAAAACTAATAAAATCTGGGAGCCCCCTAAGCAAATTGGATGTTTCTGAGCTTTGACTCGTGTCTCCTAACCTGGAGTCCTCCCTGTTGCCTTCGGCGGAGGGGATCGGGCGGTCCTTGAGTCCAGGATGCCAAAGACCGATCACCCAGCGCTTCGAGCGCTGGCAGGGTCCCTGAGCCCCCCGGGCGTCCCGACGGACAGGGTCGGGATTTCTGGGGACACTCGACAAGGCACTTGGCTTCCCACGTCTGTCACCCTCCCGGGGACAGCACGGCTCTCGCAGCAAGGGGCTCTCCAGGGCCCCGACTGCGGCGGCAGGTTAGAGGGGATGCTGCCGAGGCTTTGGTCCCCATAGGAGCCAGGCAGGTGGGCAGGCTGCTCTTGGATCCTGGTACCTCTCTTAGCACGTGTTTTCTCAAGCTGCAATTTAAACTGCTGCTTCGCTGCACTCTGGGAATCCCGGGAATGTGGAAACAAAAGCCGGGGACAGCGGTTCCAGCAAAGGGTTTGGTGGCGTGCCTGTAAATCCTGCAGTTCAATGTCCGCAATTAATAAGCTGCTTGATAACAAGCACATTTGCATTTCAAAAGGTTTCCCCCACCCCTCCACAACTGTCTTTTTTCAGTGGAAGTGTTAATTACCCTGAAGCTGTGCCAGGGCCCTGGATAAACGGGCCATTTCCATATCTAATTACCGGCTTCTCAGAGTGACTCTTTTCTTTTTTTAACCTCGTTTTGGTAGCACCAAAAGATGCGCCTTCAACTGAAAAGAGGGCAGGAAAAACAGCTCCTCTCTCCTTCCGATGCTTATGTTATTTTAAAAAAATTAATAAGTTTAGCTACGTACAGGCGAGGACGTGAAAGCATCCGCGATGTTTGCTACCCAGAGTGCTTTTGTGGAGCGCAACAGTTTAAATGCTGTCCTGGTTCTGTAAGCGGTAGGACCGGTGGGGGTTTGCTGGTGGGTCAGGAGTTCTCCGCTCTCTTTCCTTTCCAGCGTGGTTGACTGTGATCTGGGTAACGTGAAGAAGCCAGCGCTTCCTGCCGAAATTCCTTCCGTCTCAAATGGTCAGGGAGGCTCTTGCCCCAAAGCTGAGTTGAAACTCAGTGTTTTCGTAGAGCTGGGTCTGAGTAATCCGGTCTAGAGAGAAGCCAGGAGCCTCGCCAGGGTTTTTTCTGCGCTCAGGCAGCGCTGCCGTCCCGTGCGCACGGAGGCGAGACACCCTCTGATCAGTAAAACAGCCCCCGAAGCCGCAGGGAGTTTGGGGTCCGGGGCTGAGCCTGCCCGTGCTGCCTGCAAGACACAGGGGAGCGGGGAGGGGACCGATCACCCCAGCAGCTCCGAAGGAGGCTCCGAAGCCCCAACGACCCGAAGGAATTTCTCAGGCAGGCGCTGCAGCTTTTTCCTTTGCACGTTACTAACCTTAATTTAAAAAAAAATATCTCATTTTTCTTTTCTTTTCTGTCTTTGTTGCTATTTTTTCCCCGCCCCTGCACTCCACTTGGTGTTTCGCTCTCGCTCTCTGCATGGTGCAGGACGGGGCTCTTCACGCCCGACATGGCCTTTGAAGCCATAGTGAAAAAACAGATTGTAAAGCTTAAAGAGCCCAGTTTGAAGTGTGTTGATCTGGTGGTCTCAGAGCTGGCCACGGTCATTAAAAAGTGTGCCGAAAAGGTAACGGGTCTTAATTCATCCCTTTTTGTCTAATCTGAACATCTGGAATATATTTGCTCCCAGGACCCAGCCGACTAAAGTGAGCTCAATCACGAGGTTGTCGCTAATCTGGGGGGACGCCGTGTCCTTCTGACACCCGAGCGCTTGTCGGAAATGCCGGCAAATACAGACGTAGCATTAACTCGGCTTCGCGGCACGGGTCCTGCCGAGACATATTGCACAGGTGTTTGCTTGCCCCCGTAACCGCAAAGGCTAAAAACGCTCCTCGCATTGCTGAGATCCCACCTCCTTTGCCTTGCTTAGCCGTAGCTCGCGCTTCGTGCCATGAAAACCCGGATCTGCTTAGCCGTGGGGTCCGAGGGCGGGAAGAAAAAAAATCTGGATTTGTGTGTTTGGCGTTGCTTCGAAGGCCCCCGGGAAGGGGATGCTGCTGATCTTGTCGGATCTAGTGAAGAGAATCAAGTCTGTCGCTTTTTCCACCCCTGAGCCCCAGTTGTGTCCTCCCGGCAGAACCGGGGCTCAGTCCTGCCTGTCCTCCGTCCCCTTCGTGAGCGTCTCCTTTCGCCGGCTTTCTGCAGTGAGCGCTGGAGGCTGCCACGGTCCCATCAGCAGCGGTTTTTCCTCGGCCTTCTCCCTTTCTTTTCAGCTTGGTTCCTACCCCAGGTTACGAGAGGAGACGGAGAGGATCGTTACCACTCACATCAGGGAACGGGAAGGCAAAACGAAGGACCAGGTGAGCTCACGCGATCTTCGCCTTGGCTTAGAGAGCAGGGAGAAAGCCGAGCTGCTGGGTGCGAGGATAATGCAAGCCCTGGCCGTGCTCTGCAGCAGCCGGTGCTTGGGCTGGCCACCCGGCATCTCCCCACTCGTGATCCCAAAGCTCCCTCTCGCGGCAGCGATGCGGGGTGCTGCAGCTCTGGCATCTCCTGCGTGGTCCCCGAGGTCCCCGAGCACAGCCCTGGGGCTCTGTGGCAGCTCTGACCGAGCGGTGCCGGAGCTGTGGGTCTTCAGCCCTCCCTGTGGGGCTCCTAACGCGTAAACCTCCTTCCAGATTCTCCTGCTGATTGACATTGAGCTCTCTTACATCAACACTAACCACGAAGACTTCATCGGATTTGCCAAGTAAGTAATTTACCGGTGGGATGGGTCCTCAAACTCCTCTTATAAACGAGGTTCGTGGCCCTGTCCCCAGTTTGCAGGGGAGGCGTGCGGGTTACGTTACCCTTTCAGGGTCACCGACGTGAAAACCGGTGGAGGAGTCTCCCACATCCCAACCTAGTTCACCAAAACCGTTATCGGCGCCTTTTGCACCCGAGTTCTCTCAGATTTGGGGTACGGGAGCTCCGCTTCTCTGCTTGCCCACCTGGCCAGTGTTTGAGGGCCTGGAGGTCTGAGCTGGCCCACATCATTCCTCAGACTGTAGCCCGAAGCAGGGTTTGTTAATGCTGCTCGTTAGGGCGGAGAGCCTGAAAAGCTGGAGTCGGCTTGTTCAGCCTCAGACAGATGAAGTGCTCAGTGCTCACTCACAGGAGCGCTTACGATGGATTAAGGTAATTAAGGCTGTTGCTGCCCTTCAGCAGAGACGTGGGAATTTTCCGTCCCGCCTGGGCGCACAAAGGGAAGGTGAAATGACTCTCGTCCTCTCCCAGCGGAGCTGCTGGACTGGGGCAGAAATGTCTCCCCATCCTTTGAGCTCGTCCCTCGTAACCCTCTGCCCAGGCAGGCGAGGCCAGGACCAGGAGGGGGGGTTCTCCTGTTAGTCTGCCTTCCCTCAGCTTCGGCTTTCGGCCAGAGGATGGCTAGCGTTTTCCATTGGTGCAGCCCCAAACTAGGCGATAACTTTTTGGAAGCGCCCAGAGGTCCAGCTCAGGTGTCCCTGTGCAGAAGGAGCAGAGGCGAGCGGCTCTGCCCGGAGCTTGTCACCGTCTTCACCAGCCAGAGCCCGCACCACCACCTCCTCTTCAAATTCACGTAGTCTTCCTCTTGTTTTCTTTTCCCCACCTCTTTTTTTCTGTCTCTGCTTTTCACCTTTGTTCGCAGTTCCTTCCTCTTCTCCTAATCTCTCCTCTTTTTCCTTTGAACCATCATCTCACTCTTTCCTCCGGACTCCTCTGAAACTCTCCCACTCCCCAGCTGTTACACTGAGCAGCACATGACGACAGGGTGGGTACCCGCTCAAACAGCATGTCCTGCAGTGGCTGGGGCAGCCCCGCTTGCACCTTCCCCTCCCCGCAGCCTGGAGGGACGTTTGATGAGAGCTGGAGAGGCTTCTCCTCCAAGCTCAGCTTTGGATTCGTGCTTGCAGTGGAGCTCAGCTGCGGGAGAGCTTCCCGCTCCCATCCGGGATGCCACGACGCTTGGGCTGGCTCAGACCGGGCGCCCGGCTCGCCTTATGTCCCGAGGGTTTAGGGAGGAACCGTGAGGATCAGGGCAGGCAGAGAGCGATCTCCCAAATTCCCCCAGCCGGCAGGTCAGGGACGTCCTGGGTCAGAGGGACGGTGGCTGCTGTCAGTGCGGTCCCGCAGTCACCTTCCCCAGGGAAGGGACCCCGTTTGTGCTTGTAAACTGCTGCTCCGTGGGGTGTCCCGGCATTATTCTAACTGTTTTCATGGATTTTGTTCCTGCTCCTGACTAACGGTTACGTCCCGCACCTCGCCCCTCGTCCTTTTGGTTGCTCAGGAGAGACAGGTAGCTTTCCCTCTGGTGCAGGTATGCTCTTTTCCAACCTGGGGGGGGGGAACTAGGAGGCTGCAGGTGTTTCTGGAGACGAGTCCTTCTGGTTATTGGCCTTGCGGTGGTAGGGGCGCATCGGCTCGGCTGGGTTCACGGACAGAAATCCCTTTTGAGTCAGCAACCGCTGCTGATCTGCTTGGTGTTTCCTCTCCTGCAAGTCATAACCTTGCCCCTCTGGAACAGGCGGGCTTGTAAATGCCTGGAGATGAGGACTATAAGGAAGGAGATAAAGCTGTCCGGGTTGGAAAGCCCCGTTCCCCTCCCTCGGTACTGCTGTCTCATGTACGTTCAGTCCTGGGCAAAACTCTGGAAGGGGCTCCTCTGTCCGCATTGCAACGTGCTGGCAGCGTGGAGTCCGGGTGATCTTGGCTGAATTTTACGTGATGGGCTTCCCCTTTGGACTCAGCTCTTCCTTGTGGTGTTCTGGGTGGGAAGCGTGTCGTGGCCGCGTGGGCTCTGAGCACTCGCCGCTTTGCTTTGCCTTCCCTGCCTAAAGCTGCTCTTTTTCTTATTTCAGCGCGCAGCAAAGGAACACCCAGACGAACAAGAAAAGAGCCATCCCGAATCAGGTACGGCCGCCGGCTCCCCGGTCCTCCCTCGTCGCGTGGGGCAGAGGTAGCTCTCCAGGATCCCGCTCCGGCAGTCATGAGGGCAACCCGGAGCTGTGTTTCCCAGCTCTGAAATGGGGATTCGAGTTGATCCACAAACTCCTTCCTCGAGGGATGTTTGACACTGGGGTTGGAGACGGGAAAGACGGAGCTCTGGCTCACAGAGCGGGAGCGTTTGCTCCGCAGGAGCTCGTCTAAAAGCAGCGGGAGTCGGGACAAGCCGGCTGGCATGCGCTGCTGGAGGAGCCCCGTGCTCTGACGTGGGGCAGGGTCTGGCCTAACTGCCCGCTCCTGCCCCCATCCATCCAGACTAGCCCTCCGGGGTGGGGGGCGGAGGGAACGGGGACCAAGAGGAGCGCGGGGACGTGCCCGGCAGCCGTGTCAGCCTCCGTTCTGTCTCATCATGCAGCCTCCCGCTTCCGAGAGGGTGTTTGCTATCCGGTGTGCATGACTGAGAGCAGGACTGGAAGTGCCCCCTTGCATGGCGTTAGGTCTTGCAGTACCTAATGCAGACGTTGCATCTTGTTTGGAAAGAATGTAATGAAATATTAACACTGTAAAATTATAATTAATAGCATGTAACTGTTTTTCTTTTGCTGTTTTTCTGCTTTTTCCTACCATTTTTGTGCTTCCTGCTCTCTTCTCCCTTCCATCACTTTGTTTTTCTTCACTGTTCTGTCTCCTTGTCCTGCTTTCCCCCCCCCCCTTAATTTTGCGCACCTAAAGGGTGAGATACTGGTAAGTACCCACATAGTGTGATAGTGCTGGTAGACGACACCCAGTGATGGACGAGGCCCTGCCAGAAAGACCTTTCAAACCTAAAACGACGCCTCTCGCTTCCCAGAATTGAGTACGCTGATGGCAAAGGACAGGATTTCCCGAGGGGAGCGACAGGGCTCTGTCGGCTTAATCTAGAGGGGAAATTTGGTCTGTTCCCTTCATCCCCATGCCTGGGCTCTTCCCACGGCCGAAAAAAAAGGGCTCGGGGCTGATCCCTGCCCGTGCCATGACCGTCGGGCTGTCAGCACTGCCTGGCATCTGCCTGCACTCACTGGGAGCGGGATACTGGGATTCAGGGTGTGAGTACTGGTTTTGCTGGCCCTTGGGAAGCAAGAAGCCAAAATTTTGGGGTTTTAGCATAGAGCTGCCTGCTGCCATGGTGGGACGTGGTTCCCATCGAGTGGTGGCAAGGGCTGGAGAGAAGCTGGTCCTTAGGCCGGGGAGTCCCTTTGCCTGTGTTTTGGGCAGGCACGGCAGGTAGGAACTCGCCCCCCTGTTCGCAGCAGCTGCCCGTGAGGCTGGAGGTGCTGCCTTTTTTGGGCTTGAGGGTGGTTCCCGACCTTGCGCCGGCTGCCAGCGGACTTACCGATGCCGGCCACGGTGTCGGCACGCTGCACGGCTGGCGCAGAAATCCGGCAAGAAGCCCTCTTCTTCCGAGGTGCCTCAGCTCCCAGATGTTAGCAGCCAGTGGAAGCAAGCTTTGGGTGACCGTCACCTGCTTCGAGCCTCGTTATTCAGCCAACAGAGAGGTTTTCGTCAAGCGTACTCACTTCTGGGGAGGCGGAGGGCAGCGTTTCCTCCGAATGGAAAAGAGTTNGGGGGGCGGTCCTGACCCCGCTGCTCCGGGCTTGGAGCCAAGCATCGTGCCGGCGGTCTGAGAAAATGGAAGTGTCTGAGAGGGAAGCCATCTCGAAACCCTCGATTTGGGCTTTACAGCCTCATGGACCGCAGCTCAGGTATTGCCTTGGTCCCTTGGGGGTGACCTCAGCACCCGAATGTCTCCCTGGGGAAGGAAGCCAGGAAAATAATTTGGCTCCTGCAGCTGGGGATGGGCGCTGGGCTGGTGGAAGGTTGGAGTCGGCTGCAGGTGTGAAGTTCCCCAGAGTCGACCACCTCTAATCAGCCACGCGGTTCCATGAAAAAGCGGCTGCAGCTCAGGTGCTAGGTGCTTTCTTATCTCAAAAATGGATTTTACGAGGCTGCTGTAACTGTCTGAGCCCAGTTACAGTCGGCAGCAGGAGGGACGTGCTGGCGAGGCAGCCGCGCAGGCAGCGCCCGTCCCGCTCTTCCCGGGAAGGTTTGTACCTTCTGCTCTGTGAAACCCCGTGACTTACCAACCACATCCGCAGCTCCGACAGTCTGGGAGGGCCCCGTGCCCGTTTCCCATCTCTTCCAGCTGTTCAGACACTTCCATTTTCTTTTAGCACTGTCCAGATGTTGCTGCAAAAACAAAGGAAACCCCCCAAGGGCCCATCTCTTGCCTCCCACACGACGATTTCTGTGCAGGGCCGCTCTCCCATCACTGGCTGTGCGGATGTGATCGTGCTGGGTGATGGGAAGGTGGAGATCTGACAATTAAGGCTTCAAGGCACCAGCCCGGTGCTGGGCTGCTTCCGATTCGGAGCCGGGCAGAGCACTGGAGCCCCTCTGCAGGGGAAGCTTGCCTGGCTTATGAGCCCTAAAACCATCGCTGCTCTCACCAATAGCAGTCGGTCTTAAAGGAACTTTCTTCTGGGCTCTCTGCTGTGCTGCTCAGGTGCCAGGCACTGTGGCTCAGCCTTCCTCTCTCCTCCTCCTCGACCTGCATTTGGGGCTAGAGGAGGAGGTGTTCCGGGTCCTGCGTCGAGCCAGCGCACAGCTGGGGTGTCTCTGGCTCTGCAGGGTGCCCTCCCCTCCTCTACCCTTTGGCAAAAGCAATCAGATCTTGGCTTTTCTCTAACACTCCAGCTCCCTCTATGCTACCTGGGCCCCTCCCTCCATCCCCGGGCCCTAAAGGCAGATTCCCTGTTCCTTATAATCCCCTCCAAAACCGTCCCAGCACCTGCCAGAGCCTCTAACCCGGCTCGCAGGACTTGCTTTGCTGCTGACCCTCTTCCCTCTGCCCTTTCCTTGTCTCCAGCTCTCAACTGCTCCATCTCCCCGCCTCCTCCCTCTGTTCCTTTAAAACCAGACTCGGTTCAAATTCAGAGATGGTTTTTTAAATGCGAATCAGGGTCTCAAACATGCCAGAGCAAATCAGAAGGTGAAATCTTTAATCTGACAACCTCTGCCGTCTTAACTTCAGGGCTCCTTCCTTCCCCTCGCCGGAAAAATCTGTACGAGTTAAGTTTTAGCTCTAGCTGCCTGTGCCCGCCGGCGCACTGAGCTTTGTCTGTGCCTAACATGGTGGATTTTGTCGTGGCTTTTACGTTGGCAGCCACCTGAGCAGTCTGAAAACAAGAGCAGCCCGAGCCCCATCCCTCGGTAGGTTCCCCAGCAGCGCACGGAAAAGCCTCGGCATGAAAGGGCTGGCGCTGGCTCCGTTTTACCCACTTAATCCCAGCGTTGAGATTAAAGCCCTGCCTTGGTCTCGAGCGCAGCTGCTCAGAGCTGGTTCCCGTACAAGCCGTAACAAACTCCGCGTCTCGCTCGTGTCTAACTCTTCTCTGCTTAACCGCAAGGGTTGTTCGTTCTCCCTCCCATCCATGCTTTGGACTGACTTGAATCAACCCCCCCAGATGCATTTTCCCCACGTCTGCCCATTACTAACCCGTGTGGTGGCACTAACCCCCGTGAAGCGCTTGGGTAGAAAAGCCGTGGCCCCGGCTTTGCCGAGCTGCCGCCGAGTCTCTCCTGCCGCCGGGATGCTCGGCTCAGGGCACCTAAAGCATCCCATAACGCAGGATACCGCTCGCGTTCCGGGAAGGTGCGTGTGGGTGCCAGGCTGCTGAACGGGGGGTTCGTGCGCTGTGCTACCTCCTAGCTCGGCTGGGCTCTCCCTAAATGGATCAAGTCCTACAGGAGCGGGTGCTTGTCGGGCAGCTCTCCTGCGGTTTTCAGGTCTCTAGCAGCGGTCGGTGTTGCTGTTAGCGAGGCAGCTCCTGATCCCGGGGAGGTCTGACCCTCCGCCTCCGCTGCCTGGGTGCCTCCAGAGCAGAGTCCCGGCTGGATGGGGTGACACAGCAGAAGCAGCCAGGTTTGGGGACCCTCCGTGCCCCCTCTTTGCCTGGGAGCAGGTCGTTTGCAGGCAGACCGGCATCTGGAAGCGTGGCATGGTCCTGCCGTGCAGCTCACGGAGCGGCTGGCGTAGCAGCTCCACAGTAAAACCGCGGGGGTGATGGTGAGAAGAATGCCGCTCCCCGCAGCCCTGGTAGGGAGAGAGACTCGCAGCTCGGTCTAAAGGCTTCTGCCGCAGCCCTGGGGTCTGTGCCAAGCAGCGGTGACCTTCCTCTCCGTACAATAGCTTCCAGAACAATGGAGGAACCCCGCTGAGCAGAGCGTAATCTTGCCTGCATTTGAAACGCTTAGAAAACTCCCAGCCTGGTCCAAAGATGGTGGCTGTGCGGCCGGTGGAAGTCAGTCTGCTGCCCCTCTCGCGGGAGGCTGGGCAGGGTCTCACCCTCTGCTCGGCCGAGCTGCATGCTCGCTAGTCCCAGTCCAGCCCTGGATCGTCCGGACTCAAGGCTAGGAGCGATTCCAGCTTCCAGCATGTCTCTGCTGCCCGCTCTGGCAGCTGCGAGCGGTTTGTGATAATTCACGACGTTTTCCAGCAGGCAGAGGTGTCCCGGTGGGGATCTGCTGTCTCTGAGGTGCACCCAGCGATGGTGGAGTTGTTCCATGAGGACTTTTGCCTTGGGGAAGCTGTTACAGGCGCAGGGATGCTCCTTGGCATCAGCAGGGCGGTTCCCCTCTAGCTCCGACGGTGCTGAGACAGGCGTGGGATGGTCTAGCGAGAGCTCTCCTGTGCCGTAGCTGCAGGGACCGGCTACGGCATCATGCGAGCTTCCTCGCCACCGGCGCTGGGAGAGAGCACAAGTGCCGTGGTGGAGATAATGGTCGGCCGTTATCTCCCTGGGCTGATTTAGGACAGGGAACGCTCCCGCCTACTCCGGACAGCGCGGTCCTTGTGCATTGTGTCGTGAAAAACTGCTGCTTGCAACGTCAGGCTTTGGCAATCTCGCTTCAGCGTGCTGCTGCCCCGATTGCCGGCGGCTGCTGCTACGTGTTGCATGTGAGGTTCGTCCGTGGGGCTGCGAGGGAGCCTTTCACGGGGGGCTGCGAGCTTGGCAAGACCTGCCGGCTAGTCCTGCCTGCGAGGGGGCAGAGGAGCTGCCCTGCAGGGAGGCTGCTTTGGGGTAGGGGGCAACGCACAAGAGGGGGAGTGGGTTTGAGTGAGAAACACGGGATTCCTCGGTTATGATGAGGCTGAGGGCTGCCTTGGCCGCACTCAGCAAGGGCGTGTGCTCACGGAGACCCTGACAGAACAGGGATGGGGAGAGCTGCTCCGGTAGTTGCTGGACTGGGTAAGTTGGTCCTTGCTCTGGGAACGTGCCCCAGCTGATGGGGCTCGGTTAGTCTCCGCAGACCTTTCCTAGCCTTGTTCACGGGCGGCGCGATGGCGGCTTTGAAACGGCCGGGACGGAGGCTGAGGTCTGCTTTTTATGGTGCTCCCGGCACTGCCACGCTGTGTGCCAGCCTTCGGGACGGACCAGCACCAGCACCCCTGTGCGGGACACCCCAAAACAGCCCTCGGTAACGCCCCCGGGCAGCTCTGGTCCTCTCTTAAACCCAAGACACGCTCTGAATTCCTGTCTGTCTCATCCCGTTGGAGCACTGGAGCTTTTGCTCTCCATCACCTCTCCTGTCCGGGGCCAGGCTGCTGCTGGCTGACTGGCACCGGTGGCGAGGGGGAGTTAACACGGAGCTGGGTTTGGATCTGACCGTGCCGCAGCATCTTACCGCGAGCGTGGGCAGGGGCTCGCTGCTTTTCTCGTCCAGCTTTGGGAGCTAGAAGAGCTCCAGACGTCCCCCCACGTGCTGCTAGCTTACCTTTGAGATGGGGCCTCGAAATCTGCCTGGTTGAGGGTCTTCTGCCGAGGCTAGGGCTTTCTGTGAAGGGACTAGGTGGGCTTTTGGGCTCCGGAGCACTTTCCCTTGCTCTCCATCTGGGGAACTCCCCCAGGGACTTCACAGTAGCCTGTAACCTCTTCTTCCTTCCTCCCCTCCGCTCCCCACCACCACTTCTCTGTCTCCAGGTGATCCGCAGAGGCTGGCTGACCATCAACAACATCAGCATCATGAAGGGAGGCTCCAAGGAGTACTGGTTTGTGCTGACGGCCGAGTCGTTGTCCTGGTACAAGGACGAGGAGGTACGTGTGAGCGGGGAAGGACAGGGTTTGGGGGGGGCGCTCTGCGATTCATGGGGCTCGGGTGAGAAGATCCTCGGGCTGGGGATGAGAATTAGTACCCAGGGCTAATTAGAGTTGTCCATCTCCTGGCGTGCAGGAGCGTGGGTCTCCTCTGGAGGGTGCCCTGCAGACACCGCACAGTCCCAGCCAGCAAATTCCATGTCTCCAGACACTCCCCGAGACCTCGGGATTGTGTAAACACAGATAAACCAGGAGACATTGGCAAGCGGAGGTCCTACGGGATCCAGCTGCCCGGCCCTGGCGGAGCCTGGGGGGTGGCTGCGCCGTGCAGGCAGCCCCTGTGCCCTGCCTCTTTCGGGGAAGGTTTTCTTTGTCTCCGATCGCTCTTGTTGCGAGACCTCCAAGAAGGATCGGGGACCTCCCTTTACCTCCCTGCCCCGTCCCAGCCCCCTAACCCAGGTCGGCAGCCGGTTCCCGGTTTAACTGTCTCAGCACAGCAAAGCCAGAGGAGCAATGCAGGTGGTCGGGAGGGAAACCGTCTCCATTCTGGCCCTGGGGAAAGGAAAGCACCAGCGCCGTGCAGGGCTCGGCTGCGGGTAAAGGAAGACTTAGTGTTTGACCCCGCGGGCCTGTCAGTTTATTGTCCCTGAGCCCCCCACCCCGGCCGTTCCCCGTGGGGTTGCCGCGCGGGTCTTGCGTTGTCCAAAAGCCGCATTCGGGCAGGAGGTGCCTGATGGGGTTAATATCCCCACGCCGGGGTGGAGCTGCTGCCAGCCGAGCGGGAAGGATCTTGAAGCTGGAGGAAGATGGGAGATGGGATCTGGGCTGGGCAGGAGCTGGCTGCTGCCCGTGCTGCCCTCCCAGCGAGGACAGCTGAGGCATCTCCGCTGCCCGAAGCCCGGGCAGCCCTGCCTGCGGCGGGCAGGAGGTGGGGTGCGTGCCGGGGGGGCATTGCACGCTGTCCTGTGCCTGTGCGGTGCCCCTGCCACCGACCCTTCTCCAGAGCCACCTGGTGAGCGTATGGAGACCGAGGCACAGGAGGGAACCCGCTTCCCTCCGCTCCCGGGGTTTCTGTGTGCCAGGACCCCACAGGTCCCTTCTTGTCCCCCCACTGGGTGTCTGGGAAGGGGCCGCTGCTGCTCCCAGACCCATTTGTCCGGCCTGCGTCAGGGGATCTGCTGCCCCGGCCCTCGGGCTGCACATCCCGCTCTCCGGCATGCCCGGGCTGCCGGGGCGTTGGTAGCTCACCCCTGCCTGGATACGGCATTTCACCGCTCAAACCCAAAGCAATTTCTTTGGGCTCAACCCTTCCGAGAACGGGATGGCGGTGGGACTGGCGTCTCCTGCCCGCTCCTTGTCCGAGCTGCCGGGGCTGGCGCGGGCGCCGGAGCCAGCATCTCCTCCGTGGCGTCGTGGTCTCGGCCGCGCCACTTTCATATTTCAGATTTTCCAGCATTTCCGCCCCCACAGTCTGAAAATCGGCCCGTGATCTCGCCTTTCCCCTTACGTCACCGGCCTCCCGGCCAGATGCTGCGGTGGGGGGGGGCTGGCTTGCAGGGCGTTTGGGGGGTACGCAAGGGGCTCAGTGTGGCCGCTGCCTCGCCAGAGCCCAGCACGCGGGTCAGAAAAAGGAGACGTGAACACAACTTTTATTTCCCGGGAGCCGCTCGGCGGCTGGACATCGGGCGCGAGAGCAAAGCCCGGGCTTCCTTTGTTCATCCTTTATCTTCCAAGCGAGCTGCAAAGGTGAACGTCTCTCCCGAACTGTGGAGTCTGATTTTAACCTCTCTTCCCCGGCCACCCCCCAGCCCTCTTTTTAAATCTGCCTCCTAAAAGAGAAGGAAACATGTTGAGCTGATAAACCTCCCTCCGGCGTGCTTCCCCCCGCTCGGACCCCGCCGGTGCTCCCCTGGTTTCCTGCGCGGAGGCCTCTCGGGGGGCACGTCTGGCCCCTCCGCGGCGGGTAATGAGAACCAGCCGGCCGGGGATGAATGAGGCTCTGTCTTCTGCAAGCCCAGCTCTCCCTGCCCCCCTACCACCACCTCCCCAAGCCCCCGCCGTTAAAAAATGAACCGCCGAGAGCCGCTAAGCCGGCACCCAGCACCCTGGGGTTTTGGGGCGACGCAGCCCACCCTCTCGCCTCCCCGCTGCAAGGGGGGAAGCGTGGGGAGCGCTGCCCGGCCGGGCTCCCCCCTCGGCTCTGCCCTCCCGCTCGCGCCGCAAAGGCAAAAAAAAAAAACAACCCCCAAAACCACGCCGCCTCCACGAGTCGGAGAAAAATCTATTTAATCTCCCCAAAAAGGGCCGAATCCGGGCTCGCTCCCCCCTTACCTTGCGGCTGCTGGGGCACTGCTGGGGCGCTGCTCGGCCAAACCCGATCTAACCAATGTGCAGACTACTGTACAACTTTAAACCCTCCTGAACAGGTAGTCTGAACACTGGGCAGGCTGGGCTGGAGTCTCCGGCTTCCCACGGCATCCACGGGGGTGGTTTTTATTTTTAATTTCTCCCCCTCCCGGGTTTTTTTAATAAGGAGAGAAGCCCGATGGGCGAAAGGAAACTGCTTTGTCTCTCTTCTGACGTGGCAAAGTCCTTGCAACCGAATCCAGTCTGGAAAAAAGTTGTGGGTTTTTCAGGAAATCATGAGGAGGAGTGTGGGGCGGCGGTGGAAGGGGGGCGGGGGGGGGAAGGCTTTGGGTTCGTGGCCTCTCTACAAAGGCGAACGTCACTTTTTGGGACCGTGTGCGCAGCATCTGGAGACAAAGTGGAGCTGGAGCTGTTCTAAACAATTCCAGATGTGGCGTTTCGGCAGCGACTTGGCTGGGTGGCCCCTCGGCGGGGCTGGAGAGCAGCCTCTTAAATCAGCAGCCGTCTTCGTGCCAGACTGCGAGGCCCCGGCTCCTTCCAGCCATCCCCTCCGGCAGGGACGGGCACCGGGGGGGAAATTCCTGGGGCCCCACAGAGCTGGCAGGGTGGGCTCCGGTGGAGCCGGCCCCATCCCGTGCCAACGAAGGGCAGCTACGGCACAGGCAAGGCTGCCGTCGGGCAGCGTCCTGGAGCTGCCCGCAGACCTGGAGGGACCAAATCCCTTTCTCTGGTGGTTTCCTTGGCACTGCCGGATGTGTCCTTGGACAGGCAGGGAAGCCAGGTAGCCAGAGCAGCACCAAAAGGGATTCACGGTCCGTTCTTGTGCCGGAGCCGCAATCCGGAGCACTGCTAGTTCGGGGGGAGGCTCCTCGCGGGGGCAGATTGCTCCGTCCCAGGTAGAGCTCTTGGCTTTGGTCAGGGGAGCGCGTGCTGCGGGCCGAGCCGAAAAGCGTGTTTTGGTGGACCTTCTCTGGTGTGAGCTTGAAGAAACGGCTGCCCCTGCGTCGCAGGAGCTCTCATCCCCACTGTGTTTCTAGGGGTCGGGTTTTCGTTCTGCTCGGGGTGTCTAATTGGCATTAGCAAAGCGCCGCTGTGCTCGCTCGCTCTCATCCCTCCCTTCCTCTTGTCCCCTCTTCCAGGAGAAGGAGAAGAAATACATGTTGCCTTTGGATAATTTGAAAATCAGGGACGTGGAGAAGGGATTTATGTCTAACAAGCACGTCTTTGCCATCTTCAACACAGAGCAAAGGTAAGGGCTGCGAGCAGGAGCAGCGGTGTCCGGGTACCTCCCGAAATCCCTTCGCTCTCTGGGTATCGCACCAGGCTCAAAACGCAGCCGAACGTGCTCCGTGGTTGATGGGCTGATGGTTTTGCCCTTGCCTCGGTCATTGCTGGTCCAAACCTAGGCCGTGCATCCGGCTTCCCCATCCGCTTGGTGTCGTGCTCCAAGGCAGGAGCATCAGCGATCTGGTGGGGGAGGATTTCTCCAGAGGAAGCGGCAGCTTGCCAATATTTATATACGCATTCTGGAGGGATTTCAGGCTTCCTCGGGCTCCCTGGTGGTGAGGGCTCATGGTGCTGGCGGCCTCGCCGGTGCTCTGCCGAGCCTCCCGTCCCCGACTCGTCCTCCCGGTTGCCCTCCGTGGTCCTCACCCCCGGCTCTGCTCCTTCTTCCCTAGGAACGTGTACAAAGATCTCCGGCAAATTGAGCTGGCCTGTGACTCCCAGGAAGACGTGGACAGCTGGAAAGCCTCCTTCCTCCGAGCAGGAGTTTACCCAGAGAAAGACCAAGTAAACACTCCCCCTGACTTGTCCGAGCAGGCTGGCCGAGGGGTGCTGTCTGAGACCAGCCCGGGGAGAGGCTGCCAGAGGAGCCTTCAGACTTGGGAGCTCTTGGCTTGGGTCCTGGTGTGTCACAGTAGGTTCTCGGATACCCTGGAAAATGCCGTGGTATCGCAGAAGAGGATGAACTTTATAACGCGGCGCTAGTTTGTGCTGCCCAGCTGATGGATCTAGTCGTTCCGGGCTACGAAATAAACTCTGTTTCAAAAAGCATCCGCGTAGGATGGAAATAGGTGGAAGGGACAGGGAATAAGTGTGGAGCAGAGGGGTTTCTTTCCAGGTCTGTCAGATCCCGACAGTAACTTGTGCCCTGCTTTCCCTGAGCAGACTGAGAACGAGGACGGCGCCCAGGAGAACACCTTCTCCATGGACCCTCAGCTGGAGCGCCAGGTGGAAACCATCCGCAACCTTGTCGACTCCTACGTCGGCATCATCAACAAGTCCATCCGGGACCTCATGCCAAAGACGATAATGCACCTCATGATAAACAATGTGAGTGGCCGTGCTCGGGGACGGAGGGGAACCTCGGGCGGGAAGGGAGCTTCTGGGGCCGGGGATCTTGGGCTGCTCCCAGCAGCACGCGCCGGGGAGGAGTCCTGGGCCCCCCTCGGCGTTAGGAGTCAGATGGGCTGTGCCACGCTCGTCACCGAGCCAGAACCGAACAATGGGGTTTGATGATCTTTCGATTCTTAATTTTTATGTCTTTGTGCTTGAGCTGCTTGGCAGCGGCTTTGCTGAGAAAGCACTTTGATTCTTGGCATTTGCTCCCGCCTGGTTCTAGCAAACCGGGGACGCTGAACCGTCCTGCAAGTCCCGAGTCGCTGGGGCTCCACGTGCCTTCCAGAGCCGGGAGAGGCGTCCCCTGGCCCCCGCGGCTTCGGGTCCTCCAGCTCCTACTCCTGCATCTCCCAACCCGCCGGGTTTCACGTCTCGGGGCTGACTTCGCTTGCTGTTTCTCTTTAGACCAAGGATTTCATCCACTCGGAGCTGTTGGCCTACCTGTACTCCTCTGCCGACCAGAACAGCCTGATGGAGGAGTCGGCCGACCAGGCGCAGAGGAGGGACGACATGCTGCGCATGTACCACGCCCTGAAAGAGGCCTTGAACATCATCGGGGACATCAGCACCAGCACCGTCTCCACGCCGGTTCCCCCGCCCGTGGACGACACGTGGCTGCAGACGAGCAGCGGGCACAGGTAGGTTTGGCAGGGACGGGATGCCCGGCGGGAATTAGTGGGGTGGACGATGGGATAACTTGGATTCGGGCTTTTTCCTGGGGGGAAGGAGGGCTGTGGGCTGTCAGCGCTCCGTTCCCTGAGGTGCTTTCTCTCCTCCACAGCCCCCCGCCCCAGCGCAGACCTCCCTCCATCGTCCTGCCGCCGGGCCGGCCGCCGGCCGTCAGGGGTCCAACGCCGGGGCCACCCCTCATCCCCATCCCTGCCGGGGGACCCTCCTTCACGGCTCCCCCCATCCCTTCGCGCCCTGGACCCCAGAACATCTTCGCTGCTAATAACGACCCCTTCTCAGCCCCTCCTCAGATCCCGTCGCGGCCGGCACGCATCCCCCCCGGCATTCCTCCAGGCGTGCCCAGGTAAGAGACCCCATTTCGGCAGGCTCTCTGGTGCCGGGGGAGGCTCTCACCCCAGCGTCCAGCCCTCCCGAGGGGGCGCGAGGTGGTCTCCTGCCCCCAGGGCTGGATCCTCAGCTTGGGCTGAGCTTTTCTGAACGCCCCGATGCCTCCGAGGTGCGGAACCCCTCGGTCGGGAGGGGAGTCGGCAGCTCGCGGTTTCTGCGGCGGGGCGTGGAACCCCCCTTCTGCCACCAGTGCGGCCCCCCGCTTCCCCTGGGGCAGGAGCTCCGGTCCCCCTCATCCCTGCAGAAGGATCGGTGCCGGTCGCCGGTCCCTCCGTGGCACGTGCCGGGAGCTCGCGTGCCGCCGGCAGGCAGGGACGGAGGTCCCGCTGGGACGCGGCCTCGAGCTGAGCTGCCAGCACGAGGTCGCCTCGCACCGCCGTCCCCACGCTCACGCCTCTGTTCCCCTTCTCTCTGCAGCAGAAGACCCCCCGCCGCGCCGAACCGGCCCACCATTATCCGACCGGCCGAACCCTCCCTGCTCGATTAACCGCCCAGGGGCTGGTAGCGACTCCCGGAGCGGCTGCCCCCACGCCTGCCGCTTTCCTTTGCCGTTTTGGGGGGGGGGAAGGGGAAAAAGAAAACCAACCCCGCGTCTCATCTCTTGTTTTTAAAACCATCCTACCTGTGATCAGCTCAGCAGAGTGGTTTAACCACGGCCGATCCCCGTCAGCACGCCGCGGCCCCTCCTCCGGACGGGCGCAGAGCGTCCTGGCGTGTAAATACCGGCGGCGGTGGTTAAGGACGGGCGGCGCTCCTCGCCCTCCCTCACCTCCGCTGCGCCTGAGCCGGGAAGCGGGTGGTCGGCACTACGGTGCGAGGGGCTGGCACCGCGCCGGAGAAGCCCCTGAGCACCGCGTGCACCGAGTCCCGCTCTGCCCCCCTGTATAATAAACCGTGGAGGATTATATATATTTTTGGGGGTTGAAATTGCACTTTGTCAGAAATCCCCCCCCTCTCCCCGCTCGGCGTTGGTGCCGTGGGGTGGCCTGAATGTACGCGACGGGGGTGGGAGAGCTCGGAGGTGGTTGACTCAAAAGCTGTCGCCTGTCTTTGGCTGCGCCCAGAATCTGCTAGAGCTGCCGTTGAGGCTGATCAGATTCCTGCCTGTTCACTTTCTTCCTCCTTTTGCCTCGTCTTCCCCCCCTCCCCCCGAATTTTTGTATTAATATATTATATATAAAACTTAGCGATTTTTGTTTTTCTCTCCCAAACCTGAAAGTCGATTGCTAATCTTGACCATAGTCTATATTTCAGTTTTTATAGCTTTGAGGAAAATTTATATATGGAAAATGATGGGACTGCAGATAGCGATTTGCTAATAAATCTAATCCGCCGCAAAGCAGGAGCAGACTCTCCAGGTAGTCCTTGTCTCGCGAGGTGCCGGCCCAGCAGCGAACCTCAGGTATTTCTTCTGCGACGCCCGCCCTCGCCCCGCTCCGTACTCGGTGCTCACCGTAAAGCGCCCGCCGCGGCGCAGACCGACCCTCGGCCACCGGTGACGCCCAAAGCCGGGCTCACCCGGGAAAGAGACTGGAATAACGCGCGGGGAGGTGGGTCCCGCGGGGGGAGCGTGCCGGAGCATCCCGGGCAGCTCCGCGCCCTCCCGCCTCCTTGTCACCACGACCCCTCGCCGCCGGCGGCTTTTCCAGCCCCGAGGAGGAGGAAGAGGAGGGAGCGTTTCTCCCCGCTGCCTCGAGCCCCCCACCCAGGACAGGGTCTTCCTGGGTGGGGGGTCCGGCTGCCCCCGATAATCCCGTGCAAGGCTGCAGAGTCCCGGGGGGGTTCGTGTCTGGGAAGGTGCCCGGAGCCGGGGGGGGGCTTTGCTCCGGAAGCCCCGAGTGAGCCGTGCCTCGGCCCCCCACGTCCGCAGCGTCCCCCCCTCTGCCCGCTCTGCCGCTGCCTTAGACACCGGTGCCTTCCCCGGGAGCCGGCCGCCGCGCCGGGCTCTGGCTGGGAGCAGAGGTTGTAAATATTTTTACAGACTGTATTAATTGTATAAAAAAAAAAAAAAAAAAAAAAAAAAAAGGAAAAGGAGGAAAAAAAAACCCCACAACCCAGCAATAATGTCGGGTTTTTAAAACATCGACTCCAGCCCCAGCCCAGCCTGGCTGCCGGGAGCACGGAGCCGGGGCTGCGGCGCTGCCTTAATCGCATCCCCCCTGTCGCAGCGAGGTGTCCTTGGGGGCCCGTCCCCCAATTAATCCATTAACGAACCCAGCCTGACGCGCCGGCTGGTGGCATCCGGCCAGGCACCCCCCGGGTTTCGGGGGGGTCGGTGGCATCCCCGGTGCGGCTCTCGCCCCGATCCATGGCCAGTGCCGCTGCCGCCTCCCCGGCCGGGGGATCCCGGCCGGC
>WAAD01015747.1:369685-533174 GCA_013389945.1 Fregata magnificens | reverse complement strand
AATGATTCTATGATTCTATGATTCTATGAAAATATTCAATGCTACTTTGGCATTGCACCAGTAGCATTGACTCCCAGTGAAGCACTGACCAAGGCAGTGCAAAGCTACAGATAATCTTCCAAGGCTGTTTTCTTTGTTTTATTGGTTGGATTTTTTTTTTAATGCAGTGATTTTCCTAGCACCACAGTCCATCTTCTGCTTGTTAAAGGAACTCACCAAACTTTTTATTGAAAGTAATAAGACTTCTTAATACTCTGAAAATATATATTTTTTAATGTCTGTATATTTCTCAGTTTGTCTTTTCCCAGCTTTTGCTGCCACTTGTTTCTTTTGTTGTCACTAGTGGCATTCAGAGGATAAAAAAATGGAGAAAGGAAAAACAAATGCGGAAGAAAGACTACATTTTTGCTTGAGATCAAAAGAAGAAAAAAAGAAGGATCTGAATACAAAAATGCTGAAATAAACCCTTTTGAAAGAAGAGGATTTTCATTTTTTAAGTTGTTTGTAAGGAGAAAAAACACATTAACTCTGGTGAGTGATAGGCATGGCCAAAACCAGTCTAGAACCAGTAGGTTAAGAACCTCAGACTCTGCTCAGGAAATCATACATACACAGTCTCTCAGTCACACATGAACAATTGCATTAATCTTCCCCGGGATGATATGCGGTTTGCAACCTGCTCTCTTCCACCTCCTGCTTTGATGGTCTATTTTGGATCTTGACAAGCTGCCTGTCTAGTCAATTTGTTCTCGAATTTCTCCATCCAGCACCTGTTCTGCATTAAAACACGAGGCTCTACAAACAAGCATTCCCGGACCAGACATGAGGAAAACTCAGAACTGAAATGAACGTTCTGCTCCATTAACTTTCATAACTGGATGATGTCCTTTGTTTTTGAACATTGCTTTTAATGGCCCCTGTTAAAGATGGAACAACTTTGATTTTAGCTGTTACTGGATCACCCTGTAATTTGCGTCTATTAAAAAAAGAAATAAAAAGCCGTGCCTTTTTTCTGCTCTCTAGCTGCAAACTCAAGGTTGTCAAGTTACACCCTTGGAAACAAGGGGGGGGCTTAATTTACTTTGCTTGCTCTAAAGGCACTTTTAGAGTTATTTTCCACTAGAAAAAATGAAGAAGCAAAATGTGGAAAAAAAAATGCTGGTAGAGAACATAAAACTCACTCAGCTGTGAGTAGGGGCATAGGGTTCTCGCTTCATCACATGCTTAAAAACAAGTGCCGAAGCACCGTGCTGAATTTGGGTGACATGGTAGCTCAGGCTTTAAGTTTGCAGCAGGGGGAACCAAGCGATGCACTGAGAAAGATTCCTGAGCACGTTTGTATGACTGCAAGCGCTCACGTTTTTAATCAAGTTACACTTTAGCAACATGTCCTTTGTCACTGATCCGTGGTAAAAGGCACGCATGCTCTTAACCTGTCCCAGCTCCAAAACAAAATGTCGCCTGAGACACTATACTAGTGTCTATATTAGTGCCATGAAATTGCTTAAGTGAAGGCAATTTACCCAAATTCAGGGAGGTATAGTGTAAAAATATGTCTCTTGTGGGATACTGCAGAACTTCTGAGAAATGTTAACCACATACACTAAATGATTGGCTGAGTTATGCAGAACTCAGGGTAGTTTCAGCTTGCAGATTCAAACTCAAGTTTTACGTGAAAATACGCAACTGTCTGTATGTGAAATGGTTGCATAAGATCTCATTTCAATTAGTGGAAAAACAGTCAATGTACTCAGTGAAATTTAGAGCGCAGTTCATCTGAGAAGCTAGTAGGGATGCAGTTTAGTTGCTTAAATCTAAGCAATTATCGCCATCTGAGATGCCTTTTGGTAGCCAAGACATCCACGCAGGGGTGGTGAACATAGCACAGTGCCTGGTAGACGCCCACCTGGCAGAGAGACACCAGATGGGATCCTGTTGAGCATCTCAAATGAGGATTCTGTATATTGATGACTGAACGGAGCTCAAAATTTCCATAGACTATGATGGGAGTTTCCACACCACTGGTTCCTCCCTATATGTGGGCACTGTCTAAGTGTCTAAGTGTCTAAATTTTTAAGTTGAACTCCTGCCTGAAGGAGTAATTCAATTCTCTAAACATAAGGCATTTATTTCAACTGAAAATGCCTTAGGTTGTCTTGCCTGACCTCCAGCTGCTGTTCGAGAAAGGCACGCAGAAAGACACAGCTCTCCTGTAGATCCTGTGTCATATGTGCCAATCCAGCTTGGATGTCTCAGAAACCCTGAAATTAACTAAAAACTAGTGTTTAAGCATTGAGTTAAATCTGCAATATCCATTAAATTTGCCACCTTCCAAATTCTGTAAGATTTATCTCCCTTTCCAAGATTGTTGCCCAGTGTCACTTACGAGAGCTTTTTGAGCTGCAGTTGGAAACCTTCATAGTCAGTTATTCAAATACGGGCCGTTAACCAAAAGGACTTGCACAGATCAGCATGTGTGACAACAAAAAAATAGAGAGCTGGAGTCTTGATGGAACAGCAATAAAATAAGCTGGGCTTTTGTATGGAAATGTCATTTGAGCATCCCTAGGGTATTCGAAGTGTAAACAACCAAAGAGGTTCCAGCAATGCATGAGTAGGAAGAACCTCATCTATTTCACTGCACTGTATTGACTCAGGATATTCATACTTTCCCTGATATCTCCCTAAAAAATTTTCTAGTAATTTCCCCAGAAGGAAATCCATAACATCTTTCAATATTTTGCACTACTGCTTACCTAAATCTCAGTATTCAATACCAAAGCTTTCTTTTACTGTAAGAAAGCTGATAACTTTTTTTCCTTCACCCAGTGGACTCAGAGAACAGTCGATTCCTGAAACTTTTATAACAACCTCTTTACTACATCTCAGAAAATCGGTATATTCCTGTCCTTACTTATTTACCATTTGAACCTCTTTTTTTCCGCTAAGATAGTAGCAGATATGTTCTTTGTGATGACTTTCTCAAGAGACCCTAAGTTCAACACCCATTATGTGTTGTACATGTTTATTTAAAAACAGACACCAGTGGAACAATTTGGGTATCTAAAAATCAGTGTCTAGTGCCATCTGAGGCACTTTTAGATACCCAAGACGTCTGCACAGGGCTGATAGATGTGACAGAAGACCAGTGGGAAACCCATGAGCATCTGACTTTGAAACTGGAGACCTAGTGGAATAACCTTAATCATCTAAAATGTAATGAGATTTCTGAGACTAGAGAGATGAGTCATTCCTGAGTAGAGGAAGCAATTTTTGTAGCCTGTGTTTTGCAGATGGGAAGGAAAGGCCAAGGGAAATGCCGTATCCAGCATCAAAAATTAATTTTCTGGTAAAGTCAGGTGTCAAATGTAGAGCACTGGAGTCTCTCAGTTGTGGTTTGGCCAAGGTTTTGAAGCTGAATATTACAAAAAGTTGTACTCAGGTCATTGGCAATAGATTCTCATTCCTAGTCAGAAAAAGAGTCGTGTTCAATCCAGTTTCGTACGCATCTTATGTCTCACCATGGTTTTCCTCTGTTGGTTATGCAGGGCTCAGAGTCAGGGAAAGGCATCTTGAGATAAAACCATGAATCTCTATCCAAAATCTAAGATATTGTGAGAGGTGCCTAATTTTACCTTGAGTATCGTGGTGAGTGGTCTGAATAGGGATTATTGCTCACAGCTTGGCTAATATGCCCCACATAAATGTTGATTATCTCCTTTATGGACAAGTTCATGGGGTTCTCTACAATTTTGGGGTTAGCAATTAACCTTCCTCATTATATTCCCTGTAATTAGTATCAAATACAGGTTTAGCCTCAGGAATATCGGGGAAAGAGTGTGGCCAAGGTAACTGCAAAGGCATTTGTAGAGGTTTTAATAGGGACCACTGTATAAAACTTTCCTCTATTGTTGATTTTGGCATGCTGACCTATATTTTCTCAAGTCCTTTATAAAGAAAGGTGTGCTAAATGGTTTATTTGCCGCCTTGTCTCCATTTCCTGACCTCTTTCTTGTTAAAAAGCGTAGCAAGGGGACAGCTATTAAAAGCTGAATTGATTTGTCTGCTGCCTTGATGAGACTCAGATATTGCACAAGTCTAGTAAGGTGCTTGCATTAAGGATTAGTTAAGACATTAACCACCCAGCCAAACATTGCCTACAAGCAATGAGGTGCTGTTGTGACTTATTTCCTATTTAGCATCTGTGGTTTTAATAGATGTGAGAGCTGAAGATGTATGGTGCAATAGAGAAGACAACAAATTGAACCTAAAATGTGCATATTCCAACAGTGGGTTGTCAGTAAGTCTGAGCTGCTCTCCAAAAATGTCAGCTGCCGTCATATAAACACACCATTCCTTCTCTTCTTCCATCCATCTTAAACTTGCTCTAGGACAACAGTGCTGACTTTCCAGCTACAGCACAGGACATCCTACCGGCTGCTGAGAAGGGCTTGTGCTTTGCAGTGGACATGGAGAGAGTGCTTTCATTTTCATAAACCCTGTTGTCTCCACTGCAGATTATAGTCAACAGGGATAGAGTCAGTACAGCTTAAACTGCTTTAAAAAAATGAGGTGAAGTCCTGGATTTCTTGCTAGAAGCCCTATCTGTTTTTATGACTTTCAGACCTATTAGTGTGGGAATGATTCTGAGATAATGTAACTGCGGTGTTTTGGGATGCAGATTAGTATCTCCTCAGAGCTCTGCACTGTACCACGGATCTAGTTTGAGAGTCACCTCAGGAATTCCTTATGCTAATGACAGATAACCCACCAACATTCAGGGAAACCATCAAGGAGGGTCAGGGCCATGCTGCTTCATTGTCTTCCCAGGTAAATCATGGCTTGGATCACCAGTAGACATACAAACAAGCTCTCTTCCTTCTCACTCTTAGGGCAACAGATGATATTCTGGGGGGAGATTGGGATCTTGACAGGTCCAGGGGCTAGAGGGGGGTATTGGCACTACCTAACCCTAAGGGTGGCATTCACCTTGCAGATTCAGACATCTGAGTTCAAGTATCTATATGCAACGTATTCGTATGAATGGGGTATCTTAGTTATCGTTATAGTTTATGTAGATCTGGGGCTAATATAATTTGCCAAAACATAGACTCCTAGTGCCACTTCAGGCACTCCGAGTTACCTGAAATTTTCCCTTGGCCCTTGTCATTGGCCCTGTGGAAGGCAGGATACTTGGCCTAGGGGATCTCAAATACTACCGCATATCCATGTTGAGGAAGTTGAACAGATTCTTGGCTCTCTCTTGACTGTGATGGGAGGTAGGACACCCAGTGCATAGACATTCACAGGTAGACACCTAAATGTGGGTGTCTATATGTGGATCTGGCTCTAAGACAAGTACCTGTGTTAGGAAGCTAATCTTTCAGAGCCCTCTTTATAACTAATAGAGGAAGATTTCCTTGAGAGGGCAATTCAGAACAATTAATTGGCTCCTTCCTCTAAATCACTCTTTGAAAGAACCTGTCTCTCTCTATTGACTACAGGGTAACATTGGGGTATCTAGACTCTTAGTGCTGGCCCTAATTTAGAAGTCTGACTTTTTTGGGATCACTGCTACAGCAGTATATATCCCAAGTGATGCCCACGTGCTTAGGAAAATCTCTACCAGCTTCTTTCCCTGGGGAATGGAAAGTTCTATTGTTATTTTAATTTCATTCCCACCCACTGCAAGGATGGAGTATAAAGCGAAGTACATGTTTGGCTGTAACTTTTGTGCTGTCCAAGACTGATCCAAACCTCATCAATCTCTAAGGCGGGTTTGCCCTGACTGGGGTGGCCCTTGAATCAGGCCTACGAGATCAAAGATAAAAGGGAAGAGAGCCAAAGACAGATTTAGAAATAGAATCAGCTAGCCATAGCTACATTCTTAATTAAATTGCTACAGGCCAACAGCTGCTCTTTAGGGAGTCTCTAAACTCTAACACATGCCCCTATATTACAGTAGTAAAACCAAGGAATAATTTTGCTCGACAATAGCTTTCCTGTGTGCATTGAAATGGCCTAATAGACTTTCGTGCCTGAATTTAGTGGTTTGAGGGTAAATATATAACTGTGAGGTTTTCTTTTTTTATTGTTTTTTTTTTTCCTGGTCCTCCAACCATGATGTCAAAGTGAGGGAAAATATTTTGTAAAAAACCAAATTAACAAACCACAAGAAATCCATATGGCATTTCCCCTCATCGTCCCCACTGTCTAACTCCTGCAGCTGTGAAATCCAAAGTATACCTTTTCTCCACAAATACACCCCTCTGCAGATGTCAGGACCACAGACCTTAAACTAAAGCTGACGGCAGAGGCGGAGAAGGCAGCAATGACCTCTTTTAGAAGGAGCTACCTATAAAGAGGCTTGAGTGTCCCATCCATTCAAAGGGTAAGGGACCACAGCAAGGGGAGATCAAATGAGGGAAGGCCAAGGGAAAGGGTCCAAGCTAACCCAGAAGATATCACTCAAGCCTTCTGAAGTGAGGCCCTGCTTCCCAGAAAGCAGCTGGACATTGCCTGCTGAAGGGAAATAAAGAATAAATATTTTTGTTTTCCTTTGCTTCTGCAGGCAGCGTTTGCTTTTCTTTGTTAAATTGCCTTTATCTCGACCCATGAGTTTTCTGTCGTATTTTCTCCCCCTGTCCTATTGAGAAGGCAGAGTGATAGAGCAGCTTGGTGGGCACCTGGTGGCCCGCCATGGTCAATCCACCACAACTGTGCAAAGCCTGACTCTATCTTCTTGACAAGCTACTCAGAGGTACCAGCAGGCTGCTATTCCGTCCCCACAAAGCCCTGTCTTCTCCAGGCTGCACAAACCCAGTTCCCTCAGCTTCTCATCACAGGACAAGTGCTCTAGCTCCTAACTATCTTGGTGGCCCTCCACTGAACTTGCTCCAGTTTGTCAATGTTTTTGCTGTAACTGGGGGTCAAAACTGGGTGCAGTATTCTAGATGCGGTCTCAACTTTGATGCAAAACAACAACCAATCATCACTCCGTCTTTCACTTGATAGATACATGTCCCGCACACTACATTTTTTTCCAGAAAATACAAGAAAACCTAGGCCTGAGATTTACTTAACCTGACTTTAGATGCCTGAGATATAGATGTCTAGTTAAAAAGCCTTCCTTCACTTACCTTTCTTTGCTACAGGTCCCTACTCTCCAGCCTCCTGAACTGTATCTGGATATCTCTTAGGATAAGATGAATCAGGTTTAGGCAGATCACTTTTAGCTGTCTAAAGTTACTAGTTACAAACCTCACTTTTATAGTATCCCAACCATCTATAAATACTTGGGAAAAAGTATTTTAGTGCATTGCTGCAACAAATGTTCTAGCCTCCTTTAGAAGTTATGAAAATGTCTACAGATAATGTCATCCTGCAGTCCCATGGCAAACTGAAAAGTCTGGGAACTTGCACATAAACACACTCATAAGCGAATCGCATGCCAATTTTAAATGGACTCTCAAGTAAGCACTCAAATTCCTGCCTGCCAACATCTTTCCCTTACATGCTTTCCCACTCAACGCCTTCTGTCAAAAGCAGAAAAGCTCAGCGAAGAAAGGAGGTGAGCTCCACCAAAGCAGCCCACAGTACATTTGAATTCTCCTTTATGAAACAGTTGGTTATTTCATTTGGAGTTAAATAATGGAGGATTTGTACATCTCCCAGTCTCTCACATCTCTGAATGGCTTCCTTCCTATTGACAAATTTGCCTTTTTGCAGATCGTACTGAAAATATATATGTGATGTATATGTGTGTGCACATAAAATAATTTTAGGCTACGGTTAGTGTTTAAAAAAAGCAGAGTAAAATCGGAGAGTTATTTCTGGAGAGAAGCCAAAAGAGACTGAGAAAGTACTGGCATGCTCAGATGCAGAGATTTTTCAAAGGTCAGGTAGGTGAGTGCTGGGTGGCCAAGGGCTGTGGAAAGGTCTCAGCAGCTAGGAGAGGTTCAGCAAACCAGTTTGGTGGCTTACACACAGCCACGCTGCTCTGCCTAGCTCACGGTCACGGAGCCGAGAGAAGCAGTGACAATGTGGTACGGCGGCAGCAGGACAGAGTCCCGTCACCCCTGCTGCCCCCATCATCTCGGTCATACCAGGGATGTGGCCCAGTGGGCAGAACCACCAAAAATCAAGGGGAAAGCAACCTAAGAGGTCAGCGTGAGCTAGCTGTAAATGACTTCTGGCTGCTACCTGTGGCTTTCTGCAACAGAGAGCTACAGCAGCTGCCAAACCCACCTGGCTTTTTGGGGAAAAATATGCCCACATTAAGCTCTTAAATAGCTGCAGATGGTGAATGGAGCCCTAGTGTCTGCGGTGTCAACACGTACAGCTGAGTTAGTCTCCCTCCTCCCTCCTTACAGTCAGCAGAGGGGAATGGGGATTTTAGGGAATAATTCATCTGACTTACCTTCAACACAAACTTTAGGATGAGAAGAACCACGCTCCAGTTTATTAAACGTATTGAACACATCCCTGATGATAATAAAAATAATTCAGTGCATCTAGCTCAGGTGGAAATGTTGACTTTTAGTCATGCAAGTCCCATAGCAAATACTTCATGGCAGCTATTATATACTGCTGTCCTACAGGAGTCTGTCCAAGGACATTTATTCTGTGCTTTGCCATCCTGTAGCAGATGTGAGAGATGAAATCTGCAGACCATTAAAGGATATTATTCTCAGAAATTGCCACCTTTGTGTGAGGGGAGATTCATTCCCGTGTATGTGGCAGGCAGAGCACCACCTCAACGAGTCCTCATTACATCCCTGTGACTCAGCCAATTGTTTGCAAGGTGCTGATTACAATCGCCATCCACATCTTTCACTGTATAGAGGAAGATAATCAGGAATCATAGAAAAAATTATCAAGCCCCCTGAATCAACCCACGTCCTACAGAAACTCAGAGATGGGCACACCTGAAAAGAACATGGCAAGGGAGGACAGGAATACAAACTGCCTTTCAGCAACACACAGTTGTGCTGGTTTCCCTCAGACTTTCGTCAATATATGCCCTTCAAGAAAGCCAGCAAGAAATCACCAGTTTCAATAGTACCAATTTACACTCGCAGCTAAGTCAATAGTTGTGTATATTTGGATTTTTATTTATATCAGTGAGATGAAACTTTCAGAAGGCTTCATAGCTAGGAAGGGACCCTTATGGCAACTAATTCCTGATCCAACTCCAAATAACTACTCAATTCATATTTAATTCAAATGAGTCTGTAATACAAATACTCCCTCTGTCCTCATGCAGAAGTCAAAAAATATCCCTCTTGACCAAATTCCTGTGTCAAATTCAGGATTCCTACAACCTCAAATCAAGAGCCTTAAAAAGAAAATGTACCATGAGAAGGAAACAGGAGGAAGCCTGGATACTGGCAATGTCAGAAGTCCCTGGCGGGGGGGGAATAAAAGAAAGAAAAGAAAACAGTGGGAAATTGTCTCCTGAGCTGAACCACTGTTGGTTCAGTAGCAGGACTTTCCACTGTTGTCCCTGTATGTGGATCAGACTTAAGCACAAGAAATAGCCTTGCCTCGGACCGCCTTTCATTTAATTGAGGCAAAAACTCCTACTTTCCATCCTTCAATGACAAACTATGGCACAGGCAGCCTCAGTGTCATGCCCAAGGCAAGATGCTGTCTGTGCTCCATAGACCCCTCAGGTACCTTCTCCCTTGGTGCATGAGACTGCCTGGAGGAAAGGATGCCCCCGGGTCCAGTCCCATACTGGAGCTCAACCTTCATGAAAGGCTCTGGGGAGATGGTGTCCACCAGCATGAAGCGGCTTCTTTGAAGCCCTTGAGCTCCAGCAGCCCAGCCAGCTGCACCTACTGCCTGGAAATGATGGAGACGGAGAGAAGGCCACAAGGGTATAAACATCTGGCTGTGGGAAAGGTGAGGGATGAGCCTGCCGTGTGTGTTTTGGTACTGTGGACATGACTGGCAAGCCTGTACAATTATTTGGTAAGCCAGGAGTAAAGTCTTGTCTGTAGGAGCTAAACCATAAATTCATGTGTGTGTGTTTATGCCACTGGAGCCCTGCACAATGGGGCTTTCAGAGGTTTTTGCAGCTGGGGAATACTTCCTGGGTAAAAAGAAGGCCAGAGGTAAGAGTAGGACTGCAAGAAGTCCCTCCAAGTCTGAAACATTTGCCCATCCTTGGGGAAAAATTATGCTTGTCAGTCTGGTCATATCCCCACATCCTTTTCTTTTCTTTTTTTATTTTTATCTTGTTTGTTTGTTTGTTTCTTTTTCTCTTGGAGGGGTTTGTGAGAGAGGTCACCCCCTGGAGAGAGGAAAGAGGGAGGGAGGCAGAAGAAGGGTCTGTCTTTTCTTTATGCAACGTCCTGGGAGGCTGGGGACAGGCTGAGCATCTTGCCCTCTTGCAAAAAAAAAACAGCCAAAAAGGAGCCAACGTATCTTTAATGGCAGCACTGGGGAGGGGGCGGTGGAGCATTTCTGGGTGTCTTCAGGAGCTGTTGTCTTTGGCTATGCTGCCCTGTCTCTAGACACTTCCTGTCTTTCTGAGGTTTTGTTAGTTTATAGAGTATCTATGTCAGACTTGAGGTTCACCCGGGAAATTGGTTCTTGGTGTAGTCAGCAAAAGTGAGGAGAAAAAGACAGTCTCAGGTTCCCTGTCCAACAGCCCACCTCCCGTGAAGGCTCCAGAGTACTGTTTCCCCAGAGCAGTTTCTGGAACAGATGTGCTCTTATAGATTACAGGCGAGTTATTTCTCAAGCTTTTTTTAAAAGAATTTTCCAACCCTAAACATGCAGACATCCCGGAGACCCAGCTCCCCTCTTTCCACTGCACACCTCCTCTTTGGCAAGAGGGAAGCCTGAAATTTCCCTTTTATATTTCATCCTTCGTTATAGCTCAGCCAGTGCAGGACCAGACCAACTGTCTGTGAACTGGGAAAGGAGATCTGAGATGGGGGTCATGCTTTGCTAAACACCATGGCTGGGCTGAATGCTTCCTATGACCTGATCCACCAGACTGTGTTTCAGACATCTCGTCTTGCTCAGGATGTAACTTGAACATCATAGCCCTGCACTAGCTCTACCGTCTCTCACCAGCCTTACCCTGTAAGCATGATTATGCCGCACATTAACAGGCTGTCACTCCTGCCTGTATAAACACAAAGGGAGACACAAACCACTACACTATGACTATCCAGACTCAGGTACCTACATAGAAGTACACAGAGAGACATACCTGCCACATCCCCTCCCTTCTCAAATATATTTTCACCCACGGATTCGAACCAGACACAGCCACAGCCACACTTTGACACAGACACATGCAAAATTGGTTGCCAAGCCGTATGTAGTCATTTACGTGCGAGCATCTAACTCAGATAAATACAAGATGTGGGGATACTGGTATCCATAATAGATGTTTCTACATCATCTCTTCTTACTGATAATGACTACAAAGGGGTTCTCTGGAAAAGAGAAGGAAATGTTCATTGAAGAGAAATGTTTGATGCTAATGTCTGAGCTGTGATTAGAAGCTGATCCCCCGAAACTGCCCATCAGGGCTCAAATTATTCTGGTGTGTTCCCATAAATTGTGGCTGTATTTTCATCCTGAAAGAACTTTATTTAGTTTTCTAGATGGTTGTGGTATTTTAAGCTCTGTCCAGGAGCAGCATGCAATTGCCAACACAGCCTAGGGCACACCTTAGCCACCCACAGATCTGCATGCTATGAACCAAGTTTAACCTTGAAACTTCTTAAGACAGTATTTTTGACTTCTGCTAGAAATATAAACCAGTCCCCTGTGGCACATATTTTCAGTCATCTTCTGGGGTTTCACGTTTAAAATCTTTGCTTTTCTGGCAAACTGGGCATCGGAGCAGAATTTGGCATCTCTTTGTTATTTCTACATTATTTATTAATGTTTATCTGATTGCATTTTTTGCAGTGTTTGTGTACATAAAAACAAGGTCTGGGCAGTAGTCAGCATTTCTTAAGTATTTACCCTGGCTCTGAAACTGTCTCCAGCTTTGACCTTGGAAAGAATCACTTTGATCCATCACCCCTGTTCTAAATAGCAGCAATGGGAAGTTGGCTCCTATATGTATGTGTCAGTGCCCTGTAGCAGATGCTCCTAGGCTCCCAAACCCATTTATCATAAGCACTATATCATTAGCTATGGACGAAGAGTCTCTTTTAACAGAAACAGTCTGTTTCTTTAGGATGAGGAGCACTTCAACATGGTTTGAGGGGTCCTATGACTCCCTGAGCAGCAACAGCAACCTTCTAAACGCTGCAGCTATGAGGCGAATTACTCTCCTCCCAGAAAAAGCCCCTTCAGTTGATGAAACAGGGCCGGGCTATGAGTTCATAACATGGGTGTCACACTAGTATCAGCATTTATTAATACTCGTCCTATCTGATATCACATGCACTTAAGACTGTGCTGCAGAGGTATCATTAGACACATCACCGCTCTACCCATGCGCTCACTGCCATCTTCACTGCACTGCTGTGAATAAAGTCCTGTTATTTGTGTTTGTAAAGGGAGCTAAAAGCATCTAGACGTGATGCCAGATGCATCCGCCCCTCTGTGCACCTGGCCAAAGACCTTGCTATTTCCTAAATTCACTAGCTTGATACTTAATCTAGATTTCATTCATGTCTGAAACATTGCATCTCTCAGTTAAAGCAGGCTTATAGTAGGGGAGCTTTGATCAGGCAGTTTCACCACCGAGCACAGACTATACCAATAAAAAATAAGCAGCCTTGTCTGTGTAATCGTCCTCACAGCTTCTGCTGGCAGAGCCGCGCCAGACAATGCTCACACCTTTTCATGCTACCAAACAGCCTATATAAAGGGAGAAACATGAAGCGTAAACACAGTTCACTGCATAGACTCATGGTTTGAATCAGTTCCCTTTAGCCCAGTGGTCCTGCTCAGTCTGGAGGGTAAAATTCTACATCATATCACCTGCAGCAAGCGTGGAAACCAATCCCACCGCGGTCTGCAGGGTACTCCGAAACAACAGGCTCTGGTCCCTAAGGGACAGCATCCCCTAAGGGATGGCATCAGAGAGCTGTGGAGCAGGGCAGTTGTTCTCTGGGAATGCCTCTAAACAGGGACTTTGAGCATGTAGTTGGAGACGATGCAGCTTGCAGCCTTTTGTGGCAACATTTCTTCGGGTGATGAAATGCTCGCACAGCCGACATGCCCACACTTTGCTGCCGAGCGGGACGTGACAATGTGAGTCAGCTGTAATGTGAATGCAGGAGAGGTGCAAAGAAAAGTGTCAGAAAGAAAAACTCCAGCTTATGGGGGTGTTGATAACTTTTCCCGGACTAGAATTCATCCCCATTCTGCAAAACAGAAATGTGAAATTACTCTGTCACTTTTCATTTACAGTTTGGCCCCAGAAAGTCCTGGAAATTTGGGCTTTACTTTGAAGAATTTTCCTCTGTCATTTTTCATCCGGTTCCTGCACACTTTAATGTTGCTTAAAATGTTTTTTTTTTGTCAGTTGCTCACTTTTCTCTTTGACGGTATCATGAATCACTGAGCAAACATTGTAAATATGCATTTTGATGAAAACAATGGGTTTGAAAGAAACTAGACTGTAAATGGCACAGTGAAGCAATTCTTTTTGTTCTGTTTTGGTCTAGCATCAAGCACAGCATGATCCCAGTCAATGCCTGTAATCCTTTGCAAGAACAATGATTATTAGGCATTTATAAATTAATAGCAATTAATGATGAGTAGTAGTTACTAATAGTGTCTCTGTTCATTCTGGGCTTTGCTCATCATGGCTGTGATGCTGGAATGTATTAATGAAATATTTTGCATCTGCTAGCTGCCTCCCACATGCATGCATCAGCCTTCTCTTTCCACTTTCTTTTTTTCAAAATGTATGAGGCTCCAGTTCTGGGGCAGTAGAAGACGGTCCCTCCTGGGACCTCCTGGGGGAGTTTTGCATTGCTGAACAAGAGAAAATAAATTAAGCTTCTAAGAGGACTTGACGGAGGCAGAGATCTCTGTAGTCCACTGCCACGGTGTTTCTGCTACCTCATGTCCTTCCACTCCAACCTGCTGCCTTTAGTGCCTGTGTCGGCATGTGTGTCCAAATGACACAACCTGAAGGAAATTTTTGGGACCTCCATAGTCCAGCGCTATGATAGCTGCAGTAAGACACGGCCATGCAGACATGTTTGCCTGGAAATGGTTTATTAATATGGTACTATTACTGCTGATGTTTCAGAAATACCCACAAGTGATGGGTAGAATTCATTCCCATTGGCTTGTCCCAACACTACTCAGTTTAGCCCAAGATTGACTTCTATGCGAAGAATTACATAAATATTGTAAAATTTGCTGCTTGAAATTGGGTACGTGTGCGCACACCCCCCCCAAGGTCCACTCTCCACTCTGCAGCAAATGTCACAACAGATCCGACCCCACCATATTAAACAAGCATGTACTCTATCCACAAGGCCAAAAAATCAGCAGAACATCTTAAGAACCTCCAGGAGGACGGGGGTTTTTTGTGGGAATATAGACGTTATATATCTGGGACCTTGGAGAAATCTTCATAAAATTTACTCAAGGTCTGAATCTGGGCAGAAGTTTGCTTTGGATTGCTTTGCTATGGAGACAATAAATTAACCGTACAGACTAAACCTGGATTTTGGCTTCTAAGTGTAGTACTTGGAAATCCTCTCTCTCAGTCCATTTCCACTCATCACATTCCAGTGTAGGAGACATGTAAGTCAGAGCGAACATGGTTCCCAAGCAGCTTCAGACATGAACTGAAGCTTCAGGCATTCAGCTCAGCAAAGGAACTATGTTCTGGACAAGAGTAAAACAGAAATAAAATATGGTGAACACATACCATGTTTTCAAGGACCTGTCCTTTCAGATTGAGGCAGCCAGAGTGAAAACCCGATGAAACGTGGGCGTCTAGAGAAGAGTCGTCCACCCAAGCTTTCCTCATTGGTAGCTGAGATACAGATAATATATTCAGTGGAGTTCTCAGCATGATGTATTTTACTCTACTGCTGATATCTAAAATAGAAGAGCTGAATCATGATGCAGGACTAAATATTTTCCCTTGCTGACTATGTGTGTGCTCCACTCTATATGTCTATACTGTATGTGTCTGAGTTACATGAGATCATTTCTATCTCATTTGCACACTGGTGCTGTAACTGTCTTTATGGGGATTTAACATCCAAAGCTATTTATGTGCTTTAGAAACCTACCCATACATAGTTCCTTGGGAGAAGAGAGTGAACTGACCCCGCTACTATTAAAATCAGCAGTGAGATTTCAGGCTTGGGTACCCTGTGAGAATAAATACATCCCACTAACTAACGGCACAGAGACATGAGATGGACTGAGGCAATCCAAAAGATAACTATATGGTTTTCTGCACACCATAAGCACTTCAAAAACATTTTCCTTCAAGAAATACTTGATTCTCAAAGATAGGCTTTTCATGGAATTAATTTGTGTCTGTTTATGATTTCTTGAAACATCCTGGTATGTTCCAAATAGTTCTGTTCCCATTATTTACCAACTTTCAGCATTTACAGATGGCAGTGGGGAGGAATTAGTCATGGGTTCAGCACCGGCTGGAGGGTTTTTTCTGCAGTTGCGTTGACTGGGATAAAGGGGGTTTTTTTCTCTTCTTTTTTTAAAGGTCTCTTTGGTGGGTGATATGTTAACATACAGGCAGTCTGGCAGGAGGAAGACATGACTAAGCATCATCAGACAGTATGCTCCTCAAAACCGAAATGACCAGCAGAAGCATTGCTCTTTAAGCTCTCAGGTTGCTCAGCTCGGATGAGGTGAAACCTCCTCTGTACCACAGCTGTGATTTTTTGCACTCTGGTGGGAGCGGGGGTGGATTGAGGATATGTCTGCCTAGATGAGGACAGGAATCCCCAAGGCTGTTTTGTTTCCTTCACTCAGAAAAGCACTACATGACAGACTTAAGCCCTCTTATTCTGGCCCTGAAGCACATCTTTTTCACTTTTTCTACAATAAGAATCTTTTTTGTTCCTGCCTGGTGTTCCAGTGATGTCTCATCTGCCACTGCTAAGACACAGTTTGGTCCATTCTGTGGACAAGTGCATTTTCATGAGGCTAGAAGGTTTGAAATGCAGGACAAATGTGAAGAGGTATGTCCCATATGCAAAAGGTGCCTTCTGGAATGGCAGTTGCCAAAGGATTTTCATGTAGTGTCTCTGTTTTTATATATTTGTGCATGTAAGTTTGTCTGTGAGTGTACCTGGAAGGGGCTCACAGACAAACCTGCATGCACAGATTTTTATCCAGACCAACCCTGAGTGTGCAACCATGATACCATCACTCTGTCCGGTATGCATGATACAGAGTGTGTGCTGAGTTTCTACTCTTATACCTGCTTTACAGAAGCTATAGAAAGATACTACTGATGTTTTATTTATGGCAAGCCAGCATGAAGTTAGAGTGGTAGACAAAGGTGATGCCCCGTAAGTCACAGAATCACAGAATCACAGAATGGTTGGGGTTGGAAGGGACCTCTGGAGATCATCTTGTCCAGCCCCCCTGCTTGAGCAGGTTCACCTAGACCAGGGTGCGCAGGACCGCGTCCAGGCGGGTTTTGAATATTTCCAGAGAAGGAGACTCCACAGCCTCTCTGGGCAGCCTGTTCCAGTGCTCTGCCACCCTCACAGGAAAGAAGTTTTTTCTCATGTCCAGGTGGAGCTTCCTGTGTTCCAGTTTGTGCCCTTTGCCCCTTGTCCTGTCATTGGGCACCACTGAGAAGAGTCTGGCCCCATCCTCTTGACACCCACCCTTCAGATATTTGTAAGCACTGACAAGATCCCCCCTCAGTCTTCTCTTCTCTGGGCTGAACAGACCCAGGTCTCTCAGCCTTTCCTCATAAGAGAGGTGCTCCAGTCCCCTGATCATCTGTGTGGCTCTCCGCTGGACTTGCTCCAGCAGTTCCCTGTCCTTCTTGACCTGGGGAGCCCAGGACTGGACACAGTACTCCAGATGTGGCCTCACCAGGGCCGAGCAGAGGGGGAGGATAACCTCCCTGGACCTGCTGGCCACACTCCTTTTGATGCACGCCAGGATCCCGTTGGCCTTCTTGGCCACAAGGACACAGCGCTGGTTCATGGTCAGCCTGCTGTCCACCAGCACTCCCAGGTCCTTCTCAGCAGAGCTACTTCCCAGCAGGTCAGCCCCCAACCTGTACCGGTGCGTGGGGTTGTTCCTCCCCAGGTGCAGGACCTTACACTTGCCCTTGCTGAATTTCATTCGGTTCCCCTCGGCCCAGCTCTCCAGCCTGTCCAGGTCTCGCTGGATGGCAGCACAGCCTTCTGGCGTGTCGGCCACTCCTCCCAGCTTGGTATCGTCGGCAAGTCTGCCTAAACCAAGTGAAGTTCTTCAGAAGTTTTGAGCTGGTTTGAAGACACACAGTGAGTTTACACAGGAGAAGTACTTTGTGTGGCACTAACATGGATTTTGGGGTTGCTTGGGGTTCTTTTAAATCTGTTACGATGCTCCCAAAAGCCTAGTATCATCAAACTAGAAACTTCATTCCAGAAATGTCAAACCACATCTTGAGAGATTCTGTGTGAGTCTGTGTTATCTACATGTTTGTGTGCTTATTCCTATGCACCCATTGATTCCTCCTGGTGGGAGCAGAAGCACAGCTTCAAACGTCAATGCTGTCCCAAATGACACACAGTTCTTCAATTCAGTATAGGTCTACCTACACACATATATACTTTTCTTTCTTCATTTCTCCTGTCTTTTATCTTTGGCATGCATCATAACTCTCCTGTGGCACTTTTATTACAGGAAAATGAAGGAATTCACAGAACAGCTAGTTCAGAAACACAGGCACTTTTGGATTTATAAATGAAAACATTCATTTTGCTGTTCTGCTGGTCTTTTGACATATTTCAACAACTTCCAGATAAATGGGAGAAGAAGGATAGATGGACACAGGCTACATAAGAAACTTCAGGGAATCCAAAGAATTTTCTATGATGTTAAATAAAACTAGGCAAAAATAACTACACGGTATCACAAGGCGTTTGGTGAATTCATAGCTCACGTTGTCTACATTGTGCAGTGTGGTTATACCTCTGCATAAACACTCATATATTTTATCATATCATTTAAGATCAGTATCACATAATCAGATATTAATTCTACCAGTACACATGAATTCACAGCTATTTTCACATCATTACTCCTCCAAAAACACTGCTGCTCCAATCAGAGAAAGAAACTTATTTTACCTTGGTGGGGAGTTTTACCTTGGTGGGGGAAGGAGGGCTGAAGTAGTGTGCAGACAAGGTCTATGAAGTGACAGTCTCTGTCTGTGAGCAAATCGGTCAAGCTTACGAGTTGAATAGGATGAATCTCACCCATGAAAACTCAAAACAGGGCTTGCAGAAGTTGTGCATATTTCTGAGCAAAATGGGGCAATAGCCTAGAGCATTGCAAACAACAAGACATGTCACTGTTTAGGCCACTGAATTAAATTCAAAAAGCCTATTCCTGAAGCAGTTGTTTAGGGTCATTTTATTCTCAGTGGAGGGAAAAAACAGTGTTTCTAGGGGCCAATTAATCTCATCATAGGAGCAAAAGCTATGAAAAGCCAAATGGGTCAGCTGAGAAAAATTAATCCTGAAACCAGTTCTGGGAAAAACTGCAGATTCCCTAGGGAGTAGCATTACGGTGGAAATTCATGCTTAACATCAGGTGTAATTTTAACAACAGGTTTGGCTGAAAAAAAAAATTCTGGTCATAGAGGAAAATGTTGAAAATGTAAAAATGTTTCGTTTCAAAATGATGCAGATGGATGCATTTTGATTTTTCACTCCAAAGCAGTAACTAATTAGTTGAGGTTAAAAAATAGCATTTAGAGTGATGAATAAGTAAAAAAAATGAGCTGGAACATATCACTAGGGGGCGAAGTATTTTTAATTGACCTCCAGATTAAACTATTGATGTATTTACTTGTTTATTTGCTTGTGGACATCACTGAAAAAATATTACACTATTCACTTTCCTTTTGGCTTCTGGATCAAAAAAATCCACGCTTCACCCCCTGCTCTAATCCAGGCTTGGGTGGGTTTAAGGAGAGGGTAATGAAATGCCAGCCAATATCCTTGCTCCATCTGAAACCCCTTCTGCATAACTGGGTGTCGCAACACAAGTTACTGCTGGAATGTACTATGTAATTCTGGCAAGAAGTCAATAGGCTCAAACTCCTCAAATAACCAAAGCATGGTACTAAGAAATCAGTGGAGCAGGCAGCAGCCCAGACGGCCAGTCCATTAGCAGCTTAACCGCAGCAGATGTAAAGTCACCAACAAAACTCCCTACGGAGTCTCCCAAAGAGCCAGATGCTACTGCTATAAAAAGATCTTCTAGAAACTTGGCATGTCTCCTGCCCACATTTTTTTTAAAGAAACATTCTCTAGATGGGAGGGTTTTTTTTTTTTTAATTTGGGGTTAGGGGTAAGGGAGAGGAGGAGGGGAAGGGAAGGCGGAGATATTGCTTATTTATTCCGGTTTGCTTGTGAGTGAATCTTTTGCTCATAAAAACAAAATTCAGTGATAACATGCCCTGAGACACGGAAGGCAATAGGCACAATTCCAGCCTTCTCCCCTACACAGCTTTGCTTATGCACCTTGGACCGACCTGCGGATCCTTCCTCAAAGACCCCTACCAATGCACGTGGGGTGAAACACCAGCTGTTGTTTTATTCTGTTCTGCTTCACTGGGCCACTGGCGAGCCCAGCTTGCCCCGTGCGCTGCACTTTGGCAGTCCTCTTGCCTTGCACTCTTGGCTGGTGCACATCAGCTCAGGTGTTGTGCTTGGCCTGTTGGTCTTTGCCTGTCATGTTGCTCCATCAAAGGACTTGCTTGCTCACTTGCAGCACTACCAGCCCTTCAAGTTTTCCTGAAATAGCTGTGAGCCTCATGTAAGTCCCAGCTGCTGGATCCATGTGATGAGGGTGTTTCAACTGAGATTTTAGTAACAGCAACAACAAAAACAATAACAAAAGCAGTAATAATGTGTAATCCTGGTGGTACAGATACCGTCTGTGCCAATAAGGTAAGCATTGAAGCCTAGGACAGATGGAGACACCAGCTCTACAGATATCTGTACTTAGATGAGTGAATGCCACCCGTAAGCCCAGACGAAAGGCTCACCTGCATCTGTGAATGAGGACAGATGTTGTTTGGGGAATGTATGGTGAAATACTCTGCAAGATTTGGATATAATACCTCAAGGTGATCCTTTACTGGGAGTCTGAGTAGCAGCAGGGTGGTGGGTTTGTGTTTAGCAGTTGAGGAAGAAAGCAGCTGATGGCCCACTGGAGAGATTAGGATTTCTCCTCCACCTAAGCTGCACCTGATGTGATAACTAAGTCTCTCTGAAAAGAAGTCAGAACAAAAAACCATGCTTTGATTTTGATGGAAATTTTGACAGGTTTGGCCCTAGACTAGGCCATGTAGGACTCTGTGTGTGATGGCAATAGCCCGATTCAAAGATGAGATCTGATGACAGAAAAACAAATGGAAATGGATGGAGAATGAAGAGGAGTAGTCAGATGGTACCTGCTAGCAGAGTGTTTCTGCTCTGAGCCCTCACAGTGCTCCTCAGCTGTATGAGTCCCAGAGTCAAGAGGTCTTTAAACTAGAGATACCCTTGTAAGAGTACGGCAGAAGACAGGAGACATTCCCAAGTGATTAATTGCACCAGCAGGAAAGGGAGAAAGAACTGCATTTTCCAACTACTGTACACCTTTGATTCAAAACAATATTAAGCTGTCATTAGGGTCCAAATACATATTTACAAGACAGTGAAGGCAAGATGCCTATGAAATGGTGTTTGCCGCAAGACAAACTGGGCCCTAGGAGATCACAGGAGCCAACACTGAGAATGGAAGTGGATGCCTACAAAGGGAGCCCTGAGGAGGAGATGGACCAGTGGTGGTGACTGTCTCTGGTGTCCATCTCTGGCGCACTAGAGCAGACCTAGTTGCTAATCTCATGGCTTTATCAATGGCCTGTTCAACCCATGGCTCTGTTCAGGACTGATGCTTCAGAGGTAGTTTCTTCAAAACCAGTGATTTATGGTGACATTTTTTTTTTTGCCTCTTACTTGCACCTTTGTGTACAGTTAACCCAGGCTGGATATAAGACTTTCCTGTCATTATTAGCATCTTTCTACTCCTCCCTCTGTACTAGCCTTTTGAATTTCCTTTGGCATCTTATTGTTATTGCCATCAGCTTGATACTACATTTAGCTCTCTAACTGCCGATTTTCTATTATGGCTATTCAGTGGTACATTTTGTTACAGCTCATATATTCATGTAATTTGATTGTTTGTGCTCTCTCGTTCATAGCAATTCTTCTCTGCGGGGCTGACCTATTCAGTCATTGCTATGCAGTTTGTATCCTGGTATTGCAATGTTCCACTGATTATCTTCCACTAAGTTTCCAAGTTGTGTGCTTTAACAATACCTCTTGCTTAAATGGAGTGTCACGTATTTAGATTTGTTGGTATTTCCTAACACACTGTACCAGCCTATAGCTTCTACTTTTTCCACCCACAAAGGATATATAGCTTGTTTTATTTTTTTCCACTTTTTAAATTATTATTCCCCAGAAAATGAGCCAACTTAATCCGTGTGCGTTTTCACGTTTCTCAGCTTTCCTTTGTCTCTACTGAGGTTTTTCCCAACAGCACTTATTTCCCGTTTCCCCTTCCTCACACAGACACAGAAACAATGATGAAACCAGGTGACAAAGAATCCCAAGTTTTACTGTGAAAAGCTACAGGACCGAGATACGTATATGACAACAATTTCCAGTTTGCACTGGGAAAGCATTTTACTTGTTTCATAGGTCAGACTGTTGGAATGGGAAGCAATCCTTGTGGAGAAGGGATGCATTTTAGCAAGCATTGTATACCCTTCTGATTTGCTTTGTTTTTTTACTTTACGTCTTGTATGTTAAAGGTGGCATCCTCCAAAGCTGAGAAACATGTGAACAATGTTTAACAAATGCCATGCTGATTGCTGGGCATTCTACTTTTACTATTTTTCTCTAAAGATTAAGAGTATTCCTTGCATACATGAGATTTATACAACTGGTTTAGTTTCTTTTCTCCCTTACTCTCTTACAGCTATTTTTTTACAAGTGCAATAAACACAAAGAGAAAGGTCCAGTTGTTTTGGAAGGAAGAGGGGAGGGGAGGGAACGATATGGCTAAATGACAAACACATTTTTTGATTGATTTAGTCATGAAAAAAATTACTCCCCTTTTCTCTCCTCTGCCTTAACAATCTTGTATTGCTGTTTATATTCTGTATCAGAAAAAAATGACAATGCCCAGGTATTCACAGTTCAGGTTCCAGTTTCTTCAGTTTCCTGAGTGTATTGAATCTCCACAGAGGCCACCCTCTTCCCATGAAGAAACAAGACAAACCAAACAAAAAACCATTTATCCAAATAACTTTAGGGACAGCACATTTTGTAGCTCTGTAATGGGAATATGGGCTGAAAAATGAGAGGACATTCCATTACATCGAAATCCAAGGCCAGCATCTGGGGTTCTCGGCGCCTATCTTGTCCTAAAAATAAAGTTATTTTTAAGCATTAGAGGAAGAAAGAAGAAACAAACCACGCCATGCATCTGTACTCAGCTTATTGGCAGCAAGGTCTGCAGCTGAGTGTCTCTGCACTACGAAGATGCCAACTGACATTGGAGAGCAATCACACAACATGACAAAATATCCTTAGTCAGTCCCAACCCTCCAATCCTACAGTCAACATGTAAATGATGGACAAAACATGGGAAGCAGTGATATGGAGAGGCAATATCGCCACGTCAGATGTGAAGCTAGGGTAAAGACTCAGCTTTCCAGAAAAACAGTCCAGTGCCTGAACCACTACACAGTTTCTCCTACTTCTGTTATCCCTCTATTATCTGTAGTCAGTCTTCCATCAGCAACATTTGAGCACAGGGATTTCTCTCAGCTAATGTCTAGATTTCAGGCAAGATTCAGTTCCTGAACTATAAGCATCTGATACAATTTGAGAGACCCAAGGCTTTCAGAACATTCCCATACAGATGGCAAACGCGACATAGCGTTTGTGCGAGATTTGTCCTTCTCAGTGTTGGCAGCTGGACTCACGGCATCTATGCGTCTTCTTCGGATGAGGTGAATCACTCTGCATGCTCCATCTAACTTGACCTCCTTTAGGTCTGGAAACAGAAATTCCCTGCTTTCATGTAGACACCTACTTGTAGGCATCTTAATCTGATGGGAGCTGAGGAAGACTACGTCAGCCGATCAAATACTGATGGCATATTCTAGGATTTCACCTACAGTCACATGAGTTCAAGTACAGGGCTCAATTCACTTCCCTACACTTCAGCACCTAGAGCCACTTGAGATGTCCTAGAGTACCCTGCCTGGCTGCCAACTGCCAGAAAGGTTTAGTCTGTCATGGGCTCTGCATCCCTTCTGTGAGACCAGGGATATATGAAACACCTGGAGCATCTCAAACAACCCCATGAACCTACATGTGGGACACCAAACTGAGCCTCTGTGTACACACTATGGACTGTCTCTCCAGCTGTACTGCTCTACCACTTGACCTTATATGTTTAAAGTTAAATAGGGTGGTTCTGTAACACAAGGTTTGTGTTAGAGAAGTAGGTATCTGAACAACTCGGACAACACCCAACTTGCTCCCAAAGATGTTCTTTGCCAGCATTTTGGGCTGTTTGATCAGTTCCCATGAATGGATATGCACCCAAGACATAGGCCATGAGGTAAGGTTGACTCTGCTCATCACACATTCAGTCACACGGCAGGGGGACAGCTGTGCGGATTGCCTTCACAGGGTGTCCACGTAGTCCACTGCATATAACCCACAGCCCTGCTCCACACTGCAGTGGTCACTGGACCACAAGTAGGGTACAGTGCTTTCTAGCTATGTGAGAAAGCTTAATGTCTTCTGCTGCCCATGTCTTTCCCACTGAGTAGTGTAAGGAGTAGAAGTGTAGCCAATCTGGGAGTGTTTTCTGCAGCAATGTCTGCGGTGAAGGAAGACTAGTTGGCTATAATCCTGCAGAACACTTGACCTGGGGGGGCTGAAAAAAGCAGTGGAAGAGTCACTAATTGAAGATGTAATTGTTTACTCTGTGTTATAAATAGTACGTAGCACCTGGGGACAAGCCAGTGGAGAGGAGAAAAGTCAATACAGAGTAGTCACAACAATTATGCTCAGAAAATAAAGAGAACAGGGAAGACACAGTTCAGTTCTTATATTGGGATACAGCTCTAGCTTTCCTTCAGCATATGGGAATGGCCAATAAACACGAGCTACTACTTTAATTTTGGAGTCAGATCCAGATTCCCACTGAGTTCAAATCCAGTGTTTCGGTATTTGTTATATGGTTTATGGCAAAGGGTCATCACCCTTTCAAGGGTAAAGACTGCATTTGTCTTTCCCTAAACGTGCCAACATGCAACACAGCAGGGAGTGGAAGATGCCACCCCTGAATGATGCCCATCATGGCTCATTGGCAAATCAGTGGCACATTGGTTCTCTGCGAGACAGGAGCTCTCAGCTCCCATAATAAGCAAAGACACTCTTGCTGGCCCCTATGCTGCAGCTCCCAACCCTGTACCAGCTTTACAGCTTACCACTGCTCACTTGTCTTCTTTGGTGGCTGACATTGCTTTAGGTCACTAGAAAGACTTTTGGCTTTGGAATGGGAATTTCCCATGGCAGTGGGTTTAGGATAAGATTAAGGATTGAAAACATCTCTAAACAACAAGTAAGGATCATGCTAGCTGTGGGATTGCCCACTATGGCTGTGGGCCAATCCAGATCTTTGGAATTGAAAATTGGGAGCCAGTGTTGGAAAACTGAGTGTATGTTCAGAGAAGATAAATGCCTTTAAGAAAGAAAGCTGGACAATAAAAAAAGAAAAGAAACCCAGTCATCTTTTTTAGCCAGTTTACATTTTGTCCAATTATGTCTTGGAACAAAAATCCCCAAAACCTGCATGTGACTCCTACTTAACTCCCTCCCTGGGGTGCCAGTGAACATAATCAAAAGTCACCACACAACAGACAGGTCTTGGTGGGCTGGGATAATGTCAGCTCCAAAAGCAAAACAAAGCCAGGCCTGGTCAGGACACAGTAGAAAAATAAACCAAAGCAGAAGAAAAAAAAAAACCAAACCTCAAACAAAACCAAAACAACCAGAAAAAATCTGAAAGAAGCCACTGCTTTCCCCAGTTTATCAGATATTTTGCAGAATAGATGGAGTTGGTTAACTCTCAGGTCAGACCTTCCCCAAGAGCTGAACAGAGATAAATAATGGTGAAAGCCAGTTGAAAACAGCGGGCACCTTTTCCAGGAATAGAAAAATAAACAATGACCAGGAAATACTGGAAATAGAGTTCAGCTCATTTGCAATGGTGAGACAAAGATACCCTTAATGGTACTGTGGTTTGGAGAACACTACTGAATAAAGCCAGAAGATGTGCTGGACAAAGCTCATGTCTTTTCCTGGAAACCCAACCAATTTGCCGGGAGATGTTGGGAGCCAGATTTATGAAAGGCCAACAATTAGCCTCCAAGTGTAGGTTCAGTGACATAGGCATGCATTACTCCTTATCTACTTTTCCTTGTATTTTTTGCCCACTCTTTCTCTAGTCAGCTCAATTCTATCTCCTTGCCTTTTTAGGAGAAGTCTAGGAGCAGAGACTTGTAAGTGGACATGAAAAACGTGCATCCTTTGAAGTTGCCAGTCAACCAGAATGGAATGAGCGCTTGCTCTTTGGAAATCAAATCCTTTTAGGATGTATTATGTTGGACTTCTAAAATAAAGGCATCCAGATTCACCAGACAATTGCAGAAAGGTCACCGATTTTCTGTGCACTTGAATGGATGAAGATAACATTTTACTCATTCTTGTCCTACTTCCTTGTACAACACGCTGAAAATATTCCCTCTCTTTGATTAGTCACTTACACATTCTTCAACTCTATCTCAGATGTTAAAACCAAAATAATAGGATATGCAAGGAGGACAGAAGAGACTCACCTGGCATTCAGTTAGCCATGATATGTTTCACAAAAGCTGGAAACAAGAGAAAGAGAAGGGTCATTTATCAATTCCCTTTCATTGAACTCAGTAACGTCCTGGGTATCTCAGCTTGGTTGTTATTTAAATTCACTCTTCTTGCTTCCTCTGATGCAATGAAGACGACACCACTTTGTAAATAAGACTCCAGATACCAGGTGCTAAACACTTTGTAAGTCCTTAGGATAATACACATACAGTGCAGTGTAGCCAGCAGTCTAGGTAGCCAGTGGAAACCCACACACACCTCAGTCAATCCATAGCTTGCTTAATCCCTTACCCCTGGCTGCCATATGGAACTGGCTTTCCAAAATATACAGCCGTGAGAAACTCTGGGTCCTCATCTTGCAAGGCTTTCAAGACTTCAGCACATTTGTACTAAGTCAGGGGGCACTGAAGGTGCCTCTGGAGTGAACCTCCAGAATCCACAGCAGGTTACCAAGTCGGGTATGGTGACTATATCTCTCCAGTGAACTCAGGTTTACAAACAAACAAGGTATTTCAAAGTCAAATTAAGCTTTTGTTTCAAAAAATTTTGGGTTCCTTTTTCTCCATTAAAAAAAAACATTCATTATATATAATTTTGAAATTCAAAAGGAAAAGGAAAAATACATTTTGCAGTAAGGAAATATTTTTTCCTTCCCAATAATGCCCCCCCTGCTATCAGTTTCCCTGAATTCAGCATAAGTCCATGAGTCATTTGGGTAGGCTAAATCGACAGATTTCTACCAATAAAATGCTCGTAAGAAATGTTTCCCTGAGCTCAAATCACTGGTATAGCATTTGTAAGTAGAAGGAGACCACCAAACCAAATATTGATTCAAGGGTCAGTCACCAGTTAACCTTAAGGACTCAGCTGCGTACGATAACTTGGGTTCATGATCCCTGTTAGAGTACTGTTGTTTCATTGAACGGCATGAAGGCTTGCAAGATGCAGGAGAGAACCATGGTCCACTTACTCATGACCAAATCCTTTTGTTCTGGCTTTCTACAATAGCAATGAAATACAATGGAAGGTCTTCGGAAGGTCTTGTAGGATTCTCAGGACACCAAAGAGGATGCTAAGGATAACATTTTTTGCTGAGGTTTTGAAGGAAAATTTAGTGATTTTCTGTAAAGAAGTCTCAAAAAGGATATGTATGTCTTTTTGAGAGGACAAGGAACTGTGGGAGCAGGTAGAAAAAATAATGCAAACATTTTTTTAAAAAGGCAAACAAAATAAGAATATACAGCCCCACCTCCTGAATGGGCCACGGCCATTCAGCTATGGAAAATAAAAGTAAGCTTCAACAGATAGTGTATATCAGGTGAATTATAGAATCTGCATTGGTCTAAAATTTAGAAAAGCACACATCCTGATCTTTGGGAGTCAGATCTGCCACAGGTTTGAACTTTCTCAGGATCATTGCAACAAAGCCTTCAAGCACATGACCGCTGCTCAGACCAGAGTGGTCATACCTACCTTCATAGTTGATACAGCCGTTGGCATCTTCCTGACCAGCCATTAGCTTATCAACTTCCTCTTCAGTCAACCTCTCACCTGGGTGGAAAGCAAAATGCCGGTTTAGTACCTGAACCCTTTTTTAAGAATTTACAAAGAACAGTCCAAAGAATCCAATAATAAAAAAGAGAGAGAGAGAGAAGAGGGGGAAATTTTCTCTTCAGTTTAATTTGTGGTGCTGACTGCTAGGAAAGCTACTTTTGAACTTGCAAACCAAGAAAATTTGATCTGAAAACCAGAAGGACAGAATAAATATGGAAACCCACATGATATTATGTTCACATATTCATTCTTCTAAGAATAAGCTTTCTCTAACTGCCAAATCTTGAAGGCTTTAGTCACTTTTTAACCAGGTCCTTACTGAGTAAACTCTTAGTAGAGTCACCATCTAGTTTGCCTCTGAGTTTGAGGTTCAGGAAGATTCCAAGATCAAACTTAGGATCTCTGATTCGGATCAGTGATCCATTCCATTTAATTTCATTATCTAAATATTAGGAGCCTATTCACCTGTAAAGCTTCATTCTGGTTAAGCAGAGATCAGCCCAATCCATCTCCTTATTCTGATATTAGGCACTCATTTTAGGATGAGATCAAATGTGTTCCAGAAATGTAAGCGAGACATTTGAGGGGGATTTCATAGAATCGTAGAGCCATTTAGGTTGGAAAAGACCTTTAAGATCATTGAGTCCAACTGTAAACCTAACACTGCCAAGTCCACCACTAAACCATGTCCCTAAGAGCCATGTCTACATGTCTTTTAAATACCTCCAGGGATGGTGACTCCACCACTTCCCTGGGCAGCCTGTTCCAATGCTCGACAACCCTTTTGGTGAAGAAATTTTTCCTAATATCCAATCTAAACCTCCCCTGGTGCAACTTGAGGCCATTTCCTCTCATCCTATCACTTGTTACCTGGAAAAAGAGACCGACCGCCACCTCGCAACAACCTCCTTTCAGGTAGCTGTAGAGAGCGATAAGGTCTCCCCTGAGGCTCCTTTTCTCCGAGCCAAACAATCCCAGTTCCCTCAGCCGCTCCTCATAAAACTTATGCTCTAGACCCTTCACCAGCTTCTTCGCTCTTCTTCACACCCCAGCACCTCAATATCTTTCTTTCTTTTCTTGAGCACCTCAGTGTCGCCTTCTTCTCCTTGCCCCCCAGTGAGGGGCCCAAAACTGAACACAGTATTCAAGGTCCGCCCTCACCAGTGCCGAGTACAGGGGCACGATCACTTCCCTACTCCTGCTGGCCACACTATTCCTAATACAAGCCAGCATGCTATTGGTCTTCTTGGCCACCTGAAATCATAGAAATGAAAATAAAATAAAATGCATTGGGTGTGCCCTGCTACTCATGTTGTTCCACTTTTCCATCACTGAGCTCTGGCACATGGGAACAAGTCCTCAGCTGATGTGAACCTGTGAAAATTCAACCGATTTTTAAAAAACTGAATAGAAAAGCATACTAATTTACAGAATATTTGGCTGTGCCTAGGATTTTACCAGTATTTAGACATGCCACTCTAAACAGAACTGTTAATTCTTAAGACTGAAATACTTCCTATCAGTACTTGAAAATCAGACATTGCCACATAGTTCTGGGTTACTGCAAATAGAAGGGTAAGTACAAAAGTATTTCTTGTAGGACTGTGAAACTCACAAAATTGCACAGAGTGGTTTCTTTGTCCCAGGTAAGGTTAGACAGGGCAGCAATCCTGACCCTATGGGGTTTTTTTTGTCATCACTCAATTTGGTCCCCAAACTGATGTGAGTGCATCAGTGATAGAAAGGAAAATAGCATTGCTTTCTTTTCTTAGTCCCCGTGTCACTAATAGACATGGATGTGTCATTGAATGAAAACCCCTGGGCATAAAATGTTTGGCTTTTTGTATCCCAGGTCAAAACCTGTCATTGGAATCCTTTGGTCTAAATCAAATCTCTTTTGTAAAGGCTCATCCTTTTTTAAAATAGTGGACAAACACTAGTAGAAAAGGCTGATCTTGAGAAATGTTTACTGGATTCAGATGACAACATGTCAGTGCCTTCTAATCCAAATTGGAAACCTGTCATTAAGTTACAGCCAAATTTTCTGTCCTGCACTGATTCTGTTGTCATCACTCTCTGTGAAAAACTCAGCTTCTGAAGTCAAAATTTGAGAGGACGGAGAAATATTGATCCCTACTTTAAAAACATGAGCTTTCCATTTCAGAGACACTTCTGTTAAACAGATGACTGATAAAAAAGTGCTTCATCTTAAAACTTTTCTTGAAGGTGCAGAAAAATGGAGAAAAATATTGAAGGAATAAATGGGGTTTCCAAAGTTTGGATAATTTTATGGTGATAGAAATATAGTCCTTATTGGCGAAATAAAACACTAGAACAAGGAAGGAAGGGAGGGAGGGAGGGAGGAAGGAAAGAAGGAAGGAAGGAAGGAAGGAAGGAAGGAAGGAAGGAAGGAAGGAAGGACGGACAAATATTTGAGCTGTAGGTCAGTGATTTTTAGCTTCATTATTAAAAGACTCTTTTGGTCTTTATAACTGAGGACAATGTGATGGCTGAAGTCTTGCTAGTCATTTTATCGACAAAGATTACCCAGAATGATACAAGCGGTATGGGGAAGACCTCAGTGATGAAACTGCATGAGGAAAGGTTCACTTTACCCAGCGTAGCCAAAACGTGACGGAGTTCAGCCCCCATCACTGTTCCATTTCCCTCTTTGTCAAACACGCGCAGACCCTCCACGAAGTCCTCGTAGGTGCCTGTGTCTTTTGTCTTGGCAATATGCTGGAGCATGGGCAGGAAGGTCTCAAAGTCGATCATCTTGGAGTTCATGTCTACAAAGACACAGATGGAAATGAAAATTTTGGTGGATTCTGGGAGAGTTGAGGATTAATCATGGGGCATCCACCATGGGTAGGTGGTGAGGGTAGAAGAACTGTGGCAATAAGTGCCAGCTATAGGGGAGAAAAGAGCATAGAAATATCGTGAGTACAGACGGAAGAATCGATAAAGTGGAAAAAAGGTCTGGCAAAGAGACAAAGATGAGTTTTTAACAGATAGATAGATAGATAGATATGTCCTAGTATCTGATATATGCAAACATCAAGGAAGGAAAATGCTGTTAGATTCCCAAGACTGTTTCATGCAACATAAAAGTATGAAACTAAGCAGAAGACAGTAAGAGAAGCTCATTGCCAATAGGAAACCAGCTTTGCTTTGCAGCCCTATAACGCAGAGATGTTTAAAATCATACTGGGAGAGGAGCTTCAGAGCAAATAGGCAGGGCCAGGGCTGTGTATCCCATTTTCCTGATTCTTTGCCTTTCAAGAGCATCAGAGGGAATTTTGTTCCCATGTGACTCCTTGTCCCACCTGCCACTGTGTCATTGCCATGTCCTGACTTATCATAGTTGTTGAATGAGGGCCTAATTGTCAGTTCCACCTCAGTGGAAGGAAAGGACAGAGAAATAATCTAGAAAATTCCTGAATGTAGATATGGTCTGGGAGAGAATTCCTTTGTTCTGAAGAGATATCCAGTGTTCGGTGAATGTTGAAGGGAGATATTCCTGCAATCGTTACAGACCCTCTAATATATACTTTTGTAGAACAAGCTATGCCTCACGTTCAGTCTATCCCTTTGTTTCTTTGGATGTCTTCAAAATGTCTGCATTTTTAGTAAACACGAGCGAATGCCTGTCATCAAAGCAATTTTAAAAGGCAAAACCTTGTCATTGTAAAACACATTGATACACAGGGCCATTAAATTAATTCATTCTCCTAAATTTGAGACAATTATATTGACTGCAGGATCATCTTTTTCCTCAGTTACTTTTCTGCTAGTGATTTGCAGAGGCTGTTCCGTATCCTCTGTTATTTCACAATTCATCTTTCCGTCAGAAAATGGAGACCTCATCTGCTTCACGAGTAATTCTAGCAGTGATCTTTTTCAAAACAAACACAGAGGAGGACACTAACCTTCTGGTTTGGGTCTGCCAAGCACTTTCATGACCTCAGCCTGGGTTGGATTCTGCCCCAAAGCTCTCAAGACGTCTCCGCATTGTGCGTATGTGATTTTCATCTCAGATTTAGGAGTCCGGTCAAAGAGTGAGAATGCTTCCTTAAATTCTGGAAGACAAAAAGATAAAAAGAAATGCATGCCATGCTCCCTCAGATAAAGCCAAAGCAAGCCTAGACCTTCTCCCTAACTAACTCTGCCTGACCCTTTTATTTTGCAGTTTGGGAACAAGTTTGAGGAGCTTTGTTGGTGCTGTTATCTGCAATGTTTTTGTTCCTCCTCCCCTGCATTTTCCGGCTCAATCAGGGAATGGAATCGGAGAGGTCAAATGCTCTTCTCATGCTATTTCCGTCTCAGCTAATGTCGGGAAGTGCAGAAAACCTTATAGAAATGGTTGGCCTTGAGAGCTTGCCAGCTCATCAGGAGCACTCAGGACAGCACAGAATTCAATAGCAGTTCTGCTCATTAGCTAACCGGATATTGTATCCAGCATTAAACACTTAGAGAGCACTGACACAGCCCACTGAGGTAAAGGAGCACCTCTATTAGCAGGTAGCAAGATATGCCATGATAACCTACGGGAATAATCACACAACAAGCAGTCTATTGGCGAGGGAGGCTGAAGGTATATGGAAAACCTTATAATTGATCAATTGTTGTATTTAACAGTGTCAATGAGCAGATCTAAAAAAATCCTCTGATTTTTCTTTTTTCTAGCACCCAATCCAATTGCATCTGGAGAAGTCGGGTTTGGTATGCCATCAGCCACCGATGCCAGGCCAGATCTCACGTGCGGAGATGCAGTCATTCCCTCCAGTGGTTTCACATCTGCCTGCTTTCCTCTGTGTGCCCATGCAGAGCCCTTCCCCTTGCAAGACAGCCAGCTCCCCTCCACTACAACCTTGTGAACATATCCTCATGTCTTCTCTACTTCTGGCTGAAGAGGGAGTCCCTTCGAGCAGCAATACCTTGACATGAGCATTCCCACGGGAGAAGGTCCCTGTTCTACTATTAATTAATGGAGTCAGTGCAGGATGCCAGGGAAGACTTCCCCAGACACACTAGTTGCTCAGGTTTGCCTCTCGCTGTTGGAGTTGCAGACACATTGCAGAGACAGAGGAGCATCTCAAGGCACAAGCAACAGTAATAGGCTGCTATCCTTTAATGAACACACTGCATAGTGCACGGTCTACAAGTGACCACAAATACCCATTTGGCTTTAAAGCTGTGAGTCTCTGAATGTGCCCCTTACCCTGCTGTTACTCTTCTCTATATTTTTCCCTCCTACTCTCCAAACACAGTGAGGTTACCTTTTTTTCCCTACATCCTAACTCATTCAACCATTCAGCCATGCACTCAGCATGCCAGATTTTCTCCATCTTTCCCTTCTCAGTTCCTTCTCGTCCTCATTACTCCCCCTCCCTCTTTTTCCTTTCTTCTCCTTTGCTTATTTCCCTCTCTCCTTCCTTCTTCCAGTGTTGCTGGGTTTGCCTCTCCTCCTTTCTCCCTCCCTTTTCATTTTTATCATTCCACTCACATCTTACTCATTTCCTTCTTCATCCAACACTTTCAAACGATGCATTTTCTCATTTTGGACTAATTAAAGCTCCCCTTGTTTTCTCCTTTGCATTCTCCTCTTTGCTTTCTCTTTCTCTCCCTCCCTGCCTCTCTCTCCTGGATCTTTGCCTCTGTCACCGGCCGGAGCCCAGGTCCCACTGGCAGCCCTCACTCCAGCAGAGGGCAATAGTGGATTTTCATGGGCTCCTTGCTGACAGTGGAAGGGGGCCAGAGGCCCACTCCCAGCTCTGTCCTTTCCTGGGGGTCTCAGCAGCTGAGGTGGATGAGAAATACACCCACCTCCCTGAGCTACTCATCCTCCTGCTTCTTACCTACTCCCTGAGACCAATTGCCTGAGCACCCTTCGCACCACCTCCTAAAGGTTCACAATTCATAATACTTACTGACAGCTCACATTTCTCTCGTTTTTTGGGGGTTTTGGGTTTTTTTTTCTTTTAATTTAAAATCAGATGTGACCGCCTCCCACCAGAGCATTGTCCTGTGGGTTTGGAAACCTCATTTTGTCAATATACAGAAGCAGCCTTTTTTTTTCTTTTCTTTTCTAATTTGCATTCGCATTTGCATTTGCATTTGCATTTGCTGGCTTAATGCAAGTTTCCATCACAGCAATGAAACCAGCATGGCTATGGTCTCCTTTGTCCTCCTGCTAGCCATTAAACCACTGGCAGGAGCAGTGTATATTTTCACATGCCTAATTGCTACCTATCTTCTCATCTTGAATAGCTCATATTCTTCTCTTTTCAGCAATTTAAGGGGCTGAAGAGGCCAGAAATCCAGTTTCATAAATACACATTGCCACAACCAATGAATTTCACTCGCAGTTGAGGCAGGATGACGTGTAAAGATGGGTGTGCTACACATGGCTTCACCCACAGACCATTCTTCTCCTTCTGAGAGTAACATTTTGGGGGCTAACATAATAACGAGTCCTTGCAGGGAAGTAAGTCTGGTACAACAAAGTCTTTTCCTTAGCAAGAGGAAGAGGTTCAGAGTATCCTAGAAGATGGAGCTGGAAAAGACCTCGAGATGCTGCATTGTCTGTTTCTCCTCTACCACCTCAATTCAAAATCAGCTGCCGGAAAAATCACTTGGGTCATTGGTGATAGACTGACGGCCAGTAATATCTAACACATAGGATGGAATTCCTATGGATCTAGTTTCAGCTGACAAATGGGGAAGCATCTAGTCTCACTGAGACACCTAGGTCCTCATCTGGCCAACAGAGAGAGAGAAAGAGAGGTGATTATTATACATTAGAGGTCTATTTTTTTTAAAAACACATATAAAGGTATGACAGGTGACCTTGACCTTCTGATGACTTCCTGAAAGAGGAAATTTGACAAAATTAACAGTGCAGCATGGAGCTGAAAATGAATCCAGAACAAAACAAGTGCAGCTGAAACCCAGAAGAAAGGGGTGCTGGCGATCTTGGAAGCTTGAGAGAGTGAGGAGAGAATGGGAAGGAGAAAACAAATCAAAAATTTGGTTTTGACATATTAATCTAGAGCTCCTGTGAGTCCCAACTCTCAAGTCATGCCAACAGCCACTACAGCAACTATAAATCAAGGCAAGTGGTGCTTGCTTTCTAACCTGTGCTTTTAACACCAAATAAAACTGTCTCAAGCGCTGCAATACTGATTGTCCACTTTCTTAAACTGGTGGCACACTTCTTGGCAAGGTTTTGATGTGCAAACTAGTATAGAGGACAGCACATGCCAGGGACAATCCAGGGACAACTGTGGACCATGCTGTAGATATAATTCTACATCTGAAGCATCTAAGCTCTACCTAGGAGTAAATATCTGTCTGGCAACTATCAATCTGTCTCCCTATTCATCTATGAACCTAAGAACCTTCTAAAGGTCAGGTGAAGGAGGAGAGAAAAAAAAAAAGAACCAGAAGAGGCCAGGAGGAAAGAAATTGAGGAGCTGACTGATGAGCAGTGATCAGTCCCCAGGTGATGTTCAGGCCGTTAGGCACTCCTTCCAGCAGCTCACGGCAGAACCTATGAACCAACTGTGGGATTAACCTTGAGTGGGTTTAGTGTTTCTCCCCAGTGCTAGCACACAGTATAACTCTGTTATGCTGTTGTAGCTGATGTGGAGGTCTTATAGCCTTTCTCACACAGATGATGTTATCTGCTTCCTGCCCCATGGCTTTCCCTTTGATATTTCAAGGACATCCTATTTCACACATCCTGGATTCCCAGCTTGTCTCTGTGTATGCAGTGAGTACAGCTAGCCCAGAAGGCAGCTGTGAGAAGAAAAGAAGAAAAGAAAGAAGATACAACTTTCTGTTTCTAGAGATGGTCTACATCTGCTCTAGACCTGTTATCTTGTATGGCAGCCCTGGGGTTGCTGCAAATTTGTCATTTTCTAGCCATTCCAATGGGCTGATGGCCAGACAAGCATCCCTTTCTTTTCTGAATAAGTAATTTCTTTTCCCATCCTCTGATACAGTCTCTAAAGCTAGTTCTCCTCAGGGAGAGAGAAAAAAAGGCATGGAAACTAGGTGGGTCCTATCCAATCCCTAAAACATTGGCTCATGAGAGATCCAGCTGTTGTGTGCTGCTGGAATAGTTCAAAGGTGTGTGACTCCGAATTGGGCCTCTTCTATGGTTCTCCCATGACTTTGGGACTAGAAAAGGGGCAGGTTTCCAGAAATTAACAGTTGCCTCCAATCATGAGTTACTTTTGACCTGTTGTTAGAAAATAGAACTAAAGCCATTAAGGGGGCCTTGAAAATCCCAAGGTAATGTTGGAAGTCTGTGGCAAAGCCTCAGTCTCTGAGGTATTAATGGCATTTGGTTCTAGTTCAGAAAATCCTTCCTTCTGTATCTCTCCTCTCTGAATCAGCCTGACTGGATAGCCTGTGATTTTTTTTTCTTCATCTGTTCTAATTAACCCATTTTCTGATACCATCTTTCACAGGCTCTATCAAGTTCTGCCAAGTGTTCAAATACCAAAGCAAAATTCTGCCAGATGTTTGACTCCATCTATCAATTATCCTCTAAGTAAAAAGCAGGCTGGTAGTTGAGGAAAAAGGGGACAGCTGCAGTGGTAGTGTTCCCAGGACTTCATGCATGAGGTTTTAGTATCAGTTTCTTGGGCTGGGACAAAGGTTTCAGAAACAAATGCTGATGTTTTGCTTTGAAAGAAAAAAATGCCATCACTGTCATTATTTGCTGGTTTCTGGAGAGCTGTCACAAAACTGTAACACATTAAATTCTGATTGAATACAGGGAACAGTTCTCAAAAGCAGAGTTGGGAGACTTTCTCTTGAAAGGATTGATATTTTGTTAGTGGGTTTTCTTAAAGAAAGAGCATATATTTGGACTGAGGTTTTGGGGGCGTGGTTTTTTTTTTTTTTTCTTTTTTGGTTTTGCCTCATTGGCAGTGGCACCAGTGTTTTCTTTAATGAAACAAATACCTACTCTCCATAGTGCATGACTTTCCCCCTTTTCTCTGGACCAACTCAACAGAGGATTTGGAGCAGGAGCAAAGCCATGGATTAAAGCACAGCCTTCTCAAGGTAGCTCTAATACCACACCCGTGTTCACCCCAGCACTTGCCAGCACCTCCCAATGACAGTATTTACTGTGCACACAAGAGAAACACATCTTCCTCACCTTCAATCTGGTCAGGGGTGAATTCAACCTGAAAGAGACAAAGAACAACAGCCCGATAAAAAACAGAAAACTGAAGCAAATAAGAGCAGCACTGGTTTAGTCTCTGTCTTATGGTTCTGGCTGTTTGTGAGGTCCATGAAAGAGACTGACTCATAACTCCAAGAAAATAATTTTTATAGAGCCTGCAGATTCTTGTTCATTCCTCTTCCACCTTCCCTATTCACCAGCCCCACCTTTAGGACCTTTGCCCTCACCACAAGGCTGCAGATGCCCTTTGTCCATTCTTCTGCTGCTCCTGTGCTCCTGCTGTAGTCTTTTTCCCCTATCCCAAGTGACTCCTCACCGCTGATGCCCTCTCCAGAGATGATTATGGTAGCACCATGGTAAATCCCAGGCTACTTTGCTGAAAGGGTTTTATCTGTAGATAGATGGTGATCTACTATCCATAGTCTTTTCCAGCAGAAGGACTGGGGGGTATCAAGTGAAGCTGGCATGAATCAGGCTCGAGGGAAAGTGAAGGAAGTGGTTCTTTGCACTGACAGCTGAATTGTGGAAAGCTGGTCATGAGATACTGTGGATGTTCACAGTCTACATGTGAGTAACGGGTCACAGGACCACTTCCTGGAAAAGAAATCTGTTTCTGCACCGTACAAAATGTACAGAAATACTTAGCTTAGGAAGTCTCTGCTTGAGGTTTAGGAGAGTGTTTTGGGGAAGTTTTGCCCAGTTCTTGTACCTTTTCCTAAAGCATCCTCTAATAACCACTGCTGTCCGATATTGGACAACTCTGTGGACCTTGCTCTGACTCTGCCATCTGTCTCTTGCTTTCTCATTACTTCCTGTTTCCTCCTGTTCCCGAAGTTTTAGGGATGTCCCGCTCCCTGTTTTTACGTGGCACTGCCCTCTAGCAGCTCTGGACTCCAAAAATGCTACAAGATGCCAACAGGCTGCTGCTGAGCTCAAATGCAAAATAAGGAAACACAGTGTCAGAATGTGAGGTCCGAGCTTCTGAATAAACAGGCACAGGTCAGCAATGTGAATTTACACCAGAATTTATACCCACCTCTCACAGAAAACCAATGTCTCTGCTGATGGGGACATTCCTGCAGTGCAGGAAGACTGGCAGATTGCCCTTATGGTGAATACATAAATAAAGAGAAACCATATTTTGTTATGCATAAACATGCAAATGCATACATGCAAAGCATACGCTTGGGGCAGACCTAACAGTACATGAATACACACCCTTAGAAGCATTCTTCTGTGGACAGACATGACCCTTCCTCCCTCCTCAACATATGTACAAGCCCACACATTGTGGGTCAGATTTTCCTTCTGAAGCTGACCACCTCTCATTGTTTAGTCTCATATTTTGGTCCTTGGTAGCAAAGCAGCCAAGTGGAACAAAGGCATAGCGAGAACCTCAAACGCAAATTCCCCGTTTCCTTGTTTCAAGGTGAAACGCAACATGACACATCCCTTCATCATCTACTTGGGATTTTCCTAATATTAAAGGGTGGAGCTGTTGTAACTCCCCAGCTCTCCAGCCAGGATGGCTGTGACATTGGCAGAGCATGACAACGCCAACCTCTTTATTCCACCCAGGCCACAGTGGACAGCTCCCAGACGCTTTTCTGTCTCCAGATACCCTGAGCAGCACAAGGAGCTCTAGCATTCATAGGACACAATGAGGGTATACAGGGCAGATACAGACAGCCCAAAACTCATATTTCCTACCGGTGTCCTGCCTTTTTCTCCCTACCACAGTGTTTCTGAGCATCTTCTGGCCTAGGAGAAGGAAGAATCAGAAAACATCTGTTGGATTTGGAAGGCAGGACTCAACACTAATCCTGCAATTGTTGAAAATCAGGCCACTATTTTTGTGTCTGCCCTGTTCAATCCTTATCTGAACTAGCTCATCCAGGGGATTACCACTTTGTTTGCAATTCTCAGTAATGATTTACCTTGAATGAAATCCAATTAATAAAATAGTTACTTAAGTGGCAGCCGGGAGGCTGTCTTGGAAGGAAGTATTTAAAGAATGCAAGAAAGGAGCCCCCAAAAGAATAGCAATGCTCTTCCCTTCCCTAACACATGGAGGGGTCCAAACACATCTTTGTCATGAAGATTATAACCATCTAGATTGGGTCCTATCCCAAATCCACATACCTTAGTTTAATTAGAAATAAATACCCATTGGGGAACACATTCATACACATGCATCGTCAGCAGCAGCCTTATGCCCAGTGTGTCTAATTATACGAAGCTTTGAGAATTTGACTGAAGCTAATTGCATATTGAGTTTATTCAGGTGTCAATAGTCAGTGCGGGTGAAATAAGGCCAGAGCTACTGGCAACTCGTATTTAAATCATTATGATGTATTGCTCTTGAGGAAGAAATCATCTCAGCTACATTTAGATCCAGACATCCAGATGTGTCAGTGACCCCACATTTGCTTTATACCAGTAGAAGGGAACGGGCACTTCTAGGGTGTGATATGACTTGTTTTAAGTCTGTACTTGGGGAGATGAGTTATGCTCTCGTTTTCACTGAGTGAATCAATCAATTCTACAATGACAATAGAAAGAGCGTGGGTGACTAGCATAGATGCAGATGTCCTTTTCTGATCTGATGAGTCCCACCCAGAAAGTGTGAGCTAGCCCTTTGGCAGACTGCAGATCAGGAGAAACTGTGCCAGAGCAAAAAATGATGACTGCAAGTTCCCACGACTGGGCAAAGGGAAGGTTTGAGCTGAAGGGCTGAGTGTACCTCACCTCTAATCATGGCCCCTATACAAACACCACCCGGAGCTGGAGGACCATGCATGACATCTGGCAAGGCGGTGGCAGACGGTTTGACCAGACCTACCACCCAGGCACGGCTTCCTCTCAGGAAAGCTGCAGAGATGTGTGGGTGGCGGCTGCTGCTATTTTCTCCCCTCTCAGCATATACCACCATGGAGTTGCAGGGAAAGGTGAGTCATCATTTACCCAGCCACAAGGTATCATTGCAGTTGGATGGAACAAACTCTGGGCTATGTTAGACTGAAGATGGCTGGGGGTTTTTTTCCCCTCCCCTCTTCGTCAGAACGGTGTGGAGCACACAGAACCAAAGCCATCTCCATGTACCAAGAGCAAGGGTGGAGCTATCCATAAGGACTGCCTCAGAGACCCCAGGCAGGAGGGATCCAGAGGACAGGCTGTAAAAATGGGGTCAGGCTAAGCTAAGGAGTGGGCAACTGAGTCCCAATGCATTGCAGCCACAGTGACCCATATCCATACTCTGAGGCAGCTCTGCGTCTGCTGCTCCAATGCAATGGGCATCCAAGGGAGTGAAAGCCCGCAGTGGTATCTCTGATGCCCACACCCACTCCCGTCCCCACGTGCTTACACCGCTGCACACCAGCATCACTCCACACTTCACTGAGCTCGGTCGGCAGAGCAGCTCTCATCGCCCAAAGCTGGAGGCTGCAAAACTTACTCACAGGCTTAATGTGAATTTGCTTTCCCAGATATGGCTTTACATTCTCCAGTTCCTTGGAAGTAGACTAGCATGATTTCCCATGGGGTTTTGCTTGCTTGTTTGTTTGTTTGTTTAAATACACTGCCACTTCAAAAGAATTGAGTTTCCCCTGGCATTTTTTCTGTTGGCAATTGAGGTTTTAAAGCAAGGACATTCCTATGAGTGCCAAGCATCCACAGCACCAAGGCTCACAGTGGTGGTATTTGGTACAAATCCATATGAGACAGAGCTGCTGACGGCTAATCTCTTTCCACTTGTCTCCTGCTCTGACGTGTGGACTGTGCTGCATGTCCTTTGAAGACACCAGACGTCTGAATTGAAATCTTTCCATAACAAACGGGAAGTGTTATGCCAGCTTTCCTGCTGTTTTAGCAATCTTGGCTTTAGGGGATCATCACCTGGTCACTGGTGGCATCAGCTGTAGCCTTAATGCTACTGTTGTCTTTGCCTAAACAATGGCATTAAGCTGGTTTTGTCCCAGAGACACTGGGAGGGATGCACGCACCCCTTGGCGCTGTTAACGTCATTCACAGCTTCATATCTCAGGGAATTTTTTTATAAACCCCTAGTATCTCAATCAAGCACATAACTCTGTGCATGATAAGTCAGACATAACTAAATCTGAATCAAGTCCTATTAATAAAACTGTTGCTAACCAGCAGTCAAGAGGTTATCTGGGGGGAAGCATTTAGACAACGCAAGCAAGGAGCCCCTCCAGAAAAGAAACACTATTCTTCTTGTTTCCTAGTACACTGAGGAATCCTAATACAAACAGCAAGGTTTTTACTTAGCCGTGTCTGGGCTAGTTTTGGAGAAGGAGAAGGGTTTTTTTAAATTTTGCTCTTGGGAGACCGATTTAAGAGACAGAAATGCAGCAGATGGAAAGAGGCCCAGAAGGCCATCGAGATCTGTATCGTTCTGTTGAGGTTACATTTGTATTTCACAATTATGCGGGGTTTTTTCCACTAAGACCTTTTTAAACCTATTAATACACATCATCCCAATCACCCCCTCTCCCATCACTTTCTGCGCAGAGCAATGATGATGTACATAAACTCCTCCATGCCCATGGACAAACCTTGATACACGGTCAAGTCCCAGCTTGGAGTCCCAGCTCCATCCCTTACTGTTGTTTGATAGTCACTCCTGATCTCTCATCTCCTCTGCCTTCTGAAACTCTTTTGATACACCTGCATTTAGCTCCCAGGGTTGCCCTAAGGACTTTCCTCATTATTTCTACTCAGCTCATGGTCTGATGGGGGGGAAGGCACGGCACAACATACAGGCCCTTGACTACTATATGAGCTGTGACACATGACAGTACAAGATGCTCCACCTGGTCTTCATGGAGAACACCTAAAATATATATTGAAGATTTTGCAGAATAGAAACCCAACCATAAAACTCTACTGATACTCTATGCTTTCAGTCTTATGTTAGGTCCCCAATGTTTTCAGAAGAAAAACTATTTCAAGTTGGACTGAAAGGACAGCTCAGTTTGGAATGGCAGAAAATATATTGTTTGGGAGTCAAATAGAGAACTGAATTGTTGACCTTTTACAATACCTAACCATACTGATAATGAAAGTGAAGTGAAAATGGAAATCAACCATTATTTTCAGCTGAATTGGTGAAGCCTTTCATTAAAAAGATGTGTATTTCAAGATCAGGAAAATGAGGCAAAGTCTTTGTCAAGGTCATGCAGAGGATGCTGCTACATAAGGAAATACACAAGCACTTTTTTCTCCTGCCCGCCCTCTTTTTCACCAGAAGATGGTCATCTTGAATCTTTCTTTCATCTGGGTTTCCTGAGAGCTGAAAAATTACAGTAATATATCACCACTGCTCCTACTATAACTTCAGCAGACTTTATGGCTTCCAGGTCCCTACTTTATTTTGGAATAAGTCTGAATGAGGTCTGCCATGTTGTGGCTTTTGATTCACCTGGTCCCTCAAGAAGCAGATGCAAAAGCTTTGTGTGAAGGAGCAGCGTCTGATTTGGGGTTAGGAAGCACTGGTTTGGGTCTCAGAGTCACTCCGTGGGATACTCCCAAGTGGCGTCAGAGCTGGAGAGGGGGAGAGCTGAGGCAGGTGCGTAGCACTAAAGGTTATGGGGTGATGAAGGACTGTGGAGAAACATGAGATCAGAGGTGCAGCCAGATTGAGAAATAGATTAGGGGAACCCATGGGGTTCCTACCCCAAGGAAAGAAACACAACACAATCCTGAACCTCAATACCTCAGACTAAATCTGCTCAGCCATACTGTTGTGCTCTGAATCCCCACTGAGTGAGAAACCACAGCCCGATACGTCTACAGGGCACAGGTTCAGTTTTGCACTTTGCAGGAAGCTTGTCCAAGCACGTGGCGACTCAAAGCAGCCTCACCTCTGGCGCCGATGCTCTGCATCGTCAGCCTGAGCTAGAGCGTTGGGTGGCAGTCCCCTGGCAGGGGTTCACATCCACTTGCTTCTTGCTTTCTTGTAAATACCTTCTGGGGTTGAAGGAGCAGTGCGCTTTTCAATCACTGTGCTTTTCCAACTCTGGTAGTAGCCTATAAATCGATAGCTCCCTTTCTTGGATGGGGAATGTGTTGCCACAGCTTTCCGGAGTGCAAAGGGAAATTCCAGAACCTCAACAGGAGAATGACACAGCCGCTTCGGAGAACTGAGACAGCTTCTGGCAGCGGCCAGCACCAGAAATATAAAACACTTTGTAGACTGACTGTTCTCCCTGTGGCAACATGGTTTTGGATTCTCCAACCATTTATTGATGGCTGGCTTCCCGCCTTCTCTGCAACTCCCCCCTTCACCAGCCTCACCAGCAGATGTTTGTTCAGATGTTCACAACCATGGAAGAAATTATAAAACCTAAAAAATACCCTCTGTTAAATCCTGGAGGGGAGCCTGGGGTGTAGGAGAGGTCAGACATTGCCTGTGTTGTCTGCTTGAAGTAGGCAATAGCTCCTGGGTTGGGTCTCTAACGGAGAAGAGCTTGTGATACAGCTTGTGAACCACATTGCAACACTTCCTAGGGGCTTCAGGTCCTCAAACACCCCGGTAAGTAGGTGCTAAGAAGGAAAAAGGCCCATCTCTTAATCCACATGCATGGGGACAAGTGGACTCCACCATTCCACACATAATTATGGGACAGCATTGCACTTGTGCCCCTTGCAATATGATCGTCTTAAGATGGAAGGTCTCAAACAGGACAGGGAAATTAGTCACCAGATAATATGTTTGGTGGATATGATATGATGGAAAGTGCCCAGGAAAAGTGAAATACTTCTGCATTTAACTTGGTAAACAGCTTAAATAAGAAAAAAAATGAGGCATTATTATTATTATTATTATTACACTTACTATTTTGACATAAAAGCCTTTCCCTTTGTCTTTCATTTCCAAAATCAAATGTTTTATCTTGTAAATACTGGCAGCTTTTCCTTTTCTTTTTTTTTTTATCTTAAATTCAAATATTTTTATATTGAAATGGCATACTTCGTGACAAATTGACTTAAAGAATCCCACTCCCCCACATTAGATCACTCCAAACCCTACCAAAACAATTCTTTTCAGGCTGAACAAATCCATTTCGAGTTGCCAAAAAAGAATTTTTGTGGCTTTTTTGTGTGTTGCTGAAACCTCCTCCTGAAAATTCAAGCTGGTTTCTTCTAATATTTTAATTCCCCCACCAAGCCTAAAAACAACCACCCTTTGCTGAACTAATTTTGCTCTCAGATGACACAGTTGTGTAACTCCTCTAGGTTGCTGATTGACGTGTCAGTCGTGCTAGTAGTGAATGAGACCATATGTGGCATTTAGTCGGTTTAAGTGAAATGAGTTTGATGGGTCTCAAAAATCTCCTGGAACCAAAGGAGTCGGTTTTGGATGTGGAAGCTGAACCTCTTGCTCGTACACAGCGAGGTCCCCTGAGAAACAAAACATCTTGGCAAAATACCTCCACCAGCACCACCTGCCACCACAACCATCTGTCGTGCTTTTCCTCCTCCAAGGTCTAGTCTGACAGTGTTTTGCAGCCCACTGATACACACAACAGAGCTTCAGTGTCCTCGGTAGAAAATATTAAGGTTTCCCCAGACATACCCTGACACATCCCCACACCGTGCAATGTGATGCAAACATCACTCTGTCCCGACTCTGTCCCAAAGGTGTTATTTTTCTCCATCGTAGGCATTGCAGCCATCACTGCCCCAAGCCCTCCCAGGGATGGATGATGCCAACCGCCAGCCCCCAGCAAATCCAGTCCATCCTCATGCACTTGCAGCTCCTGCAAAATCAAACAGTAGCTGGACCCCTTTAAAACGTCACACCCCTTGCCCTGCAACTGTCTTGAAAAAAAACAGGATTAAGCTGCCAAAGAGTCACTGCGATAACGTGCTGGCAACGGGGAGAGCTCTGCTTTTGTTATACGAAGCTGGCAGGCGTAGCACACATGCCGCTCCCAAAATAATCACACCGTAACCCAGCCCCAGTTTCAAATGGGCCAAAACTTCCCCGTAGAAAATCCACGAGCACAAACTAATATCTGCCATACTTCATACTCTGGGGGTTGGTTTTGGTTGGTTTTTATAAATTATTTTCCGAAGCAGGACGTTATTCATTGTGAGCTGAAAAACAGCGTGCTCTGATCTCGCTATGTGTAACCGCAGCCGTACTGGATGTTCCTGCCCGTCCCCAGCATCACCAGGGAGCCCAAGTCCGAAAAGCTGAGTCCCAGCTGGGAGGTTGGTCAAGAGGACAGAAATTTCAAATCCTGCCTTTTTATTGAAATTTCAAATTCCGATGGACAAAAGAAAGAAGGAGAAACCCTTTCCCTCTCCTTGTCACCACCACGAGTTTTTCCTTTCAGTTCAGCCTGCTGGGGTCCTTTGCTTGATTTAGGGGTTTATTTATTTATGTAGAAAGAAGCCAAACCTGAAGTTTCCTACAACCACAATTGGAGCTGATGTTTCAGTTTTGTTTTGGTTTTTTTTTGGTCCGCTTACAACGGTGTCAATGTCCAAAACCTGATCATATTAACAAGTGCTCTGACCCGTGACGGTTTTCTCCAGGCTTTGCAGCAGAGCCTGCAAGGTGACACTGAAAAACAAGTTTCTCCCGAGACACGCAAGGTCTGTGCATGTCCCCCAGGCTCAGACCCCAACGCCCTTTCGCACTCATTACAGCCTGCTCCTGCCACCATACGCAAGGATGTTGGAAGCAGATGCAAGTCACGGTGTTTATAAAGTGCTGTCACCAAGCAGTGTGGCATTCAACAACATTTCGTTTCTGGCAGAGGGGGGTGCATTTTTGGGGGGGTGTGTTCTTTTTGCAACCATTAAATCAAAGAGAGAGAACATTTTTACCCCCTGCCGGGGGGGGACTGTGACTGTTACCTGCTAGTCAGCACTAACCACAAACGCTGAAAAGTTTGAGCTATTTTCCTTACGAACGTTTTATCTTTCTTTTTTCTTTTTTTTCTTTTTTTTTTTCTCTTTTTTTTCTTTTTTTTTACTTTTTTTTTTTTTCTTTTTTTCCCCCTAGCACTCAGTAGTTATTGTCAGGCTGCTCTTAACCATAGCTGCGTTCTCAATGATGCCTTTTTTTGTTTCCTTGCTCCCCATTGCTGGTTTTTTAAGGCTGGGTGGGTTATAAACTGGTTTGTTTTTCTAAGATCATTCACAGGAGCAGACTTCTTGCAGCAGATTTTTCGGCTGCGTCTGCCCGGTGGCTGCGATGTTCCGCTGCTTCCCAGAAAACACAATTGATGGATTGTCACTGTTTCTATTCTGGGCTTTGGATGCGTAAGTTTGCTGGAGCAGAGCAGTTTTTGCAAGCTGGAGGCTGCGTTGGCTCCGGCCGGGTCGTGGGCTGAGTGCCACCTTCCTTCCCGGAGCGATCCCAGCAGGATGGGCTGTGGGGTTCGGCTCTCCTGCACCTGTTGGAGGGCTGGGAGGGGGGCACTGGTCCCCCAGTCAGCCAGCCAGGCACCTTGCCTGGGTACAGTGTGTGCTTACACATGCACCAGGCATTTGGATAAAGAAAACAAACTGCATAGGGGTGTGTGCATGGATATAAATGTTTGCTCATCTATATATATGTCTGTATATATGTGTGTATTGATTCATATTTACATATGAATATACATAAGTGTACACTCACATTTCTTTCCTACATGCATGTCTATGCACACATGCACATAGTATGTATTTTTACATATATACTTACTACTTATATATATATATCATAGAATCATAGAATGGTTTGGGTTGGAAGGGACCCTAAGGATCATCTAGTCCAACCCCCTGCCATATGCAGGGACACCTTCCACCAGAGCAGGTTGCTCAAAGCCCCGTCCAACCTGGCCTTGAACACTTCCAGGGATGGGGCATCCACAATTTCTCTGGGCAACCTGTTCCAGGGTCTCACCACCCTCACAGTAAAGAAGTTCTTCCTAATATATATTGTATGCACAACTCACATTCACAACCATACACACACATTAACCCCCAAGCCAGCCAGAGAAACCAGAAGTGAGAGATGATGGTTTATAAAGGACCAGTATAAATCTGCACTGATCCTCTTAAATCTAGAGGCTAGGATCTTTTGAATGTAGAGTACAGATCTTTGGAAGAGGATGCAGGTATTCAGCTGGGATAAATCAGCGTGGGTGCATGCGTGACTGGAGGGGGCTGTGCTGATTGACCCCCTGCTGGGAATCAATCCGTGAGGTGGACAGCATTCGTGAGCAAAAGCCGCTAAAGCTCTCCTGATCCCTGTTATTAGTGGCAGCAACACCCAGTTCCCTGGCTATGGCTGGGATTCTGGGAAGCAGCCATCTCATCAAAGAGAGCTGGGCTGCAAGCTGACCGCATACCCTGAGCATAGCTCGATGATTTCAGTTTAAATTTAGTTGAGTCCTTCTTCTCCCTGTCTGCTTTTTTAGGATTCAGATTACAGATAGGACAGGGGAGGGAACAATGCCATGTAAGATCCATGCATACAATGAGACATGAAATTAAACTCAAGAAGGAAATTTGCTTAGGAGGGAAAAAAAAACCATTCTGGAGATTATATTGGCATTGCCCCTCTACTAATATTACATCCATTTTGTTTCCCATATTTCTTTCCACTTCTTTACACTGGCCTGCATATGATAATTTTATACATACATATATATATATATGAAATAGTTAGGAAATATGCTTTGACATTGCGTTGTTGTTGCTGTTTTTAATAATACCTGGGTTTTAACCAATCCTTTTGCCACTTGGAAACCTTACAACAAAGTCTAAGCAGCCAACCAGTCCTTGGGCTGGGGGAGGAAAGAAGACAGAGGCGGAGGAGCTCACTATTAGTCTAATGTCAGAAAGCCCCATAGTTTGGGACCATTCAAGCCGCTACAGCTTTAGGAGAGGCTGGGATGATTTTGGACCCAAAGTCCCGGAGCCTGTGCAGCGAGGTGGGCAGGTCTCATCGGCTGGGGCCATGTGCACAGAGAGGCAGCAGGAGCTCTTCCCACATTCCCGGTCTTGGTGCAGAGCTAACTGGTTACCCAGCTTTTGGCCAGTCTGGAGCAGGTACCCACTGCACGCCTCCACCTGAAAATCAGTGTAGATACACTCTGCCTTTTTCTGCTGTCAAGGGGAACTGCTCTGTAGTAGCTTTTAGGTATTTATATCAGCCCTACTCTTCTAACACATCAAAACCCTTCATGAAAGCCCATCTCAGAGCTATAATTGTCACCGTCCCCATTTTCCTGCTGGGGCATGTAAGTGCAGAGATAGGTCTTTACCCAAGGTGACTGCTCCCAAGGTTACCTCTGGGGCTTGCACAGGGAAGATGAAGGGCTCTTTCACTTGGGAAATCTTTTCATATGGAGATGCATTGCCTTGGGCCAGCATGGCAAGGACTTGGTGACAGTTTGGTAACCAGCCTGCCCCTGAGAAGGGATGGGGTGCAGGACCAGGAGGCAAGGCAGCACATCATCGTCTGGCTCTGAGTCATGTCCCCATCCAACTCACGACCTGTGTGGCTCTGCTCCACGCAGGGAACACCCACTAATGCCTTTTTCCATCCTATCTGCACAGACACCAGGGAAAAGTGCACCCAGGCACCTCTGCCCGAGCACTAGCATCTTTGCAAAAGTTAGGGGAAACCCAAAGTTTCTGTTTCTGTTAAGAGCCACTGTTCTTCTCCACCCCCATCCCTCCTATAGCTTCTCTCAACATTTTTTCCCCTTCTCCAAGTTAAGATTTAACTGGTTTATGAGAGGAATAAATACTCTGTCTCCACAGTCCAGCTTTCCAGCAACTTGGGAAAAGTTAGCACTTTGGCCAGGGCCTTCTGCATGCTCTGAGCTGTGCATTTAATTTAAATTTAATAGTTATTGCACGTTACACAAATGGCGATTAAAACCATATTGATTGAGGTTTAGCAGCTATGTGAGAAATGCAGATCTTATTACAGAGCGGCTCCATATCCAGAGTGTGCTTTTAATAACTCCCTCCTCATCAAGGGGCAGATTGGAGAGAGGAAAAGGAAAAGGCAAGGCTGGGAGGCACTGGCTGGAGGGACGATGCAAGGCTGCGGGTCGGGCAGCTCTCACTTCCTTCCAACCTTGGGCACACACTCCCATAACATGAGATCTCCACAGCAATACGTTGCTTACTTCCCCATCTATAAATCAAAGAAAACCTATCTCATGCACAACTATAGACATGCAAACAAGCCTACAGATGCCACATCCACACCACGTGCTGGAGAAGCAGAAAAACATGTTGGCTGGGGTCTCAGAAAATAAATTTCCATGGCAGGATATATTGCCGTAAGGGCTTTCTAGGTCAGGACCTGCTACAGGGTCACTTGAAAACCCCAGAAACTGTCAAAACAGGGCTCATTTGTTATTCTCTCATCCACCCCTTTTCAAAAAGCTGCAAAGTTCATTCGGTGGCAAAGCAGAAATAAACAACCTCGTGTCCTAGTTTGTCTGAGATAATGACTAAAAAGAGAAAACGAACCAGGAGAATAATAACTGCATTGAAATCACTCTGCTGAGAGCAGTGCAAACTCTTTCAAACCAACTCTCTGCTTCTGCACAATTCTTTGCTTTGCACAATTGCACAATTTCCATGCTTCACACGGAAATGAAAAGCAGGCTGGGAAATACTGCAGAGACAGGGGGTGTATAAATATCACACTTATCACAGATAAAGATGTGAAACATGCAGGGGTACAAGAGGAAACGTAGAGGGAGATGAAAAAAACCCTAGACACATTTGCAGAAAACCTTACTTTCGATGATTTCAAATGACTCGGTAAAGCTGGGCTACCTTTGGGCAGGGTTTACCCAGGGCCACAGCCTTTTCTTCTGTATTAGGGAAATAAAGTTGATGGTGTTTAAGACCCTCTACAGAAATCATCTTCTTTCCATGAGAGACTAAGGAAAGTCACGTTCAGAAAATCCCGCTGCACTCCTGCCTCTCGGCAATCCTGGTACAGATTCAGAAAGCTGCACATTTCACTTTAAATGGTCCAGGGCCTGAAGATTCAGTAATGCTGCAACTCTGAGTTATTTCAAATAAAAAAGAGCATATGAAACTTGACAGGTTTTCATCTCTACATCCCTCAGACCAAACGGAGCTGTTTACAGGTTTGGTTTTGTACGTCCCTGTGCCACAGACACCAGACGTTGCAGAAAAGTTATTTTTTGGCAGCTGCATAACAAAGACTTGGAAGGGGAAACTGCCCAGAAAAATGACTTAAAAAAAAAAAAAAAAAAAGATACTACTGCGTATCTTAGGGTGCCACTGAGCAATTTCCAAATTTTGGGGGAAAAAGTCATTTTTATTAAGAATGAAAACAGGTTTGGGTTTTGTGTTCTACTTGATGACAGTTTTAGTTGGAAATGAGGGAGAAAAATTGTTCCAGATTGGTCAAAATATTCTCTTTTGCCCAAATTGTAGTAATTTCAACCATTAAAAATTTCTGGGTATTTTTTTATGTAAGAAGGAAAGAACCCTCCAAAATTAATAGCTGCTGCAGATCAAAAAAAAATCTAAACAGGGAATTAACTGAAAAAAGCTGAAACTGGTAATTTTCTTCATCCTTTTCAGATTTTTTTTGAAAACTCTTTGCAAAATCTGTGTGTATTTACAAAACATTCTGGTACCACCAAGCTGCACTTTTCAAGTCTCCCCAAAAAGTATTTTTACGAGAAACGTCACCCAGCTCTGCAAACAAGAGAGATATACAAAGATAGCCAGACTTTTGTTGGCCCAGAAAATTCATCTGGAAAGCTCCTTTGATTTCCAGTGCTGTTCGGTTTGGGCCCCAAGAATGAGTGGAATATACCACAAAGAAACCCTTTTGCTGTGTTTTAATGCCTGCTTGCTCAACATCTTACTATTTCTTTGCTGCTCTGCATCTTGGCCTGCATCTCTTGGGGGACACCTCTTTTGGGGATGCTACAGCCCCAGGGACTTGAGTCATCCCACATCCCCTCTTCTGATGAAGTATTTCACTGGGTCAAGGCTACAGGTTGTTTCCTAATGCTGAAATACCCTGTACACTTTCAGGCACTGATTCATTTCTGTCAAGCAAGCTGCCAAATTCATGTCAACCTGGGGCCACCTGCATCGATGGAAGGGACAGGAGGGAGAACGGTGCTCTCTCCACTATTAAAAGCTTCTCCACAATGGTCGGCCTGGCTGGGAGCGTCCTGTGCTTCCAGAGTGACATGGAGTGTGATAAATTAAGGAGAGAATAAAAGAGCAGAGCTGCCTTTAGAAGCGTGCTGTGGCAGCATGGCATTTTAATTATGCTTATCTCTGGGCTCTGTGAGAAGCACTGAAGAAAATTGCTAATGGGGCATTATAAGCTCAACCATCACCTGATTTTTATGTACTAGGCAGCGTGTCTCAGCCACCGACTCCTGAGAAATACCTGTGGTAGCTGCTTACAACAGCCTCTCACAGGCAGGGAGGCTCTGGAGAGGGAACAGAGACTGTGCTGACATCCCTGACAGCATCCTCCAGCTGAGCTTCCCCCCCCTGTGCACGCCTGTGTGTGTGCAATGTGTGTAACGCCAGACCTCTGCACGCCCCGCTATGCAGAGGGCATGAGGCAGGGTAGGGGAAAGTGCCATATATGGAGGAAAAGTGCTATGCCTCAGACTTTAGCTGTCCTGAATTGGGAGGGGGATCCCTCCGAGAGGATGATCCTCTTCCAGTTCCCACCCAAAGCAATTGCTGCCCACTATGACCTGAAATCCTCAGGTCAGGTTTTTCCTAGGAAGGACCACAGGCTACTGAAGTTGGATTCCCCCAAAGGTTTGGGGGCATGACGGATGGTGAGGACGTGGGATTTTCTTTCAGACATGGTAGAGATTGCTCATCTTCATGATCCTGCAGATCTGTTCTCCTCCATGGTCAGTCCAGAGCCAGGATTTTGGAGTAGGTCCATCATTTCTTTTAGGGTAGGGCCTCGGGCAGAACCACTAACATTCAGCAGCCAATGTCTATGCTGTGGAAAAGTCCCCAGACTGGTAGAAATCCAAACCAGTGGAGCTATACAGCACCGCACAAACCAGACACTTTTACTGGCTTGCATCCAGGCACAGTCCAACTCCGGCAGTGCTCTACCGGTGATCACCAAGTATTTGCAGTTCTCATTAGCTGAGGTACAAAAGTGAGCTGCCAGGGCTCTTCACTGGATCCAGATCGTGGTTTGAGTGTCCCTACTCTCCAGTGGGCCCTCTTCTCTACGACTGCTTTATTCGATCTACCTTATATGCTTGTCTTAGGGTGAAATAAATGAACTTCTGAAAGTGCCCGTTTCTCTTTAGCAACTGTGATGGGAGCCTGAAGACACCAGCTCAGCCTTAACTATCTAACTTGTAGATGTCTGAAATACAGCAGGTGAATCCTACTTTTTTTTTTTTTCTTTCATTCTTTCTTTCTTTCTCATCAGGCCCAAAATGCTTTTCCCTAATCAAAATCTTTGGGCCCAGTAGAGCTCACCTGGGTCAAAATCTGCATATAGGATGTCAGATTAGATGATTAAACAGCCTTAAGCCCTATAAAACAAGTAGTTGCCACACTCAGTGACATGAAACGCTAATAGATCATGCAGGAGCCTTTGGCCACCTTTACTCATCCTCATACTTCTATTTGATGTAGGCTGAACAGGGCAGAGGACCCTGGTTATCCTGGTTATTCCAATTGAATGGAATTTCTCCTATTTTCTTCTTTCCTGGTTCTTCTCCTGTGCCCATCCCAAGGGTATCAGGGCAATTTGGTTCATCAGCTTTCTAGTGCAAGAGGGCAGTGGGTTGCATGTTAATTGGTTGTGAAAACTTTTTAATAATGCAATCCAAACCTCCAGTGACTTTCTGCACTTATCTGGACAGCCTACTAAGACCCTGTGCTTGAGATAGTAACTCAGACTTGTGCAGCCAAAGATTTCAGTGTGGAGCTCCTTTTTCTTCACTATAGCCAGCTGAGATAGACATCTTATCTAAGTTAAATGTCTAGGTTCCCTCCCTAGAAGCCAGCCTGGGCTTTTTCCACTTTCAAATAAAGATTCATCCCATCCTAAGAAAGATATCTGGCATTTAAAATAGATGGCATCTGAAATCTTCCTCTGGAGTTACAGCAGTTTGTACCATTATTATGCTGCAAAGGGAGTTGTCTCTATGCATCTGAAGATACTTTGCGAGATCAATGCAACTTTTGAGCACATACCTAAGAGGCGTTCGTCACTCGCTAAATTAAAAATAAATCACAATAAGCTTACAAAAGTTCTCACACCTTGCCAGAGCACCGGTCCATAGCAAGAACGGTGACTCAGAGGCAAATCCCATAAAACGCAAAAGGAAAAAATTCCTGCTGACTCCCACTAGTTTGCAATGGGGTCTCTTGTCTTTGCAAAACTTTTCGTCGTTTTTGCCTGGGGCCTCCTCAAGACTCACTGCTCAAATTTCTCTGTTCTTGAAAGGCTCAGGAAGAAACCACCGAGAGAAAGAGGCCCAGCATGGGCTCGGTTTAGCCTGGCAGGTGTCTGCCCACTTCAGAAACCTTCAAATATGTGAGCACAGGAGGGAAATTGCCCTCTAAAAGTATTATTTCTGCTGAGATGCACTGTAGGCCAATAATAATAACAGTGATGACAATGAGAATATGTAGCACCTGGAAGGAATGAAAAGGGAAAAAATAGGTTGGAGAGAGAAAGATGAGAGGGCGTTGGGAGGTCGAACACACGTGGTGGCCACCTTCAGCTGTCTTGATGCCTGATCTTGGAGGCTCAGGTATACACATGTAAAGAGTTCCCACGTCATTCTCAAGGAAGGCTTGGCCAAACTCTCAATGAGATCTAACATCCTGACAGGTTTCAAAGCAGGCAAAGACCTGCATCCCCCCCCTCCATTTTACTAAAACATAACATGATTTCTTCTTCCAAGCTGGATATGATATGTGTACGCTGCATGGGATATCCAGACAGGCTTTCTTCTGAATTGAACAAGCCCTTAGTAGTTTGGAGGCCCTTAGTATGTCCCAGGTCATCATCTACTCAGAGACCCACAGAAACGGTCCCCATACAGAGTACTGTGCTGCTCTGTGTGGGTGGCTCAGGGACAGCTCTGTACCACCTCCTATCTGATGCACTGTTGACATAGATGCGCTTTCCTGGTGTAAAGCAGGGGTGAAGCAGACTGGTGAATGGCTTTGAAGAAACCTGCTCCTGTTGCCTCTGCACCGGAGGGAAGGGGTTCTTCAATGCGCTGATTCAAATCATGCTGCGCTGGGATGTCCTAACCTTGGCCCAGCAAATGGCTTTTTCTGGCAAGAAAAGCCCCCCTCTTCCCTACGCAGCCCCGTTGTGTCGTGCTTTCCATGGGACTATGTTGCAAAGGACCTTACACTCCTGCCACCAGCCAGCTACAAGGTTATCCGCTGCTGAGCCTCGCACGCCAGAAGAGATGTGCGCCCATGAGCTCATACCCTGTTTCCCTCACACATCCAGATAAAATGCTTCTTTTGCAGACTCAAAATCTCTCTCAAGTGGGCCAACACATCAGCTTTCTTATTCACAAAGAGGCCTTTTTGCCTACAAACCCCTTCACCCCTACACACACACACACTCCTCTCTCTTCTTACAGAAGTCAGGGATGTAGCTGAATTCCTCTCTCTGAATAAGAGGTACATTCAAAACCTCTCACGCAGCTACAAAACTTCAAGAAATCAAGGCACAGACCCCGCGGCTACTGATTGCACACACAAACTCCTCAAAAATGTGACTACAAAACCTCTGTCTCACACACGTACCTCCGCACACAAAGGCACAAAGGAGTCATATGCTGCTTCACCCTCTCTTGTACACACATTCATTATTCCCATAAACTGAATTTCTTTAATACAGCCACATGTTTAACAGAGAATTTTTTTCTCTCATACACACTAATGCAACACATTTACCCATCAAACAAAATCCTTTTTATCCACAAAGTAGCTCCTGCTTTTTCATTCCCCCATCTAAGCCCTTGTCACAGGTATGTCCACTATAACTCACCTACATTTCTCCCATGTTGAAGCTCACTCTGAAATAGTCATTTCAGTTACTTCAGCCCAGAATAAATTCTTCAGCAAGGCACCAAAACTGCTCTGACTATCTCACCTAGCAGGACATTTGCTGTTGAAATGGTATTTCTCTCCTTGAAAATCAATCCATCTCCCCCAAGAGACGTTTGCTTCCCTTCCCCCAGACCGCAGCCGCCCCGACCTCTGCTCAGCCCTGCTTCACGCTGCGGCGGAGGCTCGCACGTGCACCCCTGCACGTCTGCCTGGCTACAACCCTGCCATCGCACTGCGACATGCTCGGTGCTTTGGAGCTGAACAGACAAGTCTGGCAAGGTCTAATCTTTACTGGTGTTGCACGATGTCTGCGTGTTTCCCTCGTGGCTGCTCCCATCCTGGATGCTCTTACATCTTTTCTTGCAGAAAAAGGGAAGAAGCTTTTATTTTTTAGTATCCCTGCAGATGTTCAGAAGCCTGCAGGGCTTTTCAGGGAGAACAGGTTTCACATGGCTTCAAGATCACAGCACCCCACAAAAATAAATGATGACTGGTTTTACCCCAGGCACCTGTGTTACTGCATGCTGCTACAATAAGCGTATCAAGTGATGACACGGGAAAATGTGGTTATTAAGGATAACTCTATATGGTAAGCCGTGTCCCTTCCAGGTCCTCACATATGCCAGCTGTCTCTCTGTGGCCTTTTCGTACCCAGGACTCACTGGACTTCGAGCACACGCCATCTCGGCTAACTTTAGCTGCCGAAATGTTGGCACCCAAATACCTGTCTCATCTCCCTTTATCAACGGATCAGCATCTCCCAAGGGTGATTCCGTCCATCCTGATATAGGTGTTCAGCACCGCTGCAAGGGATAAACCTCTAGAGAGTTTCTCTCTGCTGATTATAGGTGATCTGTTTAAGATCAATCATCAACCTTCCAATGGTTAAAGCCAGATGAGCCAGTCCCACTTTCTGTGCCCATAAAAAGAAAAGATGAATCCTGTTTTGCATCAGCCTTACTATTTTTCAGGAGAGCAGAATATATTTCTGGCAAAATGTGCCCCCCTGCTAAAAGACAGCATTCATTTCCAAATGAATTAGATATATGGAAAAGACAATCTTCTTGCTAAAAAATCTCTTCAGGACAATCTGTTCCCCATTATAAAGAGGTTCAGGGGCCGTTCTAGAGAAACACGTTCTTAAAAAAAGACTCCTCGTGGACTCAGCCAAACTCTTACAGAAAAACAAATAAACAAAACCCCCCCAAACTCTTGTCTATGAGTTGCAAACAACATTCAGTCGCACCCAATCTACTTTGAAAATTTCTAAATATTGGGTCAAATTCTATGGGAATGTGTATGTGAGTAACATTAAAGCTTTAGAATAACTGCATTTACTTAAGGAGACGTACTTCACATTTAGGCCACTGTAACTGACATCCCAATACAGACCCAATACAGACTGAGACCAGGAAGCAGCAAGAGAAAGACAATGGGAAAATCTAATATGATTCTGCAGTGCAAAACAAGGCTCTTAGACCATTATCAGGACAGCAGGCTGTAACAGTCAGGAAAACAGAAATATCTTAGCTTTGAGACTTTTTAGTGTCTAAAAAAAAAAAAGTTAAAAAATTCCAAATACAAAATTGCACAATAAGGTCTGAGAATAAATATTGATAATTTGAGACATTCCCATCAAAAGATGCATTTCAATCATTTTTAACATTTTGTTTTGATACAAGTTTGTTTTCCTTGCCTTTTTTTAACTATAGATTATCTTCTGCATGAAAACAAGAACGAGTTTCATCCTGGAATGCAGAAACGGGATGTTTGGAGAATTTCAAAACTCATTAAAGCATTTTTTTCAAATGTTGTACAATGATCTAGGGAGGTATTCTGATCTACACCAGATGGCCTGAGCTCCACCAGAGCTAGGTTTATGGAACAGGAAGCCGTATATTTGCCAGACCCAGCCCTTGTGCACAAATAGCTTCAATTTTGACAAAAGCGCTTTTGATGAAAAACATTTAATTGAAAAATTCCCAGGAAAACTTCTCTAGAGAATATCATCTCCCCTTGCTATGAGCTTTGGAAAAAAAAAAAAACAAACCCAGACCCAAACTATGCATCTACCAATGCTTTCCCTAGTCCAATTTTGTATATAGTAGATAATAGAATAGTCTCTGCAAAGATGAAGTGATGTTATCATGGGAGTACTGGATTTACTTATTTTTTAGGAACTCAATACATATTTTTTAGCACTTTAAAAAACATGATAAGAGTCCATAATTGTAAATTGCACTGGAGGGAAAAATAAGAATTTGTGTGAATAAGTGTGCAGAGTGAGTAAGTTTAAAAAAAATGTAGAAACGAATTGGTTTCAAATCCTGTTTGGATGAAAATGTATTTGATGATTTTGAAATTGTGGTGACTGCAAAGATGCATGACTATTTTTTGAGTGGTACCAGTTTGGGGTTTGGGTGGGTTTTTTTTAATTACAACTCATCTCTCTACTGGACTTAGCTGCCCTTCATACCACAATGTCATAGTATCCCGGCTGAATATTACCACAATGTCATGGCATCCCGGCTGAAGGCATCTGTGCCCTCTAAGAGAAGCTATTGCAATTGCCCCCTCCTCCTTTTACAGCGCAGGAATGTTAAGTACAGGGACTTTAGCAGAGAGCTGGATCCCACCACGTACCACTTGCCCAAGGTCACGGTGGAAGTCCGTCTCAGAGCACAGCGCTAACTCTGGTGTCATTATTCTAAAAACTAGCCCAAACCCAAATTCCTTGTAATCTGACTTCTTCTTGATACAGTTACAAATTATTGCTTTTTTTTCACCAGTATTTAAACTGAAAGATTTTCAAGGTCTTTATGATTCAAGGAAGAACAAACCCACTTTCAGTGCTTCCTTTGTTAGAAATCCCCAGCTGCAGGAGTCAGTCCCACGTGGAAGAAGCAGACGCTTTCAGCAGCCCATGAGTTACAAGTCACCCATGGGACCTGTTGTGGTGTGTTCAGAAGGCACGCCGAAGAGACAGAGTAACTTATTCCCTTTCTCACGTAGTTTCTGTGTTTTTCTGAGGGGGAAAATACTTTTTGAGCTAGCAAGAGAGGGTCCCAGAGACATTCATCCCTTGCCTCAGCTCTGAGGGGCTGGTGCCATGGATGGCAGTGCAGCTCTCTCCGTTTTCCTCTTTGGCATTATCTAGTCTTGTCTCATGTCCGATGGCTCACCTTAAACACAGGTGATCACCAGGACTCCCCTGTTGGTTGCTCAATTTCTTGTAAGAAACAGGAAAGAATTTGGCTGCTTTAAACTAATTAACAAAATAATGTTAATTTACAGCCAGTCGTCGTTGGGTCCAAATCCCCATGAGAAAGAAACCCGTGAGATGCTGCAAAGCTCCTCTTCTTTTCCCCAAGGGCAATGCCTTTTCCCAAAGGACAATTCCCAAAGGACAATGCCTTGCAAAGAAATCCTGCTATGTCTTGCAGTGTCTATCCATCATGAGCCATTTACTGTGCAAAGAATATGGGAAAGTTGTTCCTAAAGGTGTGTGCAGAGGTCTCTGACATTGCCTATGAATGTGTGTCGTGCAGGAGGAGCAAAGGGGAACTAGTCATTTTTAGATCTTTATTTGCTTACTGCATTTTTATAAGTCAAGAGGTCACTCTCTGATAGTCTATTTCATCGTGATTTCTGTAGGAATATATAATTTATTTCTCCTTATCATTCTCCAAGAGAAATTTCTTTTGAAATAAAAGAGTCACTCTCAGATATCTGCTGATGGGTCAATTCCCATGGAAAAAAAAGCATTTGAAAGGGAAACAGATCCCCAGCGTCATTTCACTGGCATTACCTACTTCAAAGGTTTAAAACCCTGAGCGTTTCCTGAACATTGGCAGTTCCCTGTCAATGGGGCAGTTCACTGAAAGGGCAATGTGATGCCAGTTAGGCATCTCAGGATTAGAGTATTGACCCCAAATTCTCTCAAAACCTATTTCTGAAATGGCCTTAGAAACATAATCTTGTCCTTACACATCTGAGCAAGACTTCAGCAAACCCTGCTGAAACTCTTTCCAGCAGAGGCTTCTCTAAAGGAGAAGGAGGAGGAGAAGGCTCATGCCCTTTGGAGGAATCCTTGGGGCAGAACCTGAAAGCAGCAGGTCATTTAGGAAATCTGAATTTTTGCCCAAGTTTCTCTCTGCCTTCCAAAACACACACATAAGCACACAGTGCCTTTACCATTCAGTTGGGCTTTTCTGGAAAATCACAGGAGGTGTCACTAGCTCACTTTAAGGAAGTCCCAGGCTGGTGGTGTCTACCAAAGTGATGCATTCCAGGCAGAGAGAAATGAATTCAACCCATGCTCCAAGCCCACTCCAAGCCTACAATCTAGCCTTGGCCGTTGGTTACTCAATGGCCCTGAGTACGGTCAAGTCTTCCTGGCATCTACCTGCAATATTGCCTGCAGAGGAGCAATAAGTTTCCCACTGAGGTCAGTGAAGCTTGCATGCAATAAAATTTGCGACTTCAGAGATAAGACGGGACAAACAGGTCTGAACATCCTCAGACAAAATAAGATTCAGCTTTTAGCTTCTCTGTTTAGCAAAGCCCCCAGTGACTTTGCTCCCACTCTTGCTCTGCCTGTGGCAATTGCCTTTGCTGCTCACTTTCTGCTCAAAACCAAGAGCTACTTTTGGAGAATGTCATCTCGCAGCGTTGAATACACCACCACCAGAAGCACCACCAACCCAAGCCCCACCAGCCTGCTTCCTCCCAAGCCAGGTCAAAAGATACGTACTTTGATAGAGGCTGGGTTAAATTCAACTTCTTTTTTGGGTTCTGGTTCTGCTGGTTTAGGTGCCGGTTTGGGTTCTTCCTTCTTAGGTTCGGCCTTCTTAGGTTCGGGCTTCTTTGGAGGCATGTTGGTTTGCTGGTGGGCTGCTTTAGAGAGGAGACAGACAGACAGACAGGAAAGAGGTGGCTGCTGCAGGATAAATCACGAGCGCACACAGGTCTTTATCCCTGTCCAGTCTCTCGAAGTCACACATTGTGTCACTCTCAGACCTGTCACATGCCAGAGCTTACAATAGGGCCACGGCTATAAAAGGACAAGACATTTACCCGGCTATTTTAGAGCCATCGGATACGGCATTGTTATGAATTAGCACTTAAATGGAAAAAGAGTTTGGGGGTTTTAGGGCTGAGGCTGGCTCTGGGTCAAACATTTTTGGTGTGCGTGTGCATGCTGTACGTCTACAAGGGGGAGGTTGAGTTACAACCCAGGTCCCATGGATGGGTTTTATCCTCCCCAGAGCCATGCTGACACTTACCTTCTCATCTCGCTTGCTGCAGAGCCTCTTTCAGGCTGGACGGCCTTTGTTGTGCTGCGGTTCATTAAAAGACAAGCACAGATTTATATTTAGACACGAGGATGAAGCTGTACGGGAGGTTGACCATCAACATGTCAGCTGGCGCAGGGGAGAATTCATGCCTCAGATCACACACTGGTCTTCTCCTGGGAAGGTGCAAAGAACTAGTNCCCCCCCCCCCCCCACACACACACACACACGGTCTGGGATAGCACTGGGTGTCTGTAAGTACATCCTCATGGCTGAGATTTTCCAGACCATTTTAGGGACTTGAATGCCAAATTCCTATTAAAATAACTAAGATAAGGGTATCCATTTGAAGCTTTTCTAATCCCAGCCTTACTTTGATTTAAATAACCCCCCTTCAAAGCAAAATGGAGTTAACAATTTTCGGATCTCCATTTCCTTATGTCATTTTTCTAAATCAGGAAGTCACGCTCTGAGACACAGTCCCTTCCACATTGCCTAGATTTTTTTTTTTTCCCCAAAAAAACCATCATCCCTTGTAACAAGACAACCACCCATCAAAAGGCGACGTATTCAAAAAGGGGATCTATGCTGGCATTTCAAATAAATATCAGTTGAATCATTAATTTCTTTGTTTTACTTACTATGTCATCCTGATAATCTACCGTTCAAACCCCTTTGAGACCTGCTTTTTCCCGGCAGTGCTGTCAGCCTGACCCCCCAGTGCCTGCCCCTCTGCACTCCTCGGTTCCCTGGGTGGCTTTGCTGGAAGAGCACTTGTGCTTTATCCTGCCCAGCTGCTCCCAAATCGTGGCACATCCATTACTGGCAGCACACAAACAGCTTTGAAGTGCAACATGAATATTACGCAGCAAGCTGGCCGCCCTCGTTAAGCTGCTGTCTCCACCATGGCTTCAGCAAGTGAAAACAATTGGGGATCCTGGACAGCCTGGAGGGAGAATGGGGAAGGGCTGAGCTTTGTGTCTGCACACCATAGCATGCACGTCCACATCCTACCTGAATCAGAGCCTGCTTTCTGATTCCAGGTCTGAGGCAATGCCACAGTATTAGTAATAAATACCTCACTACAATAGCGTGATTACCACAGTAATGGTAATTTGTGTTTTTTGGATAATGGGAAGCAAAGTTTACTCCTCTAATCAAAGAGGACACTTCAGGAACGTTGTCTATAACAGGAGCCACGAGCTGCTCCTGACCAAGCTGGTGAGGTATTTTGGTGTTTCGGTGTTTCAGGGACAGCCTGGAGAATTGCTTTTTTCCCTGCAGCCTGCCACCTTCCAGGAAACTCAATTCTGGTCCCCTCCACAGAGCTGGTAGTAGAGAAGCAATATGTCTCCGTGAGAAGTGGTGCAGAGATCTCTCTGCTCACTCTGGCCAGACCAGATTTTAGTCCTCTTCAGTTCACCACAGCCACAGATCCACTCTGATGGAGCCCACCAGTCCCAATCCACGTGTTTGCACGTTCACCTGGGAGAGAAGTTTCTGACAGCAACATACAATCAGTGCAGCCAGGGGAGCAGTTCAGCTTCCCTAAGGTAAAAACCTACATTAGGTCCCCGGGTTACAGGGTGGGATCCGTTTGCATTGGAGATGCAACAGAGATGCACTAGATGGTCCCACCTGGCCATCAGCTGCCGTTGCAGAAGGGCCTCAGTCTCCCATAGGGTCTGTGCCATACCTGCCCATCCCATACACATCTCAGGGTATCAGAAATGGCTCTAGAAACTCTTCCATAGGCAAATGAATCCCATCCCCTGATTAAACTACAGGACACCCACACAGTTCTGGCGAGGCCGTTGTAGGCAGAGGCGTCTCAGATGACACCAGCTACTTGCATTTAGGCAACCGAGTGAAGCCGTAGATTCCTGCAGCTGAAAGAAATGGATCACCCTCACATTGAATATATGGACTAGATCTCTGTTGACTGTGATGGGAGCAGAGCCACACAGTTTACATAGAGATATTTACATTGTAGACGCCTAAGTTAAGCGAGATGAACCCTACCTGGGCTGAAGTCCATCTTTTGAGATTTCCTTCGTATTGCAAAGCCCCAGAGTAGAGGTTTTTCTGCAGGTTTCTATTTCTCATTTGCCCGTTCTCTGTCCAGGGCAAACAAGAATTAAGTGTGGAAAGTATCTGATGTACCCCGCTGATGGGAATAAGCAATCTCTGCAAACTTTGCAGGTTGGAGATATTTCTGCGAAGAAATAAATGAAGTCATGCATTGTTTTCATGCCCTGTAAAAGTTTTGTTACATTGATTTTTGCATTGAAATGAGTCATGACTGGAGAACTGTAAGAGCTTTCTACCAACCCAAAGAAATGCCAGGGAGTAATTTCACCACGTTCCCCCACTACAGACTTCTCGATTAACATCGCAGGAGCCAGCACAGACCCAGGAAATTCTGGGTTCTGCTAATTCAAAGCAGCAGAACTGCAGTGCAAATTAATGTGTGCTCTGAGAGCAGCTGTAACCACAAGGACAGCATCTGAGCAGGCACCAGCCTAAGCACATAAGTGTGTTTTACACAACATTCGAAAAAGCCACCAGGTCTTGTTCCTGAACTGAAAACAGCACTGGAAAATACCAGGCAATTAAGATGCCAGCAGCAGCTCAACAGCAGCTTGGGATCTTGTCACCTCCACCTCTGCGAGATAAGAAGAGACCATAATAACAAGGAGATATTTCACTTTCTCTTCTGAATTCCGCAAATCAGCCACGGTTGTGGGGTTTGTTGGTGGTTTTTTCTTTTTTTCCCCTCAGCTGTTCTCTGATAAAAAGGCATTAGAGAAATAATAGCAGACGATCCAGAAAGGTGGCTGAAAGCTCACCTCAGTCTGATTCTCAGCCAAAATTCAGTAGTCATACTGTCATACAAAGATTATCTCAATATGCTTTTTTATATATTCATGACAAAGTATATTCACGATACAACTGGCTTGACACAGTTCACAGAAAAGATCCTTTGCACTTCTGTCAAAACTATAGTGGTTGCAGCATCCTGCAACTTTTTGTGAATTGTCAGTTCTACTTGGAGGGGAGGCTCCTGGCAATGCCAAAAAATCCCAGTTAAATACTTCGGGATTTTATTCAGTCTCCTAGCTGTCTGTTCCTCTTCTAGACCCATGGCACATCCCCTCCTGAATTCTATTTAGTTTATTTGTGTAGACCTATCGATGACCAAAATACCCTAACATATCAGCCCTTTCTCACAGCTTCAGGTGGTCCTTCACTTTGCTTTTTCATCACAATGTAGCGTAGATGGCAGGCAATAGCCCCACCTATGTGATTACTGCCTACATGTATGCTACCTTTATTCAAATATACAATGTCAAGGTAAACCAGAGAGGTACATTATGAGTTTTAAGTACCTGCAGGGCTGGGTAAGCACTGCTGGGTGGATGTCTTGGATCAATTCCATGGATTAAAGATACTCCAATGCCCTGTAAATCCTTCTGCAAACAGTCAAATCAATGCAGCTAATCTTGCCCTAAATCCCCCATTCATCTCTTCCATGAGGATCCCTAGAGTCCCAGCAGCTGCAAAAAAACCCTGACCAAAAATCCCTTTTCCTATTAATAGGTTTTGAAGGGCAGGGGGCGGGGAGGAGTTGCCTTCAATTTTTCAGTCATGCTCACAACAGATGTTAGCAGCAGACCTCAGTGCCAAACAGCTATTCCAGAGTCACCCTAGAGTCCTACAAGAGAGGCTGGGCTAGCTCTGAATTTTCTAAAATTCTCTTGATCATCAGGGTATGATAAGCTTCTCCAGAGAGATGGACCAGGATCGTCCTCAAAGAGAACAGAGCTCATCAAGACATTTCCCACAGAAAAAAATGGATTTAAGAACTAGGAAAATAGAAGAGAAAACAAAATATTCTGGCCAAAATCTGAATCATTTAAATTTGGGAGTACTGCCACAGTGCCTTATGATTCTCTGGTCCTTGATAAGTCTGCCTGTCCAGCTTTACTGGAATCATAGATCAGCCCAGGTTGGAAGGGACCTCAAAAGATCATCTGGTCCAACCTTTCATAGGAGAGCCTAGATGAGATTATCTAGCAATCTTACTCCATTTACTGCAGTTTGCCACACTCCCCCTCAGACCAAGTAGAGGAGATTGTATAGAGAATGTGAATCGCCTCTTTCTGAGGAAAATGACGACCTGAGAACAGTTAACAATTTTTATGAAATAATGTTGTGGGATATTTGAATTGAAGTATTTGTGGCCAAAACGTACCAGTTTTTAGATATTTGACTTCTCAAAAGAATAACACACGCTCCCCCCAGGTAGGTTGGGGTTAAAAATAAAAATAAAATTAATCTTTGAGTTTAAACTTCAAGTCTCTCTGCAAAAACAACCATTGATGGAAACTTTCCAGACATCTTTAAATGAGAGGTTGAGAGCACGTCAAAGATGTTCTCCCTCCAACCAAAAGTAGTTGTGCAACTTTTCCCAATAAGGAATGCTGTCCTTAGAGTTGTAAGATGGCCACAGCTTGAGTGTCTTCCCCAGAGAACAGAGAAAAAGTGTTTTTAGAAGATTTGCAACCAGAAGACAATTTATTTTTCTGCTTCTTCAGTCCCCAGCACAGCAGATGTATTGTCAGCTGTCAGACAAAGAAAGCAAGCTCCAAACCACATCTGCTCATATGCTACTCAACTTCTGTACTTTAATATAACCAAGTTATAAAGAGAAAGTCAGATATTTTCAAACAGCAATGGCATTTCAAAGATAGTTGATGGGAAAAAAAAGAGGAAAGAAAAAAAAGAAAACCAGACAGGGAACTTCCAAGAAATCTCCATTTCTCTCCCTATTTTTGTCAACTGTAGGGCTCATCAGTTTTTCCATCCATGCCTTAATACCTGAGTGGTGAAAACAAGACAAGAAGATACTGGAAGGAAAAACAGAAGGGGTTGTATCTGCATGGAGAGAGAGGGATGTAGTGGGCCAACTGAGAGGGTGTTTATCTGATGGGAAGCTGCTGTGAGCGAAGGTGGAGGAGGACAGAAATAAAGGTAAAAATGAGAATTTTCTCTGAGATTACAGTTGCTGCTCCCAATTTCCATAGGGTAAATTGTCTGACCAATACTACCCCTGCTCCCTGTAGGAACATCAGCTCAAAAGAAGAGCAAACGCCTGCCTTTGGACCAACTCTTCAGCTGCTATAAATCAGTGAGTTTCACTAACTTCAATGGAACTACACTGATTTATACCAGCTGTGGATATGGACCAGAATAGTAGATTGCCTGGCAGTAACCATCATTTACTTTCTGACTATTGGGATCAGGAGAACACATGTTTGCTGTTCATCGGGCCAGGGTGGGGGGACGGGAAAAAAAGAAAAAAAAAAAAAAAAGCTGAATCTATATAGAAAATGTAACACTGAAGATACCAAGGAGCAAAGCAGCACTGGTGACACAAAACTCGGTGGAAATGTGCTCTTACTACATGTAGGATTTAGTAGAAAATTAGTATATAATGGATCTTGAGACTATTTAGGTACCACGGGACAAGGAACAGAAATGAAATGCTTTGTGCATTACAGCGTTAGCAAACTTTTAAAGTCCTGCTGCAAAGTCAGTAAAAGCCTGCAAAAATCAACAGGATCCTTCAGTTGGTTGTTGAAAGGAAAAAGTGTCAGATGTCAATTAAAAGGACTAATTAACAGCTATTTTGCAGACTTCATGATAGCCTACTTCTTTTAAGTATAGACTTTTATTTTCTTCAGAAAATCATCTAGTTCCTATTAGAAATGTTAGGGGACAGTGATGTCATTTAACTTTAGCATCGATGAAATATCTAGCTTTTAGATGAGCTATCAGCTATGCCTTTTCTTTGTCAAAATGAAGAAACACTCCCAGACAGTGATTCTTTCCAAATTTTGGTCTTTATAACAGGTAGGATGAATATCCTTCTAGACTTTTCTTTCGCTATATATGTTGGCAAAGGAAGTCCCAGCCATTCACATTGGAGGCTTAACTTTCAGATGCTTAAAGTAAGGAAATTCCACATTTCCATACTCATACAACCCATTTCATCCCCACTAGGATATTTCAATTTTCTGTTCAGGAAAGGAATAAAATAATGCATTCCTTTATTTCCAAAAGGAGTATACCTATCCCCAGCCTCCATCCATCACAGGTTTTTATGCCTTTGTCTCCGGGACCTAACAGAGTCTGAGAACTCTTCTCCTTTGAATACTTATGGGCTACGAGCAAGTCAACTCGTGATCTTCTCAGGGACAAAGTAAAATGATCAGCCTCAGCGACTGACAGGTTGACAACAGGTTACTACCCATACCCTGACCCCTGCTTACTTAGCAGGGAAGTAAATACTTCTTTTCAGGGTGACCTTGCAGATCCTAGAGCAGATGCTGGAGGCAAAAGTGGTAGATCCAAGCTGATTTCTCCAGAAGTCCCCACTACCATCATCAGTTCATCATTACCTTGTGTTTTCAACTTTCTAAAGCCCTTTATAAGGAAAAGGAGATCCACACAGCTGATTTCCATGGGGCTGTGGCATTTTGCTCTCTTCCTCTCTGCTCCTTCGCTCTCTCTTTTTTGGTACTGTATGAGATCAGCAGCTCATATGGCACTGCAACTATTTTTACAGCCTTTGACTGTCCCCACTTGTACTGCAATGTGGCTGCTGTAAATTTCAAAGCTGAGCATTTCAAGTTGTTACTAAACCACTACCAAAGACAGCTGCAGTGCAAGGGGTGGGCAAAAGTGGATTTCTTCCTTTCTTCCAAGCTGTGTTGTTTTCAGTGGCATTAACTGAAAAACAATCCCAGGGACTGTAAGTAACAGCTGCCCTCTTCTAGCAACCTGAAGTGAATTCACAGAGATCTAGCTCTATACTAGGAAAATGACCCAAAAAGGGCCAGTGATGGACACAGGGGAAAAAAAAGAAAAAGCAATTACCTGGATTCACAGTAAAGTCTGAGAAGAGGACATGTCAGGAGACGTCTCTGACCTGGTGCTGGACACAGGAGATCATTAATCATACAGCCTCCTTAATGGCATCATCTATAAAAAGTTGAACATCCCACTCCTCTCTGCAGAGTCACATGCAAGCAAATCTGTAGCATAAATTCTTGCTACTTAAACCAAGGTATCACACACTGGAGGGAATGCGGTAGGTATTTTGGGAAGCATCTTCGCCCAGACCCATCATCAAACACTGATTTTTTTTGTCCTGAAGTAGATGAATCACAGTGGCAGGTCAGACCTCCTAAAGCAAGTTCATTCTGAAGTCCTCCAGAAACTGAAGTTTTACAGTCACCTCCAGAGTCTGAGCACTGGCCACTGTTAAATACCTCATGTAGTTAAGACTCTTGCTTTCAACCTTAAAAAAAATTCTCTAGTCAGGGCCTGCAATTGACTCTTTCATTATCTGAAGACACCAAAAGGCAGCACATTCATGTGAAAGCCAAGTTTGCTCCCACACTGGATCTACAAGCCATCCTTCCCTCTTTTCTCCCTCCCCCTTAAATACACATATTCTCTTGTATTATTGTCCATTCAGGTTCCCTTTTAGGAACTAATACAAAAACTTCCATGGAAAAAGGGCAATTTATCACATTCTCTTGGAAATCTGTCTTACTTGCTTTTCAAAGACATCTGTATCACTCCACTTACCAGACAAGAAGCCTGGAAGACTAATCAGGATGGCTAGTTAGATGAAATGAGCTCCAGCCAAATAAAACTATTTCAAGCTATGAAGTTGTGGTAACTGCTGCAGTATTGTAACTTTGGGGTTAGCAAAGGTCCCAGACTGAGTCTGAGACTCCCATTTTTCTGTTCCAATGCTCTCAGAGTGATGTCCAAGAGACAGTCATGAATTTTCTGGGTAGCTGTCTCTACTCCAGTCATTACCCAAGCCCAAGCCCAGCGTCCATAGAGCAAGTTCCCAGGACATATACAACTATAGCTTTAAGCATAGCCTTGGGAAGCTCTGAGCTTATGTTATCTCCTGATGTGATGTGAGATGAAGGCGGAAATCCCACATCACAAGAAACAGCCTTCAGCAAGCCAGGCCTCCGTTGGAACTTTCTGTTCAACAACAAAAATAGATGTACCTGGCTTCTCTTATTTCTGCTTGCTGTAGGCCAAATCCTGCTTGCAGATGAGCAGTAACAACTATAAAGACTCATGATCTGGCCCTGCCACTCATTTCTCTGTTCCTTTTTTATTGCCAGAGATATTTAAAATTCTGGGCCATAACCATAAAGGCAACTTTTGCAGCAATGATTAAAGTAATTTACACCTTGCTATCGTTTATCGTTATCATTTGAGTCCCGGGACTATCTTGAGGTCCCAACAGAAACCACGATTCCAGCTTGCTAGTTACAGACATGGAGAAAAAAAAATTAAAAATTATGTAAAATATAGAAATAAAAACATAAAAAATGAGAATGTACATACAAGTGACAGGAGGAGAAAAAGGGAGTGGGGAGTGTTATCGTATACCTTTTTTTTTTTTAGTGGGAGGATAGATGATTTTACCAAGGTCAAACAGAGAGTCTGTGGCAGAACTAGGAAATAAATAAATTTCTCATGATGTTTCCACATTGTGCTATATATCCAGGGAGATGAATACAACTCCTGCAGAAGGCACACACGGTATGTGATGGGAACATACTCATGAAACCTTACACAGCAATGTTTTAACAGTAAATAATTTACTTGGTGTTGATGCTCTTTTTTTGTTTGTTTTAATAAGTAGAAGGGGTATCAAAAGGGAACATGGAGTCTTTTCTTGTGATGTCACATGTGTAACATTACTGTCACTTCCCAAAATACTCGTCTTCCTTTTTCGTGCAGTAGAATTTCTGGCCTGGTTGTGAAACTCAACCCCCGCTGTGAAGGGCTGTAACCCAATCCGAATCAACAGCTCGGGAACAATAGTCAGATAGAGTCTGCTGGCAGAGGAACAGCAGGAACATCCTGGGCTGAAGGACTCAAGGGCTAGCTCTGCTCCGTGCTCTTAAAACCCTGGGGACCCTCCACCAGGCACTGCTTGGCAGAAGAAGCCACAGAGGTGTGAAAAGAGAGCTGAGCTCTGGCAGCCAAGTTAGCGTTCAAGTATGTGCAAAGCACGTGGAGATGCAGATCTGCCCATGGATCAGTTCGTGATATACAGACACAATTCAGCCCGCAGACAGGGAATATGATCCCTTGGTAACCCCCCGCATTCGTACTCAGGACTTGCCCTTGGGTGTATTTCTAGTTACATTTCTTGCTCTGCCTTAGTTATCATTTTATCCTCTTATTTCTTATTTCTTTGCTGATCAGCTGGCACGTTTCTGAAGGAGCTTGAGAACTTTTTTAAAAAGGTGTCCACCAAACCCATGTTTTTGGTCTTGACATCTAATTGAACTTTCATTGTTCTTCAAAAATTACCCTTTTCCCCTTTTTTGCTGTACTCTTCCCTCTCCTTCCCATAGCTTTTTAGTTGTGCCAAGAGAGTTCCCACATACAGACTCAAGAAGCTGGAGTAAGATTTGGAAAGGTATCTAATGACTAAAGACTGCATGAGCTCTATGATTGGTCAGCTGATCCACTGCTAACATTCACTGAATGTCATTTCATAGAATGATAGAATCTCCTGAGTTGGAAGGGACCCACAAGGATCATCGAGTCCAACTCCTGACCCTGTATAGGACAATCTCAAAATTCACACCATGGGTTTGAGAGCATTGTCCAAACGCTCCTTGAATATTGTCAGGCTTGGCACCATGACTGCCTCCCTGGGGAGCCTGTTCCAGTGATCCACCACCCTCTGCATGAAGAACCTTTTCCTAATATCCAACCTAAACCTCCCCTGGCACATCTTCCTGCCATTCCCTCGGGTCCTGTCACTGGTCACCAGGGAGAAGAGATCAGCGCCTGCCCCTCCTCTTCCCCTTGTGAGGAAGCTGTAGACCACCATGAAGTCTCCCCTCAGCCTCCTCTTCTCCCGGCTGAACAGACCAAGTGACTTCAGCCACTGCCCATACGGCTTCCCCTCTAAACCCTTCACCATCTTTGTGGCTCTGCTCTGGACATTCTCTAGTAGCTTCGCATCCTTTTTACACTGCGGCGCCCAAAACTGCACACAGCACTCGAGGTGAGGCCGCATGAGTGCAGAGTAGAGCGGGACAATCCCCTCCCTCGACCGGCTAGCAATGCAGTGCTTGATGCACCCCGGGACACGGTTCGCCCTCTTGGCTGCCAGGGCACACTGCTGGCTCATGTTCAGCTTGCCATCGACCAGAACCCCCAGATCCTTCTCGGCGGGGCTGCTCTCCAGCCTCTCGTTCCCCAGTCTGTACATACAGCCAGGGTTGTCATGTCCCAAGTGCAAAATCCAGCATTTGCCCTTGTTAAACTTCATACGGTTGGTGATTGCCCAGCTCTCTGCGTTGTCCAGATCTCTCTGCAGGGCCTCTCTGCCCTCGAGAGTGTCCACAGCTCCTCCCAACTTTGTATCATCGGCAAACTTTGACAGTAATCCTTCAAGTCCTGCATCCAAGTCATTTGAGGTGAGAGGCACAGATTTTGGGACCTGGAAAGATGTTTGACATGAGTCAGTTCTATTTAATACACATTTTTCACTGGGAAGGGCCATACATATCACTGACCTCTCAAGTGCTACTTTAGGCTGAAGATTTTTCCTTTGACATTGTGCTCTGCTGATCACAGAAAGGGCTAACGATGGATACCCTTCCAAATGGAGAATACATCTACAAGACTCTTTTCCCTTTCCACTATAATCCTCATACGCTTGTCTAAAATGGCTTGAGTATGTTGACCTACCAGGCATCTGCCAAGCCTGCCCATCTGACTTTGCCAAAGAGACCAAAATGACAGTACTTTGCAGTGGGAGGACAAATGTAGGTGGATTGTATGTTGCTATGGTCCTACGACTGGGTTATTAGAAGACACGTGGGAAAGAAGATAGGTGTTCTGGTCTTAGGTTTCCTTACTCCTTCAGCTTTCTGTTTAAAGAGATGCCAAGGGTGTCTGGTCCTTATGGGGTTATGCTTTTTGTGTAGGATGCATTAAATGGCCAAGCTCTCCCACTAAAATACAGCCTACTCCAAGCATATCTAGTGGACAAATGTCAAAATTAAAGCAAACAATCCCACTGCAACAGAGAACATCCCAGATCTCTGTAGCAAACGTTGATGTAAATAAATAAAAAGACATAAAATAGATAATAGCCTGGTCCTGCACAGTTTCAGTTACAAGAGTTTCTCCAGAGATGATATTGTACAGAAAAAGGCCAAAAGATGTTTTGAGGTAAGGACATGGGAAATACGACATTGAACCTGCACTCCGCCAAGTGTCCCTCTCTGTGCTGTGATACCCACAGGGGATATCAATCTACTACAGGAGCAACCAATGACTCATGTCCCGTGAGTGTTGTCTGCAGGATATCCTGCACACAACACACAGAAAGGCAATCCCTTCTGCCTCCCAAAATAGCAATTTATTACCAGTGGTTAGCACTTGACAGCAGTTGAAGACGCACTGGGTATCCCTTTCAAGATCCCAAAGGGGTGTCTGAGAGCACATCAAAACTTAATGTATGCTGGGACTGAGCTCACAAGTGGACCTTGGGCTCCAGCTCATGGGATAAAAGACATGTGATCCCAGTAGCTCAGGCCAGTCACATCTTGGTTTTACAGCACACCGCAAGGACGTAATAGAAGAGGACAGTTCCTGGAAAGAATGACTCCAATTCATACTTGTTGACGTCAACAAACCAGAGATATGCTTGACCATTTTAAAGTATTTCCCAAAACCCAAAAGTGGTTCTGTAAGAATGTTCTGAGGTTCTGTTACCAAAGCATATTTACTGGCTCTCTGGCTTGTTACACTGGCTTATCTGGAGCAGACATACATATATATTTGTGTGTTTGCATTGCTACATGCATGCCTATGAATATGTGTAGACTACTGTGCAAATACATAGACATATAGCAGAAAGTTAAAAATACAACATATTTTAATTAATCTGTCAAGGAAATCTTGCATTTATGAAGATACATATATATGAATTTGTGTGTGTCACACATATATAATCGTATTATGTGTGTACTCAATACGAAAGCATTACTGACATTGTCATTCTAAAAAAGTATTAAAAATCTGCCTGCCAGATTTGCTCTTGAACGACTGGAGGGTTTTATGCTCCTTCCATATTCTCTGTCAGGAGCACTGGATAGACACAAGATTCCTGAAATTCCTGGCACAGAAAGCATGGTAGAGGAAAGTCTACAGTCCTTCTGGCATAATAAAGGGGATCTGAGACTCGGTAAGGGACAATCAGAATAATACAGAGAGACTTGTCTGTTAGCTGAGGGTGATGATGATAATTTTTTAGTGTTCAGCTCAGACCTGAGGAGCTGTGCCGTCCCAGGCTGTCAGCCTTGCAGTAGATCCTCTACTGGGCTGGGAGAGACCTATCTGGTGAGCAAGTCTCAGTCCCACAGGCATGAGTGAAAAGATGGATGCTGTGATTGGTTCAGGTCTCCTCCAGTGTAAGTGCAGTCGTGATAAATCGTTCAGTGTATCTTCAGAAGACGACGAACTATGATTATTTTCCGGGATTCACCTAACCACGCAAAGTAAACCTAATGAAATAAATGCAGAGTACAACATGGAAGCGGACATTGCTACAGCCCATTTCCCATCCTCAGCTGGTAAAAGCATCTGTAGAGAAAGAGCACCTCCTACAACTGCTTATGGATATGAATTTTACGAACATTTTTCAGTCAATGTCAGCCTGTTGGGCATCTTTCCCTGTACGCAGCCACTCAGTGTAGAAAAATTACAGAAAAAGAGTTTTAAGAAGAAAAATCAGGTCAGATAGAGGACCCACCAGGTGGGTTTTCCAAGTCTTGTAGAGTTTGATTTTTGTCCCATTTGTGTCACGTTGAATGACAGCTGCGGAGAGAACAGTCATATTCACAACAGCACTGCACAGTCTGAAACAAAGCAGCATGTCAACCTCGCTTACATCTGGGCTGCCAAGAGGGAAAGATTAAGTGCAATCTGCTGACAGCATTGTTCTCCCCAGTCTCATAAAAAACAGAGTCTACCAGATTTTGCGTTCTGGTTCATCAGCTGTGAAACGCATGGTTTCACAAAACATCAGATCCCCGGCCGCCACTCGCAAGGTGTTAGATGAAGCGATGGGCCTTGCTCGGGTCCCAGGGTGGTAGGAGCCGTATGACCATCTGACTTGTTACAACACTAGCTCAGAAGTTGATTTAAAGGGAGGGAGGAAGGGAAGGGGCTTCCAGTTTTGTAAATCCCCGTCCGATGAGTACTGGTTGGTAAGGGGTGAGCGCCTACTCTTGTGAGGTGGGGATGGCCACGTGCTATGCGGCCCACCCATCTCACCCAAATGGCAACCCATCCAAGCATGTAGACAGATAGACAGAGACACAGAAGTAGGTTTGTTGTTTGTGTGGGGAGAGGGAGGGGGGACTTCCCCCAGATGCTGCCACACAACAGAGATCCAGATAATATGAACTGTGAGGACAGACTGAATGAACAGGTTGTTTGGGCTAAAGAGGAATGAGATGGGGGAGAGGGGAAGAGAAGGCAAGAAATTGATAACCTTCAAGAACATGGAAAAATGCTTCAGAGCATATGAAACTACTCTATTCTCAATGTCTGTGATAATCAAGAGCTTAAACTGCAGGAAGGTTAATCTTTCTGCTTAAATGTCAGGAGAAACTCTGTGTTAGGAAGAATGTTGTGTGCTGGAATCTGTCTTACGGAAAACTTTTGCCTGCTGGAAAGCTTTAAGGTGAGTTTAAATAAACTGCTGTCAGGAAGAGCATAGATGTAATTGTTCTGCCTTGGGACTGGATGGTCTTTCAGGGTCTGCCAGGATGTTGGGATTCCCACTAGGAATCAGAACTAATCCCACCCTCTCAATCACACAGGCATGACAATTAGCCGCTTTAGTTTCCAGTCACAATCCTATAACAAATAAAGCTTGACAGCTCTGTTGCCTATGGCCAGTTCGTTGGTATATCATGCCCTTCAGTTGGGTTTGCCATCCCCTTTTATTCAGCTCTTGTTCTCACTAGCTGTTCAACAACATGCTTGTTCTTGCCTGTTTAGAAATTCTTTACAGCCATATGGATTAAACAGAAGAAAAAAAGAAGCATCAAAACCCAAATAAATATCACTAAATATAGTTAGGCCAGCTGGTTTTAATTAGAATTGTCTCAAGGCAGCCATGCCAAAGGCAATCTTAGCAGAGTCTTATGGCATGATCTGTTGATCGGCCAACATCTTTCAGGGGTTTACTGTATCCCCTGCAGTGAAATCGCGCCCATGTGTAATACAATGACGGTGCATTCCAGACATATTTTTCTGCTGAGAGACAGTGTTTTGGATGTAGTGGGAGCAATTGCTGTCATCTGATCCCAGGGCTCTGTTTTGCGTTGAAGGCACCACATTGAAACCTAGATGGGCTCATTAACCAAGGTGGCCTCATGGGAAGGAGCCATCACCATGGAGAGTCCCCCAGCATGTTGGTGAGGATTATGTGTGGGGGCATGAATCAATCTTGGGACGTGTCTTGAGGGTCTTCCAGGCTCTTCCATTTTCTGACCACCCCAATCATCGTGCAGGAGGAAGGAAAGGAGACAGAATCATCATAGGGCTAGCCAGGCAGATATTAGAGCCTTAAACTTTTTGTTACTGGGCCTAGCAATATTCAGTCTCAGCTTCTTTTACCAACAGAGAAAGATGGTAGATGGGGAAACGGTCTGCCATACCCTCCACTTGCCCATCATCTCAGAACACTGTCTTAGAGTCAACCCCTTTCTGCCTCGAGGTATGCATATTGTTTTGATTCATCCTCAAGCTTTCTCCCAGCTCTAATTTGATGTGGTTTTACTGGTGGTTTTTCAGATGGCCCAGTCCAAGACCTGCTGAAGTCAAAAGAGTTTTTCTCTGTAAAGCCAAGCACAGTAGATGGAGAGCTGTTATATTTAGGTCGCATAGCTCTGCCTTTCTGAAAGGGGTTTGAGATATCTCCATATTCAAAGGGCTGCAGTCTCATGTCGGATCACATTTCCTCATGGTCCTTCCTATACTGAACATTTGTTCATGTTCACATCTCTGTTCTTACATTTCATCACACAAACAGCCAGAGAATATTCACCACCGATAGAGAAAAAGAGCACTAGATAGCCATCGTGTCCTGGGGACAGAGCAGAGGATCAGCTGTCAATGGACAGAGGACCTCTTCCAGACCTAGTTCTTCTAGATAAAAATGTTAGTGCATTCAGCTGTCTGTCTCTATTCACCAGCTTGAAGTCTGATATTCCTGCAGCCTGCTAGCGCACAGGACAATGTTGACATTCATTATGTACTCCAGGCAAAGTCATTAAGATTTGCTGATGAAGGCTTGGTTTTATATATAACTGGTGTGGTTTCAGCCTCCCCACAATGTCTGTTCTTCCCTGTCCCCAGAAGAAACCTCAAGCCCTTGCCACCAGCAGAATTAGGGTAGGCGAGACACTCTTTAATCCACTTCAGCACAAAGACAGGTAACCTTGTGGTGAAAGGTAACACCCGTCTGAACTGCTCCAATGCAAACGGTGAAGACAGTTAACCTCAAAGAAGGATCTGTAGCAAACAGCCAGCAGGAAATAGAAGGTGGAAGCAGGTAAAGAGCAAGAAATTTTTCAGTCTTCATGATGGATGGTCAAAGAGAGACGAGTCAGTCTCTGACTCCGTCTGTCCTCTCTCCTTGCTCCCATGGAAGCTCCTTCAGCACTGTCCAATTTTTATAGGAATTGCCCACTTACACAGTTGCAAGAACCACTTTCCTCCACATTTGAGTATCATTTTGGCTTGTGTTACCTCAGGTAAAAGGCAAATCATTGCATATACATGAAGACAGAAGGCAAAGTGATCGTCTGTAATTAAAATGTGTTTATAAGACCTCATCTTTCCCCTAAAGAATGACAAAATCAATTTATTCTGTTTAGGTTTATTTCAAGCAGTACTTCCTGAGAGTGTTCTTCCAACAGGAAACTCTTTGTTAGCATTACTTGACATATGGGAGAAAACTGGACGGGACCTGTCAAATAGCAAAGCTACTAGAGTCTCCTTTTGCTCCATTGGGCCTGATCCTAATCTTATTTATAAATCTTCATCCCAACAAGGCTTCATTTTCCTCCCTGCCAAAAAAAGCAAATGCAGAATTAACAAAATATTTGCAAAACTAACCCTTTCTCAGCAATTGCAGAGTTGGTTGAAATCTCAGAAAATCATCTCACTCCTGTCTCCTCTGCCAAGACAGGACTGAGTCTACCTGTCATTCCCAGCAGGAATGTGCCTAAAATCTGCAGGAATGGGAAATTCTCTGTCTTCCCAAGTAACACATAGAACGTTTCCTTCCCCAAGCCATTACACAGATTTTGGTGGATTTTTTTTGCTTGTTTGTTTTTGTACAGATGTCTAAACTGATTCATCCTTGTTGTGATTTAACCCTCTGACTATTCAGCCTATCTAGACTTGACACTGAGAACTTGAAAATAACTTTTTAGCCCTTTCTTCACTATGTTATTTTTACACTGCAGATTCTCTTCATTTTTCCTGGGAACTTTCAACCACTTCAAGTTTATACAGCACCAAGCCATATGGAGAATTGCTTCCATTGGTGTAGTACTGCAACACTACAAAATATTAATAATTTTTTCCTCTACAGATTTCATTCATACTAGTTTGGAATTGAAAGGAAAATGCAAGTGAGGAAATTACTGTATTTGCATGCGCTCCAAGCTTTGCTATGTAAAGCAGAATTCCTTTGCTCAATGCACCGTGCTTGGCATTTGAAATAAATTGATGAGGTCTGTCACAGGTAACTCATTAAACTGAGATAATCAGACCATTTATAATTGTCCAATCTGATGTCAGATTCACACCTATCAGTTTCATAGTAAATGTCCGCAAAGTGGAGGGAGAAAGAAGTGAAGTAAAATAAAAGGGATTTATGCTAGCAACATAACGTTCCTCTCTGCTTCCTCCTGCAGCTCAGCCCCATGCAGTGCAAATCTCAGTTGTGTGTTGAACGCTAATTTTTCAAATGCAGTGGTAACAGGAAAACTCTTCATCTGGTGCATATGAGCAGAGTCAGAAATGGATGTTTGCCATGTAGCCAGACAGGCAAATTTTGCCCATCGGTTTATGCATATGTTTCATAAACAAAAAGGAAGTCTATGTTAGGGTGCTGGGGGAGTTGCTATAAAGTTTTTATTGCAACTTGTTTTTGTAAGTCTTGTCTAGCAAATCCATGTGGTTTCCCTCAAATTTTCAGTAATAAACATTTAACAGCGTGTTCCACCATCCCACTTATATAGGAGATTTTGTTGGGTGAGTGAAAGAAATTGCTCAGAAGGAACAAGGGTTGCTGTGTTGCAGCGTGACAACTGCGTACTGCAGAGAGCCTGAGAGTCTCAGGCTTGTTGCCTCTGCGAGATGACCTGTGGATGTGGCAACTTTGTCCTGAGACTGGGAGAGATCACAGAATTACAGAATCACAGAATCACAGAATCACAGAATCACAGAATGGTAGGGGTTGGAAGGGACCTCTGGAGATCATCTTGTCCAACCCCCCTGCTTGAGCAGGTTCACCTAGAGCAGGGTGCGCAGGACTGCGTCCAGGCGGGTTTTGAATATTTCCAGAGAAGGAGACTCCACAACCTCTCTGGGCAGCCCGTTCCAGTGCTCTGCCACCCTCACAGTAAAGAATTTTTTTCTCATGTTCGGGTGGAACTTCCTGTGTTCCAATTTGTGCCCATTGCCCCTTGTCCTGTCATTGGGCACCACTGAGAAGAGTCTGGCCCCATCCCCTTGACAGCCACCCTTTAGCTATTTGCAAGCATTGATAAGAACCCCCCTCAGACTTCTCTTTGCTGTTTTTTATCCTGTTTTTTTATAAAATGCAATAGGTACTTCTGATCAAAAAATGTCAGATGGTCAAGCAAAATCTTGAAAGAAGGAGGAAGACCTTTCAGAGGTCATCACTGTCTCCTGCAAGATCTACACAATAAAATTTCACCTTACTATTCAACTCTGATTACTGGCCCATGGAATACTGTTTCCTCTACTGCATACCCACTCTTGCTCCAAGAGGTAAAAAAGACATCACAGATTAATTAGATGTCATGGAAACCATGTTATGTCAACACAGCAAAACCTTTCCTGTCCACCATGATGGGAGCTGTGTGGAAAATGGTGAACTGAAGCAGTGGACTGGACAGTTCAAAGAACAAAGGAAGCCTTCTGTATATCCCTGGTGGAGAGACTCAAAAAGCATCACACCACTGCGCTGGGCGTGAGGACCAAATTAACAGTCAAAGGCAGACCACGTGTAGTCTAGAAAACACAATCAGTTCTTTCTATGAGGAAAATAATCATGAAACAGGCTGGTTATATCTGGAACAAGGACATGAAAGGTGAGATCCACAGCAACTATGTTCAGCTACCTAAACATATGGAGTAGGATTTCATCTCACCTACTGTTGATTGTGTACCCCAGAAGTCTGGGAAAGAAACAGAAGAGGAATAGAAACTTTGAGGTCACGATGCACCTGGTCTGTAGAAGAGACAGAAGCTAGGATGAGATGTGGTGTTGTCTGAAAAACATGCGGGAGGGAAATAGAAACTTTGCAGGTACAGTGTTTCTGGTCTATAGAAGAGACAGACTTCAACATGAGATGGATTGCGCTCTACAAATGCCCTTTTCCTTGACAGTGACTGGAGGGGGCTGTGAGTGACTAACTCCAGTGTAGACATCTACATTGTCATTGTCTAACACAAGGTAAGAACCTCATTCCTCATGTCCATTAACAACTGATCCAGGCTCGCTCTCTAGCCATGAAACCGTACAGGTACTTCCAGAAACTGATTCATCCCACTTGAAAAAAAATAAGAATGTGAGAGGAACTGCAGTGGGTCAGACCTCTGATCCATCTAGCACAGTCTTGCTTGGAACTTGGCCAACAGTAAATGCCTAGGAAGACTATAAGATCAAAAGAAATATATACATCCTCAAAATACATTCCAGAAATTTCTGCCTCAGGGACTTCCTCACCTGGAATGGGTATCTTTATACAGTAAACTTCGTGGTTTTTATCTGTCATTAACTTGTTCATATTTTGCATCCATTTAAACATTTAGCATCAGTAAACTTGTGTTGACTCAAGTGTCTAATCTAGGTGATTTGCTCCCTGAGAGCGCTCTGCCTCTCTAAGCAGCCTAGACAACTTACCTAGACTAAGTGCTTAAATTTCAAGTGAGGTGAATCCTACTCCCAGCAATCAGGAAAACAGCGGGTATAACTATGTTTTGCAGCTGGCTGCATTCATTTACCCCTCTCATAGCAGCTTCCAGAGACTCCCAGTGCCTTGAATACTGGACACGCTCTGACAGAGTCCCTCAGGTCGGTAACTCCAAAATATCACATTCCCAGAAAAGAAATCCCAGATGCTTGGCACTGAGAACCTGGAACAAACATCCACAAAGAAAAGGAAGAAAATTAAGATCCAGCATAGTCTACAGGCATATAGAGTCAGTAGATAGCTGGAGAGAGGTAGCTTCCTCTAGATAGAAATATAGAATCATAGAATGCTTTGGGTTGGAAGGGACATTTAGAGGTCATCTAGTCCAACCCCCCGGCCATGAGCAGGGACATCTTCAACTAGATCAGGCTGCTCAGAGCCCCGTCCAACCTGACCTTGAATGTTTCTAGGGATGGGGCCTCCACTGCCTCTCTGGGCAACCTGTGCCAGTGCTTCACCACCCTCATTGTAAACAATTTCTTCCTTATATGCAGTCTAAATCTACCCTCCTTTAGTTTAAAACCATTCCCTCTTGTCCTGTCACAACAGGCCTTGCTAAAATCTAATGTGCAGACAAATTCATTGTGAAAGTTGTTCTGGGTAAGAAGGTCTCTTAGAGCAGTAATTGATAAATACCCCAAATCAGCGGGATGGCTTGGCTGACTGAATTGACCTTACATTCTGATTTTAAGATGAATCACCTCTTAGAGGTACCTATTTTTCTTCGTGAATTAAGAAGGGAGCTTAGCAATTACAAATACTTTCTACATGCTCCAACACACAGGGAATGCTTTTGCAGACCAGAAAATCTGGGGTATATTGAAAGCCTGATCCCTCCCCTTTGCAAACACTTAGTGTTCGGGGGTATTGCATTCATTTGTTCTGCTTTCTGCTGTTAACAGCTGCATGTGAAATGTCCCTGGGCTATTATTACATAGCATGTTTTACTTAAAGAAAATCATCCTTTCAGCTTGTGCTTGTCATCTCAAATAGTCCAAAGCATTGAGAAACACACATGTTTGCACATAGAAGAATTTCAGATGTGCTAGGCATATTGCACACCCAACAGAAAATCATCAAGCTTGCGTGCTCACTGTAACTTTGTTCCGATAGCCAAGGCATGTTTACAAAACACGCCTCCACCAGGATTCCTCTTTTCCATACCAAGAAAGCGCTTAGCATAGTATAAATTCCCCAGAATCCAATGGAAGGAAATCCTAGAAGATGAAAAATGATGAGGTAAGATGCAAACCCAGTTAGCCAATGCAATTTTCATCTGTGTAATATCCCCGACTAGTACCTCATTAAAATAGAGTAGAAAAATAAACTTTAACAGTATTTATCTCAACCCACGAGTTTTCTCACTTTTACTCTTCTGATTGTCTCCTCCATCCCACCAGGGGGGAGTGAGCAAGCTGCTGTGCTGTGCTTAGCTGCCGGCTGGGGTTAAACCACGACACTCAAGGTAATTTTTCCAGCATGTTTCCTGCTCTCTTGTTCTTCAGTGTTTTCTTTAGCAGTTTTTGGAAATGAGCCTCTGATGGGAGCTACCGTAATTTAGCAAGTGTTTATTTAAATGGTAGTTAGCTTTTATAAGGTGCATTGTTTCCATTGCAGGCAGCATCAGTTGTGCTCAGAGAAGCTCATAAGCCCCTTTCAACAGAGTAGGGACGTTCTGCACCATAAAAGCAAATGCTGGAAAACCCCAGGCAGCTCTAGCAGGACTGGCATTGACACAAAGCACAAACCTCTCAGCCCTGATGTAAAGCCAGACAGATGCAGCGGTGGCTGAAAACTGCTATCTGCTGGATTATCCATCTCCCAGAGGAGAAGAGCAACAGATGTGAGTTCATACACACACACACACAAAGTTGTCAGTGACATCAATGGTTCTGCTTACGGATACCATCTTTCAACTCACAAGAGTATTTGGACACTATTGATTTTTATCCTGATTAAGATCTCCAAGTCTTGAGATGTTTCCAGTTGTAATTTGGGCTGTACAAACTCAGAAGTTCTTTAGTTCAGGCAAATTGCAAAGCGGGAATAAACAGATAATATTCACACTGATGGGGAGAGATTGCTGGAAAGACTAATGAAGGATTGCTGGATTTTTGGACTTTACTGCATCATTAATTTCCCACTTCACTCAGAAGTTGTGGTGTATCACACAGCATCAATAAGGAGTTTAAGAGGCATCTTATCCATGGTTAAGATGCACAGATGTACCTACCTTGAGGATTTTGCTACAATGAAATTTTGAGGACAATTAATATTCATTCTGGAAAGACTTGAACAGATACCTTGGAGGGAGAGACAGAGCGATGAGCAGTATATGAGTGTTTCTGGATGGAGGGCTTGAATGCTCATGTTGCAAAGTGTCCTCAGCAGAAGTGCCTGAGAGAGCAAAGAGGAGGAAAGGTGAATTCATAAACATTTTGGTGGGCAACAGGGAGAATGTGGAAGTTCAGGGTGTATCAAGTTGCTATTCAAGAGTCAAAGCAGGGTTTGTGTCTGGAGATAGCGCAGTCCTGCTGTCCTGTCATAACATGAGGCTGAGCCAAACTAGTAACAGAGGTAGGAGAATATGCACAAGAGCAAGAGAAGGCCAGAAATGTGGTTTCTTTCTTACACAGAAACTAATTTTGCTCCTTAGGCTGAGCCAAATCCTTCTCTTGATTTCCATCCAATAATTGTTTTGTCCTATTCTTTCCCTTGTTTTTCTCACCACCCATCCCAGGCTGAATTCACTCCCTGCAGCTCCAGAGTTAAGTTTTCATGACCTTCCCCTCCCTGGCTACCTGACCCATCCCATGTCTCCCATTGGTCTGGACTCATCTTTGCTGGGCTACTTCATCCCTTCTCCCACTGCTTCCTGCCTCCCAGCCATAGGTTATGCAAAGTTATGAAGGCCAAAGATAAGCCAGCCTGAATCTTAAAATGGCATGTCAGCTGCAAAGGCTTAAGAATACACTACTGATGGCAACTGGAACCTCTTGACTGCATACTTAGCCTGTGATAAAAGTAATTAGCTAGTCTGGGAGTGTAGAGGGAGAAGCCAGCAGGAAAAAGAAACACAGAGATGTAAAGAACATAATGACCTGTTTACAAGGGGATGCTGGCTTCATGTCCTTTCTCTTAGGCTGCTGAATAGCTGACACCACCACGTAGATCATGTGGTGATGCTCTGCTCCTGTTGCTATTCACAAAGCTACTTGACCCTCAGGGATTAGCCACTCCTTAATCCAGTCTGAGGTTTCAAGAAACAAAGCTTAGTGGAGTCTCAGGTCAAGGAGAGAAGTAGGTGGCTGTTCACTAAGATTGGCTTCTGATAAACAACAAACTTGGGGTAAAGCCCCTGGTGTGGGAAACAAACCTGCAAAGAAGGGAGAATCAGCCCCTGCTTTTACCTTGAACCCACCCTGTCTTCTCTTCCTTGGGGTCCCTCAGTCCCCCCCCTACTCAGATGCCTACACTCTGGGTTAGTAGGGTCAGATGGCATCCCCACAGGTAGGGATGTCACCTCGTTCAGGATGCTACTTAGCCATTTAAAGCAAACCCTAAAAGGAATAGGTGGGGTGGAGGAGAAGGTTGAGGGTGGAAACAGAGCTCAAAATGCATGGAAATGAGGTTGGTAAAAAAATGTTGCTCAAGCTCTGAGAGCTCATGTTAATTTGCAAGTTGACTGCACTGTTCATGAGGGAATGGGGAGAGAGGGGAGAGTTTTACATTTCATTAAGTCTACCCAGAATTCATTACAGGTGGGTGAAGAATTTCCTCTATCTGCATTTCCTGTAAACATAACAAACTAATGGCCAGGGGACCTCATTTTCTTATATGTAAAGAAGAGACAACAGCTGTTTTAATTAAAAGCTGGGGTTTTTTTATATTATCAGAGTGAAAGAGCATAGATAATATTGGAATAAGAATTCATGTTCCCATAAGAACAGGGAGAAAGTGAGAAAGCTTTGTTTATTGATCACTCTTCTACATGATAATACAAAGTTCTCAGAACTGGGGCTGTCCTAGGGGTAAGGCAATATAAGAACTTTATGATCTTCACCCTTAAACATAATGGAGTGCCTAATTTGTATCGACATAAGTGAGAGCCAAAGGGTAAAACACCTTCAAATTTCAGGTGCTATCTGGTAAGGTAGTATTTACAGTGAGATCACTGTGCCTGTCCTACTGCCACTTTCGGGATCCTTCTCACTCCATGAGGCACCAAATACTTCCATACACTGAGACAGATGTAACACCTGAATCCCAAATACTGGTACCTGGCATTTTCTTGACTGGCCACGAAGTCTTGATATGAATAGTTCAGAGAATCTTCACAGCAAAGCACCAGCAGCTACCCAGTCTTTGGATCACCCATGCCTTAGAAGTATTTACATGGGACAGTGAAAGTTCAGAGCTTCTCTTTTCCAGTTTCAGTGTTGGCCCAGTGATACACTTTAAAGCATAGAATTGCAAAAGAATCACAGAATCATAGAAAGGTTTGGGTTGGAAGGGACCTTTCAAGGTCATTCAGTCCAACCCCCCGGCCATGAGCAGGGATATCTTCAACTAGATCAGGTAGCTCAGAGCCCCGTCGAACCCGACCTTGGATGTTTCCAGGGATGGGGCATCTACCACCTCTCTGGGCAACCGGTGCCAGGGTTTCGCCACCCTCACTGTAAACACTTTCTTCCTTATATCTAGTCTGAATCTACCCTCTTTTAGTTTAAAACCATTACCCCTCGTTCTATCACAACAGGCCCTGAAAAAAGTTTGTCCCTATCTTTCTTAGAAGCCCCCTTCAAATATTGAAAGGCCGCAATAAGGTCTCCCCACAGCCTTCTCCTCTCCAGGCTGAACAACCCCAACTCTCTCAGCCTGTCCTCACAGCAGAGGTGTTCCAGCCCTCCGGTCATTTTTGTGGCCCCCTCTGGCCCCGCTCCAACAGGTCCATGTCTGTCCTGTGCTGAGGACCCCGGAGCTGGACGCAGCACTGCAGGGGGGTCTCACCAGCGCGGAGCAGAGGGGCAGAATCCCCTCCCTCGACCTGCTGGCCATGCTGCTGGTGATGCAGCCCAGGATACAGCTGGCTTTCTGGGCTGTGAGCGCACGTTGCCGGCTCATGTCCAGCTTTTCATCCACCAGCACCCCCAAGTTCTTCTCCGCAGGGCTGCTCTCAGTCCCTTCATCCCCAGCCTGTATTGACACCAGAGGCTGCCCCAAGCTGCGTGCAGGGCCTCAGAAAACAAAATAGATCCTTGCTAATTCACTGTCATTAACAATGTACACATTGCAGTTTAATTAGATACCGGTGAAATTCCCAGTTGAAGCTGTTATTTTCGGACCCACTCCAACAGATGTCAACCAACTGTTTTTGCATAATTTCAGTTCCTCAGCTTCTTTGGATTTTGATGAATGGATTTCTTTTCTTTTCTGCCTATATGTGGAAAGAGGAGTGAGTTTTGTTTGCTCGCTTATTCCTTTGGCAGATTTGGTGTGAAAAGAGTGGGACATTTTTTGGTTGCCTGGCTGGGAGTGAGGGTGGGAAATGAGACCAGTGCTTTAGCCTTTGATGTGGTGAAACAAACTCCTTCTCTAGGTCATTAGATGATTGGAATCCAGTGCTAAGAAACTTTCTACCATACTGAGTTAATTCCTGTCTTTGCCTATTCTGAATAGAAGACTGAACCTTCAGATCCTACGTTACGATTAGGAACCATCTCCGGAAATTTTGCTTATCTAAAGCATCTACCACACAAAATTTGTCTAGGCTAATCCCTCAAATAGCTGAGATTCCAGCTGTCTAACATTTTGGTGGCTAAATTTAGATAAGATAAATACTATCCTATGTGTCTCAACAGCTGTAAAGCAATAAATAGAGCAGGGGACATACTTTCTAGTGACAGACAGAAAACCTTTTATATTAAACTAGTTTCCCCTGCCACACTTCACCAACTTTTTTTATAAGATTGGTCGGAATGTACACATCTACACAATATTATTTTTTTTAATGTCAAAGGATATTTACATTGTATTTGGCCAAACAGTTCACTCATATCTTCTTAATGGAAGTGAAATATTTTTACCTGTTAAAACGTTAGGATCTACAAAACTACTGAACCTGCTTTCCATAGCATTGTGAATGAGATGTTCTGACAGATCAAAGCTTGATTTTCTGAATCATTTCATATTCCCTGCTTTTGCTCCTCTCTGTAATATAAAGTTCGTAGGATTAAGGTTAATGTTGGGGAAAAAGTGTTTGTTTCATTATACAGAAAAATCAGTGTGCAATGGATCCAGAAGAGATAAGAATTAAAGTACTGGCAAAGTATGACACTAAAGTTATGTTGCTGGAATAGTCAGTAGATCCCTTGATGTGTGCAGCTCAGTGAATAGACGTAAGTATTCATGATTTCAGATCCAACTGGACAAAATTCAACATTTCCATTTTATGGGAAATTAACATTAACAAGTAACAAACGAGCCTTTGAAGGTTCCCACAAACAGGGAAAGTGTCATGCTGCCCCATTTTAGCACAGCCAGAAGACACTTTGATCCAGAAAAGATAAGAATTTTTAATGAGTACTGAGAAGCAGCTGTCCTTGATTTCTTTGAAACAACAAACACTACATTTCAATCAGCAATAGTGAGGTAGTATTAATGACATTTCATTGAATATTTCAAAATTGAAGGAAAAATTAAGGAGTTCTACATGTTTGCAAAACTTTTTTTCCCCCTTGTAATAGCTTAACAAAAGGGAAGTTTCTGCAAATATTTTGTCTTAATCAAAAATAGGGTTTCTCTGCAGAAAGATTTGCTCCTGGGGCCATCTTCAAGAGGAGGAATTAGTCATGAGAGCTGGTAAAGCATCTTATTAAAATGCTCCCAGCTTCTGGAATAATGAGGCATTTTCAAAGATTATTTGAGAGTATAATTATCTATATTTTCTGTATCCTGGCTAGGCTTAGAAACAGATCTTTTCATGTAGTCACTTGATTAAAAAAAAAACAACAAACCCAAAACAAACCACTCATCACATCCTTCTGGTGAAGATAAGGACTTCACCATCAGCAATATACTCAGGTGTCCTCTCACTCTCCAGCGCAGAAAGCCCCTTATTTCTGGGGGAACTGACACTCAGATTTCAATGCCCTTCCATCTTCTCCCCGCCCCCCGCCACTTTGGTCATCTTCCCACCCATGAAAAGATGCTAAAAACCTGACTCCTCAGAGTTCAACTAAACATCACAATTTAATGCAAAAATGATTGGGGGGGACAAAGGGCAGAAGGAGAATTAAGCAGGGATCTTCTGCTCTGTGCTTTGTACTGCTTTGTGTCGCTGAAAGGAGTGCGAGTCCTCTGCCGAGCCCGGGCTTGACTGACTCAAATACCAAACTGTAAAATCAACTGAGGTGAATCCCACCCGAAAGACAATCCATCAGCCTTGGTCGAATGTAAGTTGGCAGCAGCTCTGGCAATATTTCATCTGCATTAGCTGCTAATATCAACATTAGCTCAGTATTCAATCATAGGAAGTCAAACAAATCTCAGAGCCTGATAGAAATATATACAGTGGGCGCAAAGATAGACTCCAGTTTTACTTCCATGTAAATCTGCTTCCTTTCTTGAAGCTGTTTCCGATTTACTATGAGGTATGTGTGTGCAGGGTGCAACTCAAGGAACACATCTGTACGATGATAATTTTCATACCAAAGATATGTTTGGTGCATTACAAATAAAGCAGTAATCCCCTCAATGATCTAGTTCAGACAAGAGCCAAACAGATCAGACGCAAGTATAAATAGCAAACCACAGGCCTGCTTTTCCATAACTGCCAATTTATTATTGCAAGTGTCTCTTTTTTTTTCCCCCAATAGTTCCAGCTTCTGGATTCCTGCGACTACTTAAAAATATCGTGCTTCATTTAAAAAAACAGGGGGAGGAAAAAAAAAAGTTAGCTGCTTCTTATTCCATGGTTGTGGGAAAACCCTCAAAATGTGGCATTTTAGCTGAAGACTCCGTCAGCAGAAGGCGAATATAGGTAAACCTAGTTAGGGATGTGAACCGGGGCTATTTGAAGACTAGTGACCTCAAATACCGCGGGAGTGGAACATTTGTGGGTTTAATATAAAAAGGTCTGAACAAAAAAATGTAAATAATGTATCCATGGATAAAAATTCAGAAAAAGAGTTCAAAGGATTCACCAAATCTTTAAATGCAAAGTTGTGTTTAATAAGCCAGGGATGTGAGCTGGTAAAGATCTCAGGACAAAATGCAGACAGTATCCCATGGCTGAACCTATATCCACATTATAATCTCCATATTTCATGGCTGCCTGGACTGAGGTCTGAGTTTCTTCCCATCTCTAAATGCACTGAATCTGGATATTCTCCCGTATAACCTCTTTTATGCATATATATATATATATTCCGCCCCCCCACCCCCCCCCAGGCTGCTCTCAGTGAATTAGCTCTAATTTGCCTTTGGGTAGGAAGGAAATAGATTCCAACACAAAGACAAGTTCCCTAGCAACAATCTGGTTTAAAGCAATGTCTTAAAGCATCAGCATTTTGGCAGATGACTTTGCCGGCTTCTCTGCCTCCTGCAGGCATGCCTGCGCTTGGGGATGGGGCAGGGGCTGCAGAGGGTGATGCCTGCCTTCCTGAGCTGCTGGGCAGAGCCAGCCAGGGCAGAACTGACAGCAGAGGCAAGCAGTCACACACAATTCATTCTTGACTCCAAATTTGCCTGCATACTGGCCAACTTTACCAGTTTAATACAACTTTATCCGGCGTTGGGGAGGAAGGTGTAAGCTCTGCCAAGTAATAGCAGATCACATAGCACTGGTCTGTTCAGCATCTGTCCTGTTTCCTCAGCCACTCTCCAGCTGCTAGCGAAAATGTAGGTGTAGGGATTGTAAAGGGGAGGGATGGACATGAAGATGTGGATAACAGATATCAGTATTACCACAGACTCGAGTGTGTAGGGAGATGTGTGGGAAGATGAGCCTGGGTGACATATAAGAAAGATGAGGTATTTTGAGAAGTGGAGGGCATGGAGAGGGCATGGTGATGATGCTGTAGGAGAGATTGTGGGGAGCTGGAGATATTGTAATGGTTGGGAGGTGGAGTCCATTAGTTCTTCTTCTTTAACTCACAGCTCCCAGGGTGATTCATTCAGGTTACACAAAATCTGCCGTTCCTTCAGGGTTTCTGCACCTTAGCTCACCACTTGCGCCCAGGCAGGGATGTGGTTTGGAGGCAGATCCTGCTCCTGGGAGCTTGGTGTACGTGGAGGGACCAGCACCAGATGGAGACAGGCTGAAAATAAAGCCAAAGGCCAAGAGAGGACGGAGCTGAGGGGAAAAACCCAAGTGCTTCTGAAAAGTCTCAAGCTCCTGTGTAGCACACCCCGGGAGCCAGCCGGCTCTGCGAGGCCGGGATCTCTCCACCCACCCTCTCTGGGCTCCTTTCCCAACCTGTCATGGTGATTCTAACAAGAACCAGTTACAAAAACACGGATCTGGAACCAGTTCGCTCATGTTCATTAAATGCTAGAAAGAATGATACCGGGATTTTCTTAATGAATGATAACATGAAGTGTATAGGGTTGTAGACATGGGGGAGGAGAAGCAGATGGGGGATCTTGGCACTTTGGGGTCTAAAAAGGCTGATTTGCCCCTTCAAAGTCCCAAACCACTGCTTCCTTTTTAGCAATTTCCAGTAGCCCAACTGGTCTGATGCCCACCCTGCAAGGTTAGCGCAAATAAGACGTGAATGATCTTCCATAAACGTTTTACAGCCTGAGCACAAAACCGCTGTCGCCATTGAGAACTTTCCTGCTAACACCAATAAGTTTTGGACCAGGCCTAAAATAAGTAGGTGACATTAAAAATAAAAAAACAGCTAAAAAAAGACTGAAGACAGATGTGGGTCACTGCATGAGGGTGTTTGCTCTGGGATGGCGATGCTCAGCCTCTGGATCAGTTATGTGCTTCTGAGTCCACAACAGCTCTACCAAAAGAAAATTTTCCGAGCATGCATGAAATCCATCCTTGGCATGTGGACAGATGGACTTTCTGACACTCATGGGGTCACTAGCCTCCACATCAGCCTGACGAGGGTAGCAGACAGACTTGGTTGATATGGGTTCCTACACATAATCATCAGCTCTTTGCTCCACTTGCCATCAGGGCAAGAGGTAACAGCTCTTCTCGTTGTGGTGCAATTTCGGTCCCATGGAGATGGGCATTTATGGGATCTTCATCTCCCTAAAATCCCTGGTAAACCCATGTCTAAAAATAGAAAGAAACAAGCCAGAGATTTCTAAGAGAGTGATTCTTTCTGCTACATTTTCTCTTTTTTTTTTTCCCCACTGTCACTTAAAAAAAAGAAGTCCGGACTTTGGGTTTCACTGTAAGTCACTGTACAGATCTCTTGTAATAATGTTCTTCACACCATCAGGAGATGGAGACGTGGAATCCAACCACTGTTAGGGAGGGTTTTGGAAGGAAGGGTGGTCTTTCACTCGAGCTGTTTTCCGCTTTCTTTACAACCGTGCCCTAGACAACAGGGGCTTTTATAATAATTTATTCTATTAATGCTATTATAAATCTAAACAATGAATAATAAATAATCAACACAGCTTGGATAGTTAATAAAGCACTATATATAAATAGAAGTTCACACGGACTTCACAAAGCCCTTTCTGCTAACAGATGGGCCAAGGAAAACATTTTAATGTGCTTACAGTTTTCAGGCATAGAAAGACAATGCCTGTGTATGAGAAGACAAGAGGTTTAGTACATCTCAAATGACTATTCGGCATTCTCTTTCTTTAGTAACAGCCAGCTGTTCTGGTAAAAAGTTGCCCAAAGTTAGTACTGAGAAGTGAGGAGATAATTTGCCTGTGGAGGAAGTACTCATTTTGACCAAAATCTGATCAGTTTTGTGAGAATAATATCTCTATGAAGGAAGACAATTTTTAAAGAACAGAAATAATTTCCAGGCTTATGTCAAATGCAGATGATTATTTAAGCTGGAGAGAAAAAGGATAAAAACACTTTTTAAAGGAACAAAAACTATAAAATATTAGGGAGAGGCAAAACAATGCATTTGTCTTGTCAAATTTTAAGTAAAAGGTTTGGATGATTAATTGCAATATGCCTTTTTTCTTCTTCTAATGTGAAGTTGAAGAGAAGTGTTAACTATCTTGAGTGCTTAATGAAATGTCTTGTTTCCCATTTACCTCATCTTTTTCCAGTATTTCTTTTTTTTCTCGGGCATCTTTGCCAAAAAACCCTAAACCCAAAATTTTATTTCAGGTGAAGCCAAAATTAATCCCTTTTTCCCGCCATCCCCACTTTTCTACTTCATCCACCAAGACAAAGAGAACTTATTCCCCCTGCTCTCCTCTTGACCCCATCAATTACAGTTGGCAGATATCCTGGAGTGTGAGGGTTTACATCCCATCCAAAAGTTTTAAGATTTGAGTATTTACTACTATGATTTGGGAATCTTCTTGCCATTTGTATAAACAACTCATCCCTTTAGATAACTTTTTTTCATTATAAATGATTGGGGTGGGCTTACTGCCAGGCAAATAATATAAATAGAGAAGAGCTCTCTTTAAGCAATGTATCATTACTGCGAGGCAGAGACCATTATTTAATGAACGGGCTCAGTAACTATTGCAGAAAATGACTGAACTACGGTACAGAGTTCTGCGCGTCTGAATGTGCACATGTGTGCGCTCTGTTCATCACGACAATGATGGATGGGCGGATAAATACATCTACGGAGAGGTTTGTTTCATGGGAACAAGGCGATACTGCAGAAATAGGTTCCCATTCTGACTGAAGTCTGGTGTTTCAAATTGTGCCCAGCTGCACAATTAAAAGTGAATTAAAGGATATGAAATGGAGAAAAATACCCTTCATTTCCTCCCAGACAGTTGCACCTCTGGGATCTGGTTTACTTTTTTAGGAGGTACTCATGTAGTAGGATAAGTTATAATGTCTTAGAAATCAGTTTCTTTCTCTCCCAGCTCAAAATTTTACTCTCTTTCTCAAAAATGGAACTAGGATCTCCAAATGTGAGCACTTTCCAATAAGACTGAAGCGTTGGGTGAAACAAATGGCAGACATTCCTGGCAGAGAGCAAGGTCCTCATTATTAACTTGGAAGGGTGTTAGGGTGGGTCCGATGAAAGGGTAAAGGGCAACCCACACGACTTGACGTAGAGACACTCAAGTTCTGAGGTCCTGCCCAGCTGGGAAGCATCACTGCTCCAGAAGGTGGGTACCACGGTCTTAGCACAGCATTGGGTTCATCGTGTCTGCAGGTCAGCATAACATAACTTGGCTGTAATGCTGGGCTCCTGTCCATCCTTAGATCACTGCAACAACCTAAGACCTTGTTGAAACTGGATGGCCAGTACTAGGCAGCTAAAGCACTAAGGAGAACCTGCATGAAGAGCCTCACACAGCACTCCCCAGGGAAAGGTACCTCGGAGTCTAATGGCTGCCAAGGATGCCAAGGTGCCTGCGGCCACACAGGCAACTGTGGCTGTCATCTCTTCCTCTGGCATGATGCATGTACTGTGCTGGGTGGTTGAAGAGGGTACAAAGAAGAATAATTCCTTACCTCCCTCCATAAATCCATGCCTGGTTGCAACATCTTTGCAACATTCAGGAACTGAAGCCTTCTTTTGTGGTTCTGGTTCATAGGATAACCAGAGGCTGACTGTACATCCACGTCATCTGCTGGTAAATTCTGGTCACCACCAGTTAATTCAAACCACTATTAATTTCTGGCAAAGCACGGACTGTTGTTTAAAAGAAGGTCTTCCCAGTGCCCAGGAGAGGACATTAGGATGTGAGTTTTGCTTTTAGTTATTTCTGGCTTTGGGTGGGCCCAGGTGTCCAGAAGTGCGACTGAAGCTGTTTGCTGCACATGTGTGTCCTTTCTGCTCCTCCAATCCAGTAAAAAGGCAGGTGGACCAATTGCAGCCATTCAGAAAGTCACGCCATTCAGGCCGTGCTCTGTCCTCAGCATGGACATGGAGGTTTGGCTGAGTCTGGGAGATCCTATGGCTCAGGAATTCAAGTGGATCCCAGCAGATCTGGATTCAGTTCTTGCCTGTGCATGTGACCTTGGACAAGTTATTAAGACTGCAGTGAGTCATATTGCTTTTGTGGGCAGAAGGGGGGTGAGAAGGGGGTAGCCTGAACACATAATGCACCTTTTGCCACACATGAGGACCTCACCCTGCCAGCATAAACCTTCCTGACCCAGTTGTGTCAAAATACTCTGGGTTCATTTAAACATTTTAATTAGCTAGCTTCCCTCATCCAGACAACTATAACAGAACCAGCTAGGAAAGGCTAACGTGCAGTTGTGTTAGCAGATTTTAGAGGGGTGAAACTTTTAAATGGGAAAGAAACCACGATACTCATTTGTACACAGGCAAGATCTGGTGAGGGGGGGAGTTCATAATTCAAAGACAGACCGAATAAGAAGTTGCCTAGTAAACGAATAAGCAAATATATATAAAAATCACAGGTAAATGCACATAGATAATAAGAATCATATATTTATGTTCATTTATGATTTATTATCTATATATAGGAATAAATCTTTATAGGTCTGTTTCTTTATTCATGATGATTAAGGGGCAACCTCATGATACAGCGAGTCAGTTGTTAGAGATTTTTAACCTGGGGATAGCAGCACTGCATTGACCGGTGGAGGCACTGATGTTTTCAGAAGGCAAATCCCTCACTCAGGTGCTGAGACAAGAAACTGTTGACTCTCCATTCCAGCTCGTTGGTTGTCAAGAGCTAGTTCAGAAAGCTGCCAGGGTGCAGGTGGAAAGTGGCTCCAGATGTGTTACTGCACACAGTTCTCCAAATCAATGATGGCAAACCACTACACAGGCACTGATGGATACTGAAGTCAGTACCAGTGGCAATGAGCAGAGATGCTTTTAAGAGTATATTTGGCACCATAAAGGCACCATAAAGGAAATCTGCCACTGGCATTTGTTAAAAAACAAAGCAGGTTGCCCAGCTTCCTGCTGTCCATATGCAGGGTGAAGGTGTCTACACACTAAAGCATGTCAGAAAGGCAGATATATATGGCAGCTGAAGACTTTGCTCTCTCGTAGGGCTCCTTGGAGTCCTCAGGAGAGCACACATGATGGCATGGTCTCTCTCCCTCTCCAGATAGCAAAGCAGGCTAGGCAGCTGCCCCTTGGGTTCCAGAGAAGGAGCAAGTCTACAAACTCACAGACGACAAACTTGCAACAAGCCGAGGAAGGAATCAAATGAGGGAGTGTGAAAGAGCTGGAAGCAGCCAGGACAGAAATTGTGCAGGGCATGATTTTGTAGGGTGAAATGCCTGCCAGCCTGCCTGCCCAGATCCCAAACTGGAGCTGGGAATTAGACCCTCTGCTCCACCAAATTTAACCAGGAAAGGAGAAAGAGAAAATATTGACTTTCTAAGTGGTGTCAAGAAATGGACTAAGCTCCATCTCTTAATGGAGAAATCTGGTCTGAGCCTTCTGGTCCTTTCATATCCTCACAGAGTACAGTTAGGCAAAGCAGTATACATACAATAACTCTTTGGCTGCAAAAGTTCTTTTCAAGCCATGTTAGAGCCAATTTCTCCCTCCTCTCTCTCTCTATTTCTCTTTTAAAATAAAACAACAAACCATATAATAATAATAATGAAAAGATTTATCCTAACTTAAATGACTGGTTTTGGGGTATCAAGTTGCAGGACCAGAATCCATAACTCTGAGGGATTTACAGTCCCTTTTGTGGTGATAAAGGCAAAATTGTTCACAGCCCTTCCCTTAATGTAAAAAGCCTGCCTTCTGCTCCTCAGCCAAGTCTCTTGCCACCAAGAGGCTGTGCTTTTGTTGGAAGGGCTGAGGACCAACGATGGCAAAGAGCCTGAAGGGCAGGACTTCAAAGTAGTCTGTGGTTGCCCCCATCATGGCAGTGGTGGGAGGAGGAAGAAAGCCTCTTCCATTTGTAATGCATGTTTCTCCCTGTACTGGTTTTGGCTGGGATAGTGTTAATTTTCTCCATAGTAGCTAGTATGGGGCTGTGTTTTGGATTTGTGCTGAAAACAGTGTTGATAATACAGGGGTATTTTCATTACTGCTGAGCAGTGCTCACACAGGGTCAAGGCCTCTTCTGCCTCGCACCCCACCTCACCAGCGAGTGGGCTGGGGGGCACAAGGAGCTGGGAGGGGACACAGCCGGGACAGCTGACCCCAACTGACCCAAGGGATATCCTGTACCATATGGCATCATGCTCAGCATATAAAGCTGGGGGAAGAAGAAGGAAGGGGGGGACGTTTGGGGTGATGGCGTTTGTCTTCCCAAGTCACCGTTACGCCTGATGGAGCCCTGCCTTCCTGGAGATGGCTGAACACCTGCCTGCCGATGGGAAGTAGGGAATGAATTCCTTGTTTTGCTTTGCTTGTGTGCACGGCTTTTGCTTTACCTATTAAACTGTCTTTATCTCAACCCATGAGTTTTCTCACTTTTAGCCTTCCAATTCTCTCCCCCAACCCACCAGGGGGGAGTGAGCGAGCGGCTGTGTGGGGCTGAGTTGTCGGCAGGGGTTAAACCATGACACTCCCTTTCCCTCATTGAGGAACCACAGTACCTTTCCTCCGTTACCTCCCTCCAGGGTTGTACAGAAGCTAGATTTGCCACTAATCTTTACAAATGTGCTCCCAAAACCAAAATGGCTTGTTAACATGCAGCTGGACCCAGGTTTGCATCTAGTCCAGGTGCTGAGGCCATGAGGTGGGTAGCTCAACCCTTTCATTACCCTCCACTGTCTTCTGTACCACCAGCAGTGTCATACATGTGCTAAGCGTGAGAATCCGGATTCGCACCCACCTCCCACACAGTCAGGCCAGCATCTTCCATGTCTGGAGAGCATCATCACAGATGTGTTCCCATTCTGTGAATTAACCCAGTCGGTCTGCAGCTCTTTTAATCTTCCCTTCATCTCTGCCTGCTCTAGGGGGCTCGTGGAGCAATGGGTGAGCCCATGACTTTACACCCCAAAGAAATAGTGTGTCATCTAGCAGGGCCCTGCATTCCAACAATGCTGACCAGAAGGCATTCAACTTACACACAGATGAACCCACAGCCCACTTATGACCTAAGGCTGCATCATGTCCTGCACCAAAAGAGGAAAAGCCTGAACTGTGCCTAGCAGCATCATTCAAACCACCTGCCTGGAGATTTAATCCAAAAGCCCAATGGACCCACACTTTTTGGTTGTATTGGCAGGATTCTGCAAGGATATAATGAGCTCTATGAGTTAATTCATCAACAGTGAATGTGGAGTCCCAAGACCTTGGAAATGTCTTTCCTACCGCAGTCCTTCCTCCTACAAAAGTTGTTTCTTGCCTTGGGTAATCCTCGCCACTCTCTCTGAACCTTTCCCAGTTCAGTTCCCTCTTTTTTCTTTGGTTCTGAAGTGGTAGATATGTTCAGATGGTGGGTTTCTGTTAGGACCATATTTCTTCAACACAGTCTTGCCACAGTATTTTAAATGTATGTCTCTTACGAGCTTCCAAGACCAGATGGGTGATGGAGATGATTCTTTTATTCTGGAGGAGGTAACAGATCACAACACATGGAATGAAGCTGAAGTGGTTCAATCTGGACCCTTGGGATCCATGCTGAGCAGCTGGGATCGGTACATCGGGTACATACACTCCTCTCTCATCAAATTATACACTGCTCAGAGTGCAAGGAATAGCAGGGACAAACAGTGTCCATTCCCTCTAACCAGGCATCTATTTCCAAAGTACTAGGAAGAACTTCACAGATGGTAAGAAATTACCTTCAGATCCCTTCCTCTGGAGCATGCACTGACTCCTGTAGGCACAACTGACAATGTTTCACCCACACTGATATGGTGCTGATGAGCAGATCTGCCTCTGGTTATGAGGCATAGATAAGGTTATTGCCTACAACCCCTTGCCATCTCTATAAGACGGTCTATGACCAACTAGCATGGTAATTTGGGCCTCAGTGCCTTTGTATAAAGGAAGCTCTGCCCACTTCCCTGCCACAGATTCAAAGAGGTCCATCAAATCCTCTTCTCAAGCCTCAGTCTTTGCAGCCGCTGGAAAATTATACACTACATGGAAACCAGAAGTTTCAGTCCAAAGTTTTCAAGGATTAAGATATGGCTTGGAAGTTCCCATGTTGCAACAAAATGATTCCTAGAACTCCAAAATGTTTAACATGGTTTTTTTTTTTTCTTACTGTACCAAGAAATCCCATGAAACAAGTAATTTTTGTTTTTTACTGATCTCTGACTGTTCTTTTATTTATTCATTTATTTATTATTCATCCAGTGAACCAAAACCATTGCTTATTCATGCAGCTCTACTAAATATTTTAAAAATGTAGGGCATAAAATTATAATATTCATTATTTATTACTTAACAGTAGAATTTTGTTCCTATGCCCATGGCTTAACTTATCAAGCATTGCAGGAAATTCTTGTGAGATATGTCCTAGCTTATAAAGTTACAATGACCCCAAACTGAAAAATTAGATCACATAACCTCCTTCAAAATCATCTTTTCCAGGATCTTCACGGGGGCGTTACAGAGTTGGCATTCAATCCTTAATTAAATGGGATGGTGTCCCTCTAGTGACTGGACCAAACATAGGCTACAGGATGCTACTGCTGCCAGAGTGGTTTCTGTTGTGTTCAGGGTTTTGTTTCCTACTTGCAACCAACATTAAGGCCTGTCGTTGAGGAAGATGGGGCACAGCTACTGGAGTTCACGATAAGTTGGGAATTCCCCCATCCCATCACCAATTACAGGAAATTTGCTGCCAGTATTGGTACAAACAATTAAGCTGAACTCTGTGCTGGAGCAGCTGGGGGACAGGTATTTTGTTCACCAAACAGGTCTGTGGGTGTCGCATCTTTCTATGGGAGGTGAAAAAGACGTAAGAATCCTAGAAGAGATGTTTTTCACCCTTCTTAAATGAATGAGAGTCTAGAGAGTTCTGATGATAGAGCATGTAACGGGGTAACTAGTCCCAGAAGAAAAAGCAACACCCCTGGAGTGATTTCACCAGGACTGTCAGATGCTCGGTGAATCCCTTAGCGGACATCTCACGTTGGTAGGTTGCTTGGTAGGTAGCTGGCAGGTTCAGCAGCCTGCAGTGTGAACATAACATTGGAAGATCTGGCCCAATGGGCGAGTCCAGACTGGCAATGACCAGTCCAGACTTGAGGCCCAGTTTAATAACACGTTTGGAACAAGTGCTCTGGGGGTTGTGTAAGAATATCTCCTTTCAGGTGGGACTCCTGGTATTTTGATTCACTTGATGAATGTGAGGAGGATGCAACCCAAAATAACAATGCTGTTTGAATATAGTGCTTGAAAACCACCCATAAAAGTCTGTCAACAGCAAAGGGAAAAGAAGGAATGTAACTAAAGAGACTCCAGCCTTGCAGTTAAGTATTTCTACATCTCTTCGGACAAAGCACAAGCCTCTTTGAAGTGGTATTTTTCTCAAGCATCCCCTGTCAGACATGGCAACCGTATTTATGGTCCTATCAAAACAGACACTCACTTCCAGCCATGGCTTATGGCTCTGCCTCTCTGTTCAAAGATCCTGGAATGGGTTGGAGAGATGAGATATGTCCTTGGTCTCAGGCATGGGAAAAGGACAACTTCCCATTGAGTGTCAAGGCATCTTTCAGCTAGCAGAGAAAATTAATGTCATATTAAGAGTGAAACTATGTGTTCTGAGCTGATTAAATCTAACCTCAGGAAGCTCCAAAATAAACTCAGTCTTATAGAGCTTTTGACACCCCCCCGCCAGCCATTTCCCTCTTTCACAAACACATTTTTTACAAAGGAGACCTTTTTTTCTGCTCTCTTTCTCTCTTTTTCCCTCTCTCATATATATTAACAAGGCTTGTATTGTGTTGCATGCTGCAGAGAACAGACCTCGTTCACCCGGGCAGAATAACCTGGTGGCTTTTCAGAGCACTATATATAGAAATCTACTCTTTTCCACGGGCAGCTCTGAGGATTAGGGGAGGAATGCAGTTTGGGTCAGGATGCTCATGTTTGCAACTAGTAGGATGCCTGAAGGGTCAGAGAGGGCATACCAGGAGGCTGTTAGCTGCACTGAAAGACACAATACACCACAAAGTTTGGGTCAGGCCGTGCTGGTTCCGCACAGGAAGCATTTCTCACCTCCCAGCACTGGAGACCTTACATGTCAGACCTGGAGAGAGAAGGATCCCTCAGCGCAGCCAGCTTTGCACATAGGTATGAGAGAGCATGCATGACCGCGTGATGCTGGAAGGGGACCTGCATCATCTACAGCTGGGGAAGGAGCCTTCAAGCTTTGAATGGTTTTCCGATGGAACACAGCACCTATTAAGAGATCACATCTCTTTCCTTGCTGAGTCATTTGATTTCCAGTCATCAGCTTAATTTCCAGGAAAGGTTTTAATGAATTCCCTCTTACCTATTGAGACGGAGGTTTCTCATGGTAGGGATGGCCCATGGCTTCCATGTGTGAGGTGCAGAGTGGTGCATTACCCAAATATACATTAACCCTTCCTGACATATAGTCACTGGGAGAATATATCCCATCATGTCAATGAGAGAGTCGCTTCTGTCCCTCAGAGAACAGACCTGTCTCTTGAGCTCCAGGCAAGAGTAGGCATCTACGTGTTTCCCCCGTGCAGACTGGAGGAAGGAGATTGAAATCCAGGACTAAACAGACTGGAAACCTGACCTCTTCTGGGGGGACAAATATCACTTCCCCCCTCCCCCCCCAACCAGCCCATGAAATGTGTCTTTTTTAATTTCCTGTAATTTAATTAAGAGAGGAATTCACATTCGTTAAAAGTTTATCTGCTCAGTAGCCCTTTATGCAATCCAGTCAAAGGGAGTGAATGAAGGTTCTGTAAAGCTCTCTGTCTATCCAAAATAACTTTTATTTCAGCCCCATCGCCACATATTCCTAAACAAACAGCTGAAGCTGCATCTTTCATTTTTTAAACAAGGCATCCCCCGCTTTCCTCCTCCAGCCATAGGCAGCTGAATTTCTCTCCCGCTTGTGAGCAGGGGAGAGCAGGACCTATGACGGGGAGAAGCATGTCTGGAGGGCTGGTCCATGGGGCAATAGCTAATAAATTCTCAGTGCTGTGGACAACAGGAGCCATGTCCTGGGGTAATGCCTGGTGATTAACTGATTGACACCAAACACAAGCCAGAGATCTGCAGGAACACTGAACACCTCTGTTTCTGATGTAAAATGAGCATTAACTTCTCACATTTACCTAACCTTACTTTTTGACATATTTTTTTAATACCAGCCCACAAAGTAGTGGAAAAAAAGCCCAAGGATGGATTTTATCCCTGGGGCAGCATCTGTAACATTCTCCCCAGCCCACCTTTGGCATTACCCACATGGGACACTCCATGCATACACGCCAGGGCTACTTGACGCGCGAGCAAGGGCAGGTGTATGCGTTTGTCCCCAGTGACACTGCTACATCTGTATTGGTGAAGGAAACAGGGAACAATGCTGAGCGCTGACTTTCAACTATCTACCAGCAGCCTCCCAGACAGCTCCTGACCGCAAGAGCCAAACTGAGGTCACGTGTGATTTGGTGTCTGAATTACAAGCAGCACCACTCACCTGGACAAATGAACTCTCCACTAGCCAGTGGTCCAAAGTGTTGTCAAAAGTGTAAGGAAAAAAAGCCAGCACAGCCAATGCATCTAGCAAACACATCACGCTGGTGCTTCTGTAGTGGCTACATCCAGAGATGACGGACTGGGAGCCCTGGGTAAAGGTTTTAGCTTTAATCCTCATTTGCTGCTAGGTGCAGCTATAGTATTAAGTGATTGATAGTGGAAATGGAGACCTTAATTTTTGGGTCACATCACTAGCTTGATCCAGAGAGATGCAGGACAGCCCCGGCCTGCAGCAAATTCTCTCTATGCAATGCCTTAATAAGTCACCCTGTTACAGTCAGCAGAGTGATTCTCTTAAAATAGTGTTACAGAAAGGTAAATAAAAGGAATTCTCAGCTTGTGAATGGCTGAAATTTTTCTTTATAAAAATCAAGTGTAAACCTGTTGCACCATTTCGTTGTTGCTGGGGTGCTCATCCCCAGGGCTCTCTCTGCAAAGTCCCATGCACCAACACTGCTCAGCTGCTGTGCCAGCATGCACCCCTCAAACCCCAGCCCCAAAGGAGTGTTCGTATACACCACTTCTCGCCCTACCTCCTCTCTCTCCTGCAAGCCTTTGCCGGGTGGGGGGGTCAGGCAGACCCTCCAGACCTTCAACCCCATGCCAGGAGGCATTGATGGTCCTTCTGCAACACCTCGGCACTGCACGACCTCTCGCCCAGGTGACCTCCCCCTGGAGCAGAGGCACCAATTCGCACATACTTTTCCACCTTCAGCCTTGTGGATCTTTTCTCCTTATTTAATTTTCGGGGAATCAAAAGGGCTGTGTGTGCCTCCCGCCCCAGCACAGTCTGCCTGCCTTTCTCCAGGCTCGCCTCAAACCACTCGCCTCTTCTCACAACATGAGGTAAGTCGAGGCACGCACGCTATTTTAGCACAAGCCAGGGTGCTTCCAAAGCATTCCAGAAATAGCACCGGGAAGGAACAGTACCTGCTCTTCAGAGCCAGAGAGGGGCCTTCCCTCCCCTTCCAGGTTGGGTAAACTTTCTCCTTACTCTGTGGTTACACACAGCAGAGTGACTCTCTTAAAAACAGCATTGCAGAAAGGTGAATTCAAAGGTTTTTTACCTGGCCTGGCCTGAGCTCCAAATAGAGATGTCCCCAGCCAAAGCCCCACTGCTCTGGGGGGACTGGGGAGGGTATCGCAAGAACCTCTTCTTGCATTTCACATGGTTGTGCCCACTCAGGGCTGCGCAAAGACACACACAAGATATGCACACGCATCATGCTTATCTCCAATATCTTAGCATATCTCTTTAGTTACATCCCTCAGATTTTAGATGGTTTAGGTTTTTAGATGCCCCTACAAGTACTGAGTACTGCCCATGGCTAGATCTCCTCTGATATCTTGCCAGCTGTTTATAAGATCTATTGTATCACTGGAAATTTATGGCAGGGCTGGTTTGAGGAGCAGATAGCTTCTGGCCACTTTTCTTTAGAAATCCTTAGCATTTTTTATGCGTCAACTTGAAGAGATTTTGGGGAGCTGAGCGAACCAAGAACCAGTTGGGCAGGTCACTAGTGCCAGCAGAAAGGCACATAAAGAAAGACTGAACCATCATGAGTTTGCTTCCCACTCCAACATGCCGAGGGAACATTTTTGCTTCAAGCAGCACACAGGGATGAGAACTGGAGTCCCCATTTTTGCCTCTCCCCTTGTGCGCTCCCTTCAGTTCTGATTAGGCATTCAGATCTTGCATCCTTCAGGCAGGCTGCTTCTTAGATCTCTCTCTCGACCAGGAGGTCTGCTGTGGAAGTGACACCAGGCAGTGGTCCCTCAGGAAGTGGGCACAGATTGGAAGACAAGCCTGGAGCTGAGATCATGTCACAAAGCTGGCTTCCCCCATGCAGTCATCCTGATTCTTTGTATATCAAAGCACTATCAGTCTGCAAAGCCCCAGAGCACCCAGCTCACTTTCTCATCTCCTGCCACCCTGAGCTGAGCTCTGGGCCATGAGAAATGTCTTCCTGTGACTCTGCCAGCCTCCCATTTCCCCCTTCTTTCATCTATTGCCTGACTGAATATGATTTAAACTCACCCAACCTGAAAAAACCAACTGCCCTCCCCCCAAAAAAAACCCAGGCCCCCAAAACCACAACCAAACTCAGCAAGCAAACACTCTATGATAGGGGGGAGTGATTGCCCATGAATAAGAAGAGGAAGGCTGGAGACCAGGTCCTAAGTGGGGTTTGGGTAGATGCTCTCTGCAGGCAAGTGGCACAGCTCAGCAAGAAGGGAATACAGAAACTTTCAGCTAACAGTGTCCTTGTGCCCCTTTTCCTTGTGCAGCACTGCACAAACAGGGACTTCCAGGCATGCGGCATGCTGCTGCAGGAGTTACTGCTGTGCATCGCAGAGTCTCATAGATGTCCCCTGCAGTTAGCCATAGTGGGTGGCACCCCTAAGAAATATTGCAAACACCATTCTTGCACTAAATGCTGTTCAGGCACAAAATTCTTTTGGGGAAACTCGTAGTGAATTGTAGGGTGCCTGAGTTGACAGCTTGAATTTGGAAAACGGTTAAAAATTTGGAGGGGAAAACAAAGCAGGGAGGGCCAAGGGAGTTTGCTCAAGGTTGTAGAGGTGGAGACATCTAAGGTATGATGGTATAGCAAATCTCTGCCCCCATCTCCTTTTCCTTGCCCACAGGTGTGCTGGTGGTGCCTGCACAGCAATCCCTCCGGCTTTTAGGGAGTGAAGGAGGAAACCTGGAGCAGAGATGCGTTCTCCTTTGTATCCCCCTGTCCTTCCATTTTCCAAGCGATTGCTGGAGCAGAGCAGAGCTTGTGGAGTTTGAGAAGAGTAAGAAGTTGTAGTGGAATCAGGAGAAGAAGGGGTGGATATTTCCAATGCCTTCTTGCCCTGTGGATTCCACCAAAGCTTGAAGGAAGGTCTTCTCCCCCGCTCCCTAAGCAGGTCCCACTCATCTTCAGAAAGATCAGAGCAGATCACCCCCATCACAAATTCCCCGTATGATACACCGGGTTTAACAATACCCCAACGCTTTTTCAAGAAACAGAGATCAGAAATATGCAGAGCATCTCCCATCATGCATAGTCCCTGCTGATGCCCTTCTCTGTGGTCAGAGGGTGGAATGATATCTGTTAGCCCTTCTGCAGCTCACCAAAGCCTCAGTGTTTCACCTGTGCAAATAATCCCCATGCACCGTCCCCCGGGACCAAGAGGACAAGTTAAAAATGGAGCATGCAATTTAGCTCCTGCACATCTGTATTCCAGGCAGCGGTGAAAGACAGAATGGTGGATCTCCAAAATAGCCTCCGCTTGGCTAAACAACCCTGCTGCCAACTGATGGCTGTTTGTCTGTTTTCATTTGTACAGCCCTCAAACCTAATAAACACCTCAGACATGAAAAGAAAACAGAAGGAACAACGAGGGTAAGAAAAGCAGGCCATTGACTGCCTTTTTAAATAGATCGGCGTGGAGTTGAGTGGCCAGACCTCTTTCCAAGTACATTCCTGTGCTAACATGAATTCACAGACTACTCCTGTGTGATCATCTGGCAGGGACATGGTGCTGTCACTCTGCATCCATCTCTTTGCAGGGCCAGTCCTGTCTGTGGTCTGTCCGGGAGCTGACAGCATCCACAGAATAATGCCACATTTGAATTTTCCAGACAACATTTGTTTATTTTTATTATATGACTGATTCTTTTATTGCTGGCTTTTAACTGAAGCCAGCCCATCATCATTGTTTCTTCGAAGCACTTACAGGATGAAAAATATTATACCTGGGCTAGGAATAAGGTTTTCCTTCGCTTTCCCTTCCTCCTCTCTCTCTACCCCACTGTCCGTGTATTCTTCTTGCACCTTGCTGAAGCTGCCCTCTCCTTCTACCAAATCTCAGCTTTCTTTAAACAGATGCTGTTTCTCCCATCAACCTGCCTAATCCCTGTTTTCAATCCGATACTTCTTCTGCCCACATGTCCTGAGGCAACAAGACCCACAGATGAATTTGCACAAGCATGGAGTTGTAGAGTGGGACAAAAGGAAAAGGTGTATAAGGGAAAAGAGTGCTGCTGAAATGTCTGGCTTAATGCCACATGTTGCCTAATATTGTTGAGAAGATCACTTAGTGATCTTGCTCCCCACCCTGTCACCGTGGTCTTTCATTTCATCCACTTGAAAAACACTTAGTGCATAAGCAGACGAGAAACTGCCCAAATTCCAGTAAGGAGCATTGAATAGGAAGCACTGAAAATTAAAGCGAGAAATGATCAACTGCTTGTGCAGGGTCCCCAGGGCAATGCCTTTTTCTATGGCTTCATGGTATCTCGCACAGGTGTCCGTTTTCTTGACTATATAACTGCTGAAACCCTATAGGTCACCTCTTCCTTCTTAGTGGCCCTTCCAAACTCTGTCTCACTCTTCCTAGAGGTGATATTTCCTAGGTTATTCAGGGAGGATCAGACTGGGAGGATCAGAGGCTGACTGGCTTCATCTCACTGTGGCTTCTGGCAATAGGAAAATTAGTTGTGACTTGAAAGTCCCAGTACTCTGCCTTGGTTTTGGAAGCAACCAGCACAGCCGTCAGAATGAGGAATATGAGAAAATGCTCCAACAACCCCTTTTAAATAACACATGAAAAATCCTTGATAAGCACTAGATTAGTGATGGAGCCTTAGGTCTTGGCAGAAGGTGGTCGTAACAGCGTGACCAGCATCAAGGAGCAGGATCAAAGTCCCCTTTAGCTCAGTGTTTTGCCTTCAGCAGTGCTTACTGTCAAATGCTAAGGGGGGGAGAAAAACAGGGGAAAAAAGAAAACGAGGGGAAAAAAGAAAAAAAAAACCTCCACACAGTTTGAACCTTTCCTAGTTTTCCCTTCCCATCTTCCAGCAGATCATGTTTGAAGGAGTTTACTGTTGCTCCCTGGATCTTTTTCTGTTTGAAAACTGCAAAGGTATTTGAAGTCGTTTAAGACATCAGGACCTCAGAGCACATTTGCAGATGTCTTCACGGCTCCTCTGAGCATTACCAATATACTGTTCAGAATGAGATGAAAAGGTATAATATTTCCTTTTTGGTGTTTGAGTGGATTTCCCTGGGTAGCTGGAAACTGGGAGTTTATTCATGGGTATGTGTCTGTATTTTTGCGTGTCCTCAAGTATTTGAGCTGTTAATAAGTCAGAGAACGATCTCATTTTCCCGCGCTGCCGCACATAGGCAATGCAAAGACACTTTTTAACCAGTTTCAGGTAACTGAGTGATTGGATCCTGTGTCCTTTGACCTCATTGCCATTTGCACTAACTAGCTCCCGTTAATATAGTTTTTCCATTTTCTTCTTTTGTCAAAAATACGTAACGGGTATGACCCAAAGGGATCATTTCATGTAATTATTAAGCCTCCACTTTCTATAAATAACTTTGAGGACGGTGGTCTGAATTTCCCAAACTGAAGCATACCCCTGGAAAGTGCATTTTCCTCCAACAGAGCTCAGGAGCGGGGCAATTTCACGGGTCAGGGGCTGGAGCCCAGAGAACCGAGGGGGAAAGAAGAGAGGTGAGAGCAGTGTCTGCTCCGACTCCAGCACAGTGCTGCACAAATGAGATATGACAGGCTCCCAGCTCCAAGTCTTCGCAGTATTTCTAACCAAGGGAGCCAGGCCTCTGTTCTGTAAAGCAGCTAAACCCTGGCTTAGCTCTAAGCATGGGAATAATCTCAGATCCTTTCAGCAAATATCTTAGACAAATTTATTCTCTTCCCTGTGCCTTCATTTTGTTTATTTGGGCTCTCTAGGTTGCTTGGCCAGTCAGGGAGGGGAGCTGAGCCCCGTGCTGATATAGATAAAGCCCTTGAAGTTTTACAGTTAGCCCAGCCACAACACTACTGAAATGCAAGCTGTTTCATCCATAGGAACATGCCACATCTCTGCCCTATGAAGTGTGTGGGATGCCCAAGGACAGAAGACCTCTTCTTCAAGAAATATGCTAAAAATCAAAGAGAAAGAAAGTACGTGTGCACAGCCTCTGGAAAAAAAATAAAAATGGACCTGTTCAAGATGCTACCGATTCCTAGGTTTTCTCTTCTACCTTACTGTTGGAGGTTAACAGTCCTACACTAGTTGTATCAGTGCCTCTGTGTGTGATATAAATGTCTCTGACCAAGTTTATCTGACTTCACACTGCAGAGGATGAGGAGTTTCCCACAATCCTTTGCATTGGCGAAGTGTTGGGAAAGAGCCCCTCCAGCAGTAACAGCAACAGCAACAACCAGGAACGGTAAAATCTTCTGAGACTACAGCTCAAGGAAGTTCATCTTATAATGCACATGTTTGCTTGGGAATATCCTAAGCAAAAAAAATCTCCCCATCCCACAAAGCCCAGCCAGAGCTTTCAAAACACATCTGACAATTGTTTTCAGCACAATCAGATATAGCTACGTCTGGTAATGGCTTTCAGCTTGGGCAACAAAAAAAAAAAAGAATTTAAGGACTGTCCAGGAATTAAGGGAATACAGTTATTACCATCAACAGGGAACTCAACATCTGGAAAAACTCTATAGCGGAGCAGGTGTGTGTGCGCTGCCTGGCCTGTCTGTGTTTCGAGCAGGGTGGTTTCTAGCTAGGAGATGGCCTCCAGAAACCACTTGAAAATAGAACAAACAGAAGCAGCTCCTCTTTCCATTAATATTAATGGCCCAGACATTACCCAATTTGGAGCGGAAGCCAGGGCTGATTAAGAAGGGCCTGATCACTAGAGCTCTAATGGAAAAAGATTAGAGCACAGCCTCTCTGTGATCTGGGATTGGGAGATGTCGAACCAGCCCAGGGCAGCCGCGGTGAAGGGTGAAGCGGGTTTCTGCATTGGAAAGTTTTCTGCTTGGAAGCTCTGTTGTCCAAATATTTTGCTACCAAATCATAACTAAGCTGCATGCTGCCAGAATCATGTACACTGATGTGAGCCATTTGCAAATGACTAAATCAGGGAAAATGAGAGAAATACACTGGGTGGGGGACTCGGGAGCTTGGGGGCTGGTACCCAGCTCTGACATGGCTTCTCTGGGTGGCCTTGGGAACGTGTCTCCTCTGAAGTGATGCAGTAGGAAAATATTCCCCCTTAGATTTTCCTGTGTTCAGACAAATCTTTTCACTGTGTGCAGATCATCACCTATCCCATGTGTACGTTTACACAACCAGGCACAAAAGACACCGGGGGTCATTATTACATGGCTAGCAATATCCATTATCATCCAGGCACGAGCCAAATCTAGAAGCAGTAAAGTCCTGATTTGGAAATTTCTGTAAAATAAGAACCTACCAGTTTCACCTGATCTTATCTGGACTCCCTGGAGACCACTAGATTAGCAATTAAGCACGCACTTGGAAAATGGACTTGGAGCCAACAGAAGGGAATGTCCTTCCCGGCTGGAGAGAACGGAATAATATTATTAAAAGTCCCAGAACACTCTTTGTGCTCTTTGTCACTCTTTTTTCATGTAAGGAAAATAAAAAAGTGCACTCAGATATTTAGGCAGTTCCAACTTAAATTCACTTTTGGGGCTCTGCAGTACCAAGGTGGGGTTATTAATTTTTGACTGGCCATAGAAAGAAAAAAAGTAATATTGGAGAATAAACAAACCAAAGCAAAACAAAACCTATCCGAAGAAGTTATCACATGGAAGCTTCAAACTCTCTTTCTCTTTTCACTCCCATGGCATGTTCAGCACCCTGACAACCCTTCCCCAGTTGTGGTTCCCAACCCTGTCTGCAGCCGCACAGGCACCTCACACATCTATAACCCATCATCCGCTTTGCCCTCAATCAGCAAAGTCAGCCTGTGAGCTCTGCCCCAGCCCTGCGTGTCACTCTGTGCCAGCCCAGCACCAGGACTTAAACATCCTCCTAAGCTTTTCAGACTTTGAAAAATTTGATTGCCAGACATATTTTAAGCTGATATTTCGGACTCTGATAACAGGTAAAATGTTGATCTAAGATAGCTCTACTCTTACAGTGTGAGTTGAAAGCACTACAGGAGAATATTTTTTGCTAATATGACCATTTCTGCTACTACTAGTAGTAATAAGTTTAGTGTTTTATTTATAGTTCTAGTGATTATGCCATAGATATTATTTCTTTTCTTTAACTTTATCTGATGCGTACATATTTGCTTTTTCTCTCACAGGATTATTTTCTGATCATATTTTCTTAAAACGTATTTTCACTAAACTTATTCTGTTCTGGTTTTGTGAATGGTACAAAAAAGAGGCAGAAGAACCGGAAGAGTGAAAGTGCTTTGGAAGGATGATTTTGCAAAGAAATAAATGACAAGGCTGATGGGTACATCCGGAGCCTCAAACCTTTCTACTTTCTTTTCCCTGCTCATTTGTTCATTCTGTCTTTGTGGTTCACATAGTAGGAAGCTTGATCTCCAAAGGCAATTAGGGCAGGCTTTTTTGCATCCACACTGCAGAAAGCAAACCCCTATGGTCTGCAGGGAGGAAACCCCAGAGCAAAGTCTCCAAGGGAGCTAATGTGCTTGCTCCAAAGGGAAGCTTGTGAGCAAAGGCACATGAATGCAGTGTGGCAATAAAGAGACATCTACATCAGTAAGTTAAACAGAGTCTAAGGGGGGGTTCCAGGAGCTGGAACCTCATCATTTATACTGCCAAATTGTATAAGCAATCCCTGACGTGGATGTGATGTGATCAGCCCCACCAACATGTTTCTGAGCACAGTTTTGGAGTTAGTGTGGTCCAGGGACCGTTCCCAATAAGCCCTTGGGATGGGGTCACCCTCTCCTGGAGACTAAGGGAGGCTAATGGTATGGACATGGCCAGATCCCTCCAATTGATCTCAGAGATCAGCCCCTGGCTCATTTTGTTTGTAAGCATAGATTTGAACGACCCTGGAAGAAAATGGAAAGCAACCCAAATGGCTGTTTAGCCCCACGGGAAGACACCCCAAATTTGTGGTAATGTAAAAGGAGAACACAGAGCACAGGCTTCATCCAGGCCATTGCACACTGAACGGACAGGGGAACCTGCAGTCGCTGAGTACTTTTGCAAGACTGAATGAGTCCTTCCAGACAATTCCTTCTCCATTGGCAGTGTGGTAGGCAGATGGGATGTTTTATCCATAGGGTGTCCTGCATCCGTCATGGCAGATCCCCAGCCGTGGGATGCAACATATCAGGGCTTTTCAGCACAGCTACCAGTGGGAACGCCTACCACTCTGTGTTTGAAACAAAACTCCTCCTGCTTCATCCATCTTTGCAGTGCTTATGTCTGCATCCTGCTGAAATGAACACGTGCCTCCAGAAACACTGTTCTTATTATAGCACTTGAACCTGATTCCCTGATAGAAGGCTTTTCATTTTTATTTTATTTCAATTAATTCCATTTTATTCTCTTCTAGTTTGTGATCAGATGGAAAAGAGTGCATCAACCTCTCAGGCCAGGACTGTTCTTTCTGCTGTTAACCTCTCCTCTTGCTGGCAAAACATCCGAGCTCACTGAAATGCTATTTGCCTCCTTTTCAGCAGCCTGCACTCCTAATAAATTCAGCTTTCTGTTGTGCGCTGTGGCTGTCTCCACCTCAGCTGTTTAGGGGACACTTCTGGAGAAGCACTCTCAGCTCCCTCTCCGAGCACAAAGCGTGGCCCTGAACCAAAGAACGATGTGGAATCAAAAAGGCTTACGCAAATTGGACTAGTCGCCAGAAAGCAATCCGAGGAAAAGTTGTTTTGCCTCTTTATTATTATTATTATGGTATTTTGGCAGTAAAATCAAAAGCAAGCAACCAAAAGTTAACTTACACTTCAAGAAGTTGAGCATAAACATTTTAACCTCTCGGGGCTGCTAGAGGTTTCACAATCTCCTCAGCAAACCCTAAACTTCTGCTGCTGATCCAATTTGTCTATCTACCTTTCAACAAATTAGGGATTTCTCCTAAAAGCCCAGGAATGAGAATCTGAGGAAAACAGCCCTGAAGTAACGCTTGGGTTTTGATTTCAGAAGCTGGGACAAATCTGAGAAGAAATAAAGGTGGTTTCCTGCCCCCAGATTTTCTTTCCAGTTTTTTGTTCTCTCTTTGATGCGTTTTCTGACTTTCAAGAGCCATGTATGAAACAGTGAAGGTCCTGATGTTGCCTCCAGGAGGTGAAACTTTGCTCTTCTGTGCCCCATTCACATGGTATGACGTGATGATGGCATCAGTGACACATCCCTGACAGAGGTCACTCCCATTGCTTTGTCATTACCCTATACCTCATTCAGCCTTTCAACATTTAGGAGGTAGTCGTGGTTGGAAGGTTCTTCATTCAGTGACACCCTTCATTTAGGTACCTCTGTGTGAGCTGAGCTTTAAAATTATGATCATTTTTAACTACCAAGGTCACTGAAATGTGCTGTGTAGAATTTTCTGGAGTGCCTCACGGTATATTTTTACACCACCTGGCCTGTGGCCACATCTGCTGCTTAGGCCGCCCCTCATGTGTTCTACAAGCTTGTCACTACCAATCCTTTCCGAGCTGCCCACAACTCCTTCCTCCTTCTCCTCACCAGAAGTTACTATGTCCTCATATGTGCTGGCATAACTGTGTGCTAATTGCTTCCAAACACAGTCCTGACAAAATTGTCTGGGTTTAAACCACAGCAAAAATAGCAAAATTCTCTTCTAAAGTTTCTAAGTTAACCTAGATAATTTTGGCATGACTGAGTGAGGGTCTGACCACATGTGCAGTTGTGCTGGAAGATGTGAAGAACTAACGGCTGTGAGCAGGGAAAACTGATTTTTGCACCCATCTGAGCTGCAACCTCCTTGCAACCTAATACAGCTGGAGTATCTTGCAGTGGTGTCTAAGGTCTACGGTCTAAACCCAGGGCCGCTCGACTCCAGTCCCAGTACTACCAGCTGAGGAACTGATGCATCCACAGCTAGAAATGCCATTGCTTGTCTCCATAGACTGCAGAAGAACTCTGGACTCCGCCTTCAAATGCATCCTTAGCAAAGGGTTGTCTACACTCTTGTTCCAGCAGAAGTCTAAACTCATTCCCCAGGAAAGCCAGGGACTGTATTCAGAAACTACCTGGTACAGCCAAGAGAAATGTTTAAATAAATTATAGGTAGTACAACCTATGGTAGAGGTTCAAGTATTGGGAGGAACTGAAAATGTTTCCCACACAGCATCTGCCTACTTACATAAAATGAATATTCAGTCATGTTCTCAGTAGGAAGCAGCCCATAACATGAACATCACCATCACTATTTGAGCTCTGTGACAATATCACCAGGAGAAAAAGAGAAAATGAGCAAGGAGCTATCATTTGCCTTACTGCCAGACCTGACCCCTTTCTCCTAATGAGATAAACCCCTCACAGCAGGGAGATGTTTAAGTCACAAACTTTTGAAGGCTCTTTGTAAACTGCACTGGATCTTCAGGAGAAAGGGAGGAAGCCAGTCTTTGAAATGATTTTGTTTGTCTGTTTACCTGGTCTTTAGCTTTAAGACATATCCAGACTTACTAGTAATTGACTGAATGGTTCCTCTCCTGACCTGAGGGCTATGGAGCTCATTGCATATGCTTTTGGGTATCAAATCAAAGCAGTGAATTCAGACAATGTTCACTTTGAAGACTGACACCTCAGAGGTTCTCACAGAGATGTTAGAAGTTGTCTGTGGTCTTAGAGGTACCAATCACCCACAGCCTGGTCCAAATGATTGTGTCCAAAGAATGACAATGGAGAAGTCAGATCAATTCAGGATAGGAAAAAATGATGATCAATAAATGATGATCATCAATCCATGAGAATAACTAGGAATTAACCAATATATTATCCTATGGACTCTATATGCAGCGGAGTGACACAAGCAAAACTCCAGCACAGTCAATGGAGCTACACCATCAGTGAGTGTCTAGTTTCTCCTGTTGTATCTGATTCAACAGGACTATTTTTAGCCTTTTGCTAATGTCCAGAAACCCCTGCTGACAATCTGCACTGCCACCTTGTGTGACTCTGGCTTTTACTCGGGCTTCTTTGAAATCTCCGATCTCTGTTTCTGCTGAATATTCTTCCCTTCCAACCCTCAGACTGTTCATCTGATAATGAAATGATTTGATTATGCCCAAAAAACTCATGCTATTCACCCTTGCCTCAGCCTCCCAAATGGACAGCCCTACACAGTCAGGCTCTGATCTCATCCCCTCTTCTGCTGGGGGAAAATCCCTTGTCAGAGCACGGAGATTTCAGGCTCCCAGACATGGTTTTTCCCAGAACTGGCATCCCATCTACTAGTTCTCTCTTACACCCTCTGACTTGCAGACCTTCTTGTCTTGCTCAGGAACCCAGGGCTGATCAGACCTGGCATGAAAAAGATTACAAATTTAGGAATCACCATCCCTTATGCCCTGAGCTCTCATGTCTCACTTGCCTGCTGCTGTGCCTGTGCACTTGCATCCCTGATGGCAGGTCACGGAACTTGTCCATGCACGATGTGTAAACATGGGTGTGTGCACGCACATGTGCACGTATGCAGTATCCAGGGGTGGGAGAGCATTGAGCAGTTCCAGAACCAGACAGTCCAAATTTGTCAAGTGTTTTGTTTTCCCTTCTGGGGGAAATCATGGAGATATAAGAGGAGAAACAATCTTACACAGGCACAGGGCTTATTCATTTTTCAAGCAATCAAATAACGTTTTCCCTTCTCTGGCTTCCAAGCCTCTCTAACACCTCATTAGTGAGCTGCGTCTTGGACTCCAGGCACTCAATGGGCTTCTGTTCGCCTCCCACTCCCAGGTCCTGCACCTTCTGTGTTTCCTTCTTCACTAGCCACTCTTTGAAAGGAAGGAGGGTGGCGGGTGGGAGGGAGGGAGAGACAAAAAACAAATCAAAGAATCCTCAGGTCCCAGAACATGAGCCTGCATATTTTTCCCTTTGCTGTTTTTATTTCACCGGTGTAAGAATCCCAGTGTTGGCTCTGCAAAGGAGACCGAGAAGACAGGTGAGTGCTCAGAGGCGGACGGCCAACATACTGCGTTTGAATGTTATTCAGAAAATTCATTGCCGTGGTAGGAAACATGAAATATTCCTGCTTTCTTCAGTCATTGCTAAAGCTTATGATCTTATGTCTTATTAACTTCATCATTATTGCCATCACTAGGGCATGGCTTATCTATATGCAAAACCACTCATGTTCTGGGAGAAGATAAATATCATATATTCACTCCCTTCGACAGATAAGGGGTATGGTACATGTCGTCAAAGATATACTTTGAGGAGCAAAGCTATATCATCCATCCTTCATGTTATGCCACCTTAACTGCAATGTAAAATATCATTCTATTTCCCGGTGTTCCCTCTTTTGCCCAGGCCGCTCCTGGGTCCCCACGGACATAGCCGTTCTTCACTGACGTGGCCTGGATGGTGCTCATGGAAGAAGGTGGAGGCTTCAGCTTCCTTCATTTGTTTTCCCATTAAATCTACCCTTAGGTATATAAACATGCTACTCTACACCCAAACTAGTCTCTGTGGGGTGCCTCTGTAGTCAGTGAAGATCGTGGCAACAGAAAGCATTAGCAGTCCTGGGGATGGCTCATCTCAGTCTAAATGATCTAGGATGGTCTAGACCAGGTCAGGTGAATCACACCTCAAAAGTTCCTATTGTTCTTTTTCACCTACAAAGAAAATGTTAAGATGGCCATCTGAAACATTATTCGTGGCTGAAGGGAGGTAGAGGGAGCCTCACCCTGTGTGACAAACCTAAGCTCCATCCAGAAACATTTCTTCTCCTTTCTTCAAACAGACAACGCATGTTTGCACCAGTGTTTTGTTTTAACGATATTTTGGTGTTGCTTTTGTCATCAAAAAGTACATGGTGAAGAAGAAAACTCAAGGTTCATCGTGTGTCGTGAGGTTGGCAGGGAAATTTGTTCCTCAACCGCCAGGTAGCCCATTTGTGTGTCTCCAGTTTGTTGCTGACCCTCTCCTGCTGACCCTACCATCTCCAGCAGCTGCAGCCAGACAGGTTTGAAAGGACTCCTGATAGGCAAAGCAGGCACCTTGACTTTCTGTTTCCCCTTGGCAACCTGCTGTCCCCAGTGACTACCTGCTTTATCCATGCTAAAGCAGGCTTTAAATGCCATGTTGCAGCAGCAAAGCCAGCTACGGTGATCCCAAAGGACATCTCAGTGTCTCAGAAGTCCCCCTACCTTGCCCTTCTGGCCTTGGGAACACAGTAAGCTCTGCCCTTACTCCTATGTTTGATTCTAAATCTATATATCCTGATTCATAGCTACGGAGCTGAGATCAAGGCCCAGATTCTAATTCTGGCGTGTTTATAAAACAGTGAGTTGAAACTGGTATGGAACAGAGTGTCATTGTTCTCAAGCTAACTGAAACCTGGCTTGCAGCAATTTAGTTTAATGCAATAAGGTCTCAACTAGAAGGACAGAAGCCTAATAAGAATCTAATTAAGGTGATCCTCACAGTGCTTTCAAATGTGATTATAGGCAGAACTGTGCTTTTTTTGAATCTAGCAGGAGCGTGTGGCTACAGTACCACTCCCAGCTGTTCCCTATTCTTCTCTCCGCTGCAAGGTACTGCCATGCAGCTGTCTTACATTAAAGGATCCTACTCCACTGCCTAGCGCACACCCAGTCCAGTTTAAAGTAAATCTGAATGTGAGACTTGATTGAGTTTGCATTGACATGGCTCAGAGGAGTTCACGTACCTGGCTTAGATGCTGAAGCTGTTATAAGTAAGAGGAGAGGTAATATCTGAGATGGGTAAGGAACATTTAAAAGTGATCAAGAATGGATTCTCTTAGCTATCTCCACTTTATCCAGTTATTCCAAGCCTCCCTATAGTCAGTGAAGGTCTACTCAATTCAGGCAAGGCACAATTCATCTAAAGCAAGTGCCCACCACAGGTCTGTTCTCTCCTTGGAAGTATCCTTCTCCACTGGCTAGGAAAAGTTTGAGGGTAAATCACATATTGTGAGTTTGATTTCATCCATATCCACATTGTCGATATCTCCATCTGGGCTACAGAACTCAGGCTTCTTCATAGACAGTAGGGAAAAGGGTATTTTTGCATCATAGTTGGTCTGACCTGTTGTAAATGTCCAACTTAGGGCAACAGAAAGAGAGATCAAGACTCCAGGGGCTGTAATGGGAGTCTGGTACGACTAAATCAGACGTAACCCTCTGCATTTGGTAGGATGAGTTCCCTCTGTGAGCTGAATGGGACATTTTCCACCAGCTTCAGAGGAGGCACATGAAGATTGACAAAGATTTTGGTGACAGAAGTCACTCCTGCTCTGAAAGCCATTTGAATTGAACCATCTCCACAGGTCCTCAGCTGGCTAAGGTAACTCAGCTAAGCTGTCCTGGTTATAACTACCAACCTCAGTGGGGATCCTGCTAACTGTAACCTTAAACACAGGGCAAGATCTCAAACCCTGTGTGCTGGGGAGGTGAGCAACATCGATGAAGAATTACTACATGGAACTAAGAGTTACTACATGGTGATATTATAAATGTAATTCTTCACTGTTATACCATTCTTCACTGCATAACTGTGAAACGTCCTTCATAGTGTAATACCACTCAGAATCTTGGGGATTAACCAGGTCCCCGCAGTGCAATCTTCTGTATAAATAGAGAGTAAAAAGCAGCCATGGGTCCTAAGAGCTTGTCATTTAAGTGAACACAAGCCACAAGGCAAGGGTTTATTTTGGCCCATGACTCTATTGTGAGCATCTGAATGTAGTAACTGACACTCAATTCAAATGAAAACAAAAAGGAGAAGAGTAGAGATGGAAGAGTGGATGAAAGAAATGGAGAGTCTGGATTAGGGAAAAAAAAACACAGAATTGCCAAGGTCTGGTGCAGCAGTGAAATGAAATCCATGTGTCTGAAAACAAATCCTGCAGCCTGACTGCCATGCAGAAGAACTCTGATGCTAAAAAAAAAAAAACAAACAAATGAACCAACCAAAACTCCCTTTCTGGAGGAGGCTGGGGTCTATGCATAGGGTGTTATGCTGGGGTCATAGCATAGGGTACACGACACTATCACTAGAGAATCTATCTTGACTCTGCCCTGCCTTTCACAAGGAAACATCACATACACTTAGGTAAACCAGAAGGGAAGCTCTACTGTACCAAAGCTTCTTTCTTGCCAGGCCTAACTTTTATGCGTCTTCCAGGTAAGACAGGAAGGGATGCTTATTGCTCTCCCATGGATTCCTGCAATCATGCAGGATTTTGGCCATACTGAACAGCTCGCTCCACCCCTGAAGAGATTATAACCAAAGGGTTAGTCAGTCTTGCTATCCTAAGTGTGAAATAACCCCTTTTGCCTCATCTATGATAGAAGTGGAGCAGGTGTTGGAGATGGTGGAAACTGGCCTCTTGGAACAGGGACAAGGAAGCAAGACACCTACCTGTTGTCCACTATTATGCAGGGAGACAGGTAAAGAGTATGTAAACGCTCATAGCAACTGCAAAGTATTTCATTCTAATTCCCCATAATCATTCTTTGGTTCCTGTTGGTCAGCTGATGCATAGCAAGTCCTTAAGCTGCAGTAGTTGGTCACTGAAAGTTCTCTGTCATACACCTGTGAGAGGTGTAGAATATATTTTGTAGATTATATTTTTTCCCACTAGATCCTTACGTGAACAAATTTCAATCTCAGCAGTCTACTGGCAGTACCATGGGTGTCAATTGCATTTAAACAGGCTGGAACAGAGTAGAAGATGGCATTTCAGCACAACCAGCAGCAACGTCTTCTCCAGTGTGCTGTAACTATTTTTACTTTTACCACAAAACTGTCCAGAAGCAGGTAAAGATACAAACTGAGGTCACTGGTTTTGGTTACTGGAAGAAGTAGCTGCATTTCATTGATCTGGTTTTTGCTCCTGGCCTCCAGATTGGCTGCAAACTCCATTTCAGGCATGCAAAACCAGCAGCATCAGTCCAGTGCAAAACCATGCAGTGATAACCACCCCAGGAAGAAACAGATTTTTGCATCAGTGGTCGAATGTTAAAATTAGTTGAGTACTATGTTTACTTATGATTTCTGTTATCGCTGTTTACAGCCAGACCTACCTTAAGTCCGGTTTTCCCTGGCTGTTTCCTTCTTCTTTTCTGCCCAGTTGTGCTATTCAGATGGGATTTGAAGACATTTTCCCAGAAAGCACAAATCTGTCCTGTACAAATCTGTCTTACAGCACATATTTGTAAACGTAGAAGAGCCCTGCTCATGACTTTTTGAATGGCTGTGGTGTAGCAAAGGGGAATATTACAAACCCTGAAGGTTTCAGTAACTGTAGCAGCAAGTAGTAGTGAAGTGGAAACTCATTCCAGACAGTGTGCTAATTAAGCTACACAAGAAATTTCTTGCACAAAAGAACAAAGTCGATTGTTTTACATGTCCAGTCACAAAATACCAGCTCAGAAGTTAGCATAAACAGACTTTGAACAACACTAGAAGTTGAATAATCCATTAAAAACTGGATTTAGGCAAGCTATGACTGCTTTATTCTTTTCTGCGCAGCAATAGGCTGCATGTCTAACACAGGGATTTCCCTTGGCTCAGACCTGAATTAATCCAAGATTCCAGATCTATTATTTGTTCTTGCCAAAGGAAATAGAAATTAGGAAAGAAGAGCCATGTCCAAGCTTGCACTAGGTGCCAGTTGTACAATCAAGATGTGAACCTACCAAGTATCCCTTAGACATGATCCGCTAGGACTCATCCACTCGTCTTTTAGCATCCTGATTTTTGTCTTTGCATTGAACAGCTCTTACAGTCTTTACAGCGTTTAATGCCTGTATCGGGCAAAGAAGACCAAGAGATGCAGAGCCACAGCATTGATTCTCCAGATGGAAACAATTTCTTTGACAAACTCTGAGTTATGATTTCTACTGTGGAATAACCAAGACGTGTTGTGTGCAAGGCTTATCCCCTATTTTGCTACATCAATATTTGTTTGTGTTTTACTAAAGCCTTAACAGCCTGTGATTGCGATCAGGTAACCCAGACTGGAAACTGAACTGCATTTGTACTCTTGCTGTGTGCCTGTCACTGGAGGTTAATGTTTCCTGCCTTACACATTAATACCATGCCAGTTATGCTTGATTACATATTACTACTTCAAGCAGAAAAACTGTAGAACAAAGTGATTGTTTTAATCATCAGAAAGGTGGTTTGCATGTAAGGAAGGAACAGCAAAAAGCCTCATCAAGTATTCAGGAGTGAATTTCCTCTTCAATGTCATTCTGGCTTTCTATACATTTTGAGGTATGATCCTCCAGAATTAGGGACAGCTGACTTCTGTAAATGCTAAAGCTGAGGGACAGGGCTAGAGGTTCACTGATACAGGCTGGCATCTTTAGGGACCCCTTCCATGTCCCTAATGAATACGTTCTGAAGTTTCACAGACAGGACAAGACCTGCCACAACAAATCTTTTGTCTTAGGTGGTTCCCAAGATGCCCTAGGAGATCAGACTGGGAGAAAATGCTTCTGTTTTGTTCTCATTCACTTCAGTGCTCCTTTTAATCACAGGTTATCTGGTCTAGCTAAAATGAGCTCAAAAGAAGATCACGACGCAGTCCTTATCTTGAAGAGCACATGGCTGACATCTAAGGCAAGACACTAGAACAAGGAGATAACACGGCTCAGCACATCAGCAGCAGCTGATGCCCCAGTGACCGAACCACTGCCAGACCCTTTCCTTCCTCATTCTGCTCCATTCTTCCTAGACTTTGGACAAGAAGGAATTCATGGAGACTTCTCAATCACTAATGAGGTAAGGATGAAGTCTAAGGCAAACATGTTCACGTATTCTTACCCAGCCATCCAATTCTACACCTATTAAGAGCTTTTGTTAACTAGTTGGCTTGAATCTAGTGAATGCAGAAGACCTAATGAGGCTGAAGGTAAAGACAAAGGTGTTTTCAATATGAAAAGAGGCATTTCAGAGAAGACTTTTGTAATCCTTTACTAAATATTTAAATGTTTATAAAGCAGTACAAGGAGGGCAGTGCAGCTGCTTTGCTCTGGGATTAGTGCCATTCCTGTCTGCTGGGTGCAAGGAGAACAAAACCTCCTCACACCAATCTCAAGCCCACAGGGCACATCCACTCTGAATGTTCCTTTGCACAACCGAATTTTTCCCAGAATGGCAGAGACCATTCTCTTTGGACAGAAAGCAGTGTGAAGGCAGAGTTCGAGAAAATATTCCTTTCCTATGTGAATTCACAAACAACCAAAGGGAGATAACAGAAAATCCTCTGCAGTTGCATGACACCCATGTTCAACCCCTCTTCTAACGAATGCTGGATTGTCTCCACTGAATGAAACCTTGCAGCAGGGGAGATTCAATAGTGTTCATAGTTTGGTTGAAGCACTCACAAAGGCTATAAAAGGTGGACAGAGAGTTTATCCTATATCTCCAAGCTGTATGCAGGTTCCTTGATAACCAGCTACTGGCTGGCAATGTTAATCTAATCTGCTTTTGCTTTCAAATTCCACACCAAACTGAGAAAACTTTCCCCCCAACCTGTGGAAAATTTGGAACAAGTATTACAGGGTCACTAAAACATTTGGTTTACATAAGTCAGCATTAGACAGCAAAAAAAAAAAAACAAAAAAAATTTTTTTTTTTGAAAAATCTCAACCCTCCTTACAGTGGGGAATAAGGTACCATGCAGAGCTTTTAGGGACATTTAGTAAGGCTATGTCATAGAGACCTGCGCTTTCCTGCTGAAATTAATGGAAAGATTCAGGCTGCATTCAGCAAAAGCCGTATTATGCCATTAGGACAAGTTTATAGCTATGGCACGTGCAGCGAGTGCGATGCAGAGATCATAGAATCATAGAATCATTGGGTTGGAAAAGACCTCTAAGATCATCAAGTCTAGATCACCAGACTAGCAGGGACCCACACACCACAGCCTGCGACCATGCAAGCTAGCAAGCCTGGACCTGGAAGTCTGGGGCCACATTCATGCCATGCTGTACCAGTTGGTTATATTGTTCAGGGAGCGATGCAATTGACTGCAGAGTCAGCACAGGCATCTCTGGACCAGTTCCAGGGCTCAGACACTTACAGATGGCTCATTTAATTATACATTCATGGTATAGACATGTCCTGAGTTCAAATGTGTCATAGGAATGACAAGCTGTGATGATTCCAACAACAATTTCATCACAAATCTAAGCTCTCTTTTACGTTCAAATAGTAAGAAGCTCCTTAACTAAAATAACTCTGATACAAAGATCAGTAAAAAGAAACAAAATATACATTTTTTAAAAAATTATCAAGGAATACTATGAAACTCGCCCACTGTTTCTAGTGATCTAGAAAGGACATTGGAGTGAATACTCAAGTGATTCCCTCCACAGACACCAGAATCTATGATTATTCCTTGACTCTAGGCTTAAATCTGCATCCCCAAGTGTTCACTGAGGACAAATCCATAAGCTCATGCAATAAGGAAAACAAGAATAGTTCTTCATGGTTTATTTAACAACCACAGCAGCAGCAGGAGTCAAATTTCAATAGACTGCAATGACTCTACAGAGTAAACTTAGTATAACAAATAGATTGTCAGAAACCACAACCCACCCATTGATAGCAGAGGAAGAAAGACTTCAGACAGATTTCCAAAGTGATTACTTACTCTTTCTTTTTGACGTTCAGATTGGCGACACTTGAAAGGCTTTTAATTTTCTAAGGCCAGATTTTCAGAACTTTCTAAAAATCAGGTCTCATTAAACACCTTTAAATGATGATTTAGATATAAGGCTTAGGGGTTATTAATTCAGGTTGAGAAGGAAAATAAAATCTGTGTTAACCAGGCTGCAATCACAGTCGATCCAAAATAACGTAACGCCACTTAACGCTGCTATACCAATTGATGCCAGCTGCTAAGCAATACACCATTCACATTATTTGCCCAGGACCAGGACTTACAGCTGGGGTCTGGGATCTGGGTACATAACAAGTTAATTGGAATAGATTCTCCAGTTCACTATGTCAGCTATGATTAGCAGCCCAGGGTCTGACCTTCTCGATCCAGAGTTTTTTGCTTTTAGCCATTGCCTGCACAATACAGATAAGCTGTCCATGCCGTTATTTATTTGTGACTGAAAACAAGGCATGGGAGAACGTGCCAGTGAGAATGCTGTGTTCCCACAGCCTTCTTGCGTAAATATTTCTCTTTTGTCAGCAACAAAAGGTCTGGGATGCTGATGCAGAAGATAAGGGTGCAGCTGTGCCAGCTCCGCAGAGCTGAAGCAGATGGACCGTGTGTGTGTGCTCAGTTCCACTAAAGGAGAAAGAGAGATATGGGAAAGAAGTGGCTTCTACAAGTGCAAGTTGCACTTTGGAGCATTAGTTATTTCCCACTGGCTTTTGACAAGAAGCCTGACCTCTCCTGCACATCCAAGACCCAATAAGTAATGCAATGTCCTCTTCTTAAAAAGGCCTGATCTGATTCAGCGCACTCCTTAAATGCCTTCCTCAGTCCCAGAATGATACATCTGGAGCCGAAGTTGTTTAAGAGAGAGGGAAATGACTCCGCCTCCATAGGATGCTGATGATGGTAGAGGGCAGAAGGCCTCTCCAATGCCTTGTTTTGGTATTGTTGTCAAGCCTGGAAGAGGTCTAATTCAGGGCTCAGACTGTCTCGCACCAGCTGTTGCAGAGCTTCTTCCAGCTGCACTTGAAGTATGTGATGTTGGCCTACATGAGAGCCTGGATAATGGACTGGGAATTTGGTCCAGACTTGCAGGTCCACAAAGACCTGCGGCCAAAGAGGAATATCTTGACAGGTAGAAAGACCCGCATGCGCGCACACCTAGCATATGTGTATTTACATGCACAGAAATGCCTGTGTGTTTAAACAGGCAGATGCGTAAGAGCATGTACAGATTGGTGCAAGTACTTATTTACTTCTGTACGCAAAGTTGTGGTTAAGGTAATTATACCGTATTTGCTCAAGTGATACTGTACCGATTCACCCTAGTCCTTACAGTATGCCTAGTCTTACAACATATGTTTTATATTGCTTCTTATCATGGTGAGAGCATGTCTGGAGTTCATCTAACTAAAACTCTGCATACACAGGCACGTACATGGATGAACACATGTATATACGCACATGTACATAGGTATATATTTCTCTGTATCTAAGGGCATATGGTGGTCCTCTCACAGGCACACCATCTCTATTTATTTATCAATACATATGTACATCCTTACTGTCTACAGATACACACATAGACATTATTTTCTTCCTATGGGAATAAAAACAGAGTCAATTTAAAAAAGGTGGAGTAGTATAACATGATTGAAATGTTTAATGATAAATTATGCTTTTTATATATTTTTTCTATTAAAAAAATTCCAGCCTTGATTCAATTATACATTTGTCCCTTTTCTTCTGATATTTCTGATGTTTTCCCAAAGCTGACAATGAAAACAGCTCTTACTTCTAGACAATTCCACCCTATATCTCTCATGCTCTGAGTGGATTTTGATGGATATTTCAGTTAACAGTATCACAAGGGGCATAAGCTGCTTTGAAATAAATTTGCTGTTTCCACTATTTTTTTAACATATAAGATCTTGATGACTGTTTGGCACATATAAGCTAATCAGATTTACACTACTTGGCTATGTAGCAATTCAGTTATGTCAAAGCCAAATATTGTACTGCACCCTGCTTTCTTCATTATCTATTGTCTCTGATGTTTGATTGGAGAAAGGTATTTTTTCATCGATGCTGTGGCTTTATTCTTCTGCAATGTACTGATCGGATATTGCTACATCTTGCAAAGTGTCAGTAATGTTTTCCTGGTTCCACTTTTTGTTTCTCAATATCCTCTAGCAGGTGTTGGGTTCATGAGAAACAGGCTTGTTTTGATGTATTGACACAGCTGTTGAAAAAATATCAGATTTTAAAGTAAAATATGACTCAGAGGAGCAAGATGCTGAGCCTTTGAAGCTGGATTCTTATCTTGTTGACATCTGTATAAATCCAGAATGCTTCTTTAGAGACACACCAGGTCAACAGGAAGGTCCTTGGGACTTTTCTTCTCTGCTAGTGCCTTTCTGGGTGACTCTTTATGCAAGACACTTCACATCTCTGATTCCCTTCCCAAACTCTATCTATTTTGAGGATGTTATCCCAGTCTCCATGCTGCTGGTCCAGAGGATATTATGTCATATCTGACAGCTCTGTGCAGATATCCTTGGTGCCCAGGGACATCTTTAAAGATTTTTGTGTGAGCCATCTGAATGGAGATGGTCCACCTGAACAGAGATGGTTTATGTAAAAGAAGCAGTAACCCATACATGCAGTTTCTCCTGCTGTTCTTCCCTTTCGTAATGTCTGATACAGCAAGGTCATGCAAAGACCAAGAAGCCCCATGGCCTTCAGCTATATATCTCCCACCTCTCTATAGCAAGAGCAACCATGGATCTGTCCCTGCTCCCTCAAAATCCTGTGGGACTCTGGCCGATATTCTCATTCTCCCCAAAGAAATTGTGTAGGACCTCAAACCATCGGTCGCTTTTACAGGGTGCTCACCATGCGACTCAAGTGGCTGAAACCCATGCAAAATAATCCCAAAGTGAGTTAAGACTGGAAACGTAGAGCAGTTCGCAGGCAACTGCTGAGCATCAACTCTCCAGCCATGGAAAAAGGGATGGAATCAGCCTATGGCTTTCCCTGTGTTTTCTCCGTTCCTGGCCTTTTTGCATCTCCTTTGCTCAGCTAAGTTCTTCTTACATTTTTTCAATAAAGTCATCAGTGCGTGATAGTGGCTGACAACAGACTCTGGATGTAGACTCTGAGACAATCTCTTCCCTTACCCTAACACGTTTCTCCCATCTTCAATAGAGAATCAAACTTCCTTTCATGTTCACATTTTGAGTAGTCAAGACTGGTCTACATATTTTTAAAAGAATAACCACAGTAGCTGGTTATCACACTAGTGGCTCTAGGAGAAGGTAAACGAAGTATCCTTAAAATAATTAAGAATGGTATGGGCAGGTCCTCAGACTTTTCCACTGTTTATGAAAAGAAAATTGTTTTATCAATACCCTATTTAGGTAGTCTTTCTGCCTTTAACACAAAATTTGGATTTTTTTTTTTTTCCCTCAGACATTCAATTTACAAAAAAAGTAGTATTCAGGCCAAGCACCAACATATCGTGATGAAGAAAGGCTGACACAATCATTTCTGGCAATGGAAAATTTTCTTAGTTGCCTCAATGGACAGGTCTCAAAGCTAAACCACATTTCCCAGGATTCAGCTGTCTTCATTTACATGTTTGTCTCTTGTGAATGATGGGAAATGCTGTCTATCCCATGGGTCCAGCCCGTGGAGGAGAGTGGGAACATCCGAGCTTCAGTGTCCCTCAGGCTCCGCAGCCACATTTGGTTCTTGGTCGGAGCATTTTGGTGTTTGAGTTTTTGACAAACAAAACAAAATGCCATTCCCCTCCCATTTTCCTGAGGAAAAGTTCATTTGTTGTTGTTCTTAATAACTCTCTACAGAAATTTCTTTCTTTTTTCTTTTTCCTTACTCTTATCCAATTGAATAGCAAAATTCCTCAGCACAGGCAGTGCCCCAGGACCAGAAGCCCTGAAATAATGAAAGGACAACCCTTTCCTCCTCACCGCTTAAATTTGGTCGGTTTCTCATGCAACACACCAAGCTTTTTTCCCCAGATCAGCTAAAGCTGAAATATCCCTTCCGTGTGCCACAAGGAGTTTGTGGTCTCACAAGGAACCATGCAACCTGGTGACAAAATTAGAAGTCACAGAGGGAAAAAATAACGGAGGAAAAGCATCCTCCAGCTCTGGCTGAGCTGGGAGAATTAATCCCCTGAAATTCTGCTGTTTACTCAGAAAAGGAACACAAGGCTTTTTTTTTTTTTCTTTTTTTCTTCTTTTTCCTGAGGAAACCAGAGAACAGTTTTAAAAACACCAAACCTTCAGCATTTTCACTTAATTACAGAGTAGGGGTTGGTGAGGGCACAGCATGGCTTCTTTTTTGTGCTGCTGGCTGCATTTTTTGGTGGCTGTTGTTTCATGTTAATGTTTTAGGCTCAGATTTTGTTTTGTTTTTTCTGGTTTGCCTTCTATTTTGGACACGTTCTACAGCAACTCTATCCTTCAGTTTGGGGAATTTTTGGGGCTTTCATTCAAGTTTTGTGAAGACTTCACTGTCTGAATGCTGCAGAGACTCAATCAACACAGCCTAGGCAGCAGCCGGAATGTGCACAGGTACTGAAAAAGGAAGTTAAACACCTAGATTGGGGAGGGGGACCAGTAGAAACACTTAAAATAGATGGTTTTCCAATTCTTTATCTAATGCTTTTTTTGTATAGGTGTAACTGCAAAAAAATCCTTGTGCATGTTAGCCTGTCTTGATGTCTTTCCTGCAAGACGTGCCTGTATATGGCTAATCTTCAGCTGTGCAAAGCCAATACAGGAGGACTTGCCCAGATGCCAGGGAACCAAGTGCCAGAAGAGAAACTGCAGCATGTGCTCACCTTGGGTGCAGAGAGGCTGGGGAGACCTTGGCAGCCTTTGATCTCACTTTTGGGCAGGATCTATAAAATTGCAGCAGCTCAGGAAATAATTTGGTACAAGTGGCTTGTAGGCTTTGGACAACGTAGGCCTGGGGCTCTGAGGAGGAGCTTGAAGTGGCAGCAATTGCTTGGTGGTGTGGAAATCACTGGTGGTGGTGTAGCCATACACATCGTTCTCAAGTTGCGTAGGATCATCAGCGGAGCTCCCCATCAGCCTGGAGCAGTGGTGGTTGCTCAGTTAGAGTGAACTGCATTCAACACCCCATTTTCTCCAGTTCTGTTGCTTTCTTTTCCCTATCTGTCCAACTCCAAAACAATAAAAAACACAGGGAAGTCAACCAAAACCACCTACAACACCCACCTTAGATCCTTCCTCTTTCCCGGAAAATGTGTATTTCACCACACATCATAGTTCTGGCTTCCTCGCAGCAGGATGACCCCTGAAATCCAAAACTTAAAATACTTTCTTAAAAAAATAACAATAAAAAAATATTTGTACAGGCTGCTTACACGCCCCTTGGAAGAAAATCCCTTCTTAAAGACTTTACAGTTATCCAAGAGCTGTAGACTTTCATTTGCTTTTGCTCTTCAATAAAAAAGAAAAGGGAAGAGTAAGAAAAAAATCCAAAGGCTTTCAATCCCATCAGATGTTTTTGTTAAATAAGGGGGTGTTTTAAATGTCTTAATAGTACGTCTGCATCTTGAATTCTTGGAGTCTTGAGGAAACTACCTAGCTAAGTGGAAATGTAAATAAAAGCCATTTGCAGCTAACCAAATGAATAATGGCATTTTGCATTACCCAGCAATCCCAAATAGCTAGGCCTGGCTATTACCACCCTCTTTGATTGCTCAGCCAGACCACAGAGTCCCCTGTGAGCCCAGAGCCATCCCCTCTACTGCGGTTACAACAACTTCCCAAAGATGATCGTAGATGGCAGTTTATTTCACGCAGCCATCGAGCGCTCCAGTGAGAAAGTATAGCCGAGCCCCTACAGCTGGGCTTCGGGATGAAAGAACCCTATAGTTTCAGGATCCGCCTTTTCCCAGTTACTCCCTTTTGCAGTCCTATCACACCAACCGCACTCCGTACAGTTGCACTTAATTTTATCTTGTCCAGCAGCAGCGTGAGAGGGAGAAAGGGGAAAGAAGAGGGGAAGGGGGACAGGTCCACAGCATTTTTTTTTCCTTTCCGTAAGGCTCATTGCTTCCAATAATGAACATTAATGTAATAAACAGCTCATGCAGGGCCCCAGTCAGTTCCCACAGCTCTTTCCAGGCATCTTAGTTTGCTGACCTCAAGAAACAGCCTGATAGTAGGCTCAAAGTGGCAATAAGCGTATCAATGTTCATATTATTAATATTACCACTATTTTAGCTCCCTAAAGACCAGAACCCATTTTTCCAGGCAACATAAAAACTGTGAGGACCACATTCTGGTCATCTGCCCAACACACAACTTGGCTACTATGGCACCTATGGGCAAGAGAGCAATGAATCAGTCAGCCAGTGGCACGATTTTACCTAATGTCAGGCCACAGGCTATACTAACTGCTGATCAACAGCAGCAAGTAGGCACATCCAGAGGATGCTGCTGTGACGACTTGACCAGGTGGGATCCATCAGTCTATGAAGCCCATCTATTCCTGTTGACTGCATCAGGAGTACAAGTATATACCTGATATTGGACTCTTAATGTTTAGGTAAGTGAAGTTAGGTAAGATGAATCCCACCATTTCTGGCCAGGACTGCCAGCCCCTGGCTTCTCCACAGTCACTGGGGAGGGATGGATGTGACCTCCGTAGCAGGTAGATTGATACAGCTGTCAGGAAAAAAAAAAATGTGGTCCTGGAGAGCCTGCAGTCTCAAAAGATACAAAAAGCGAAAGGACAGAGAAGAAAGGGAGATGACATATTTTGCTTAAAGTCAGTGTGAAAGCTGAGACAGGAAGAGAATTCAGATGAAGGCACATCAGACATTATAAAGACAGCCAGTTTTCAGTAACTCCTCTAGAAAAATGTACAAAATTCATAAATTCTTCCAAAGACATCTTCCACGTAGAAAAAAATGCCAGTTACGCAGATGTCCGGGGAGGTGTTTGTCCTCATTCTTGGAATGACAGTCTGAGAACATTCAGCTAAATTTCACCTTCCCATCCTAAGCACCTCCACTGTCTTGAAAAGGGATTGTTTAGGCTGTGAATGAGGTCAGGATTCATCCCACAAGCCAGTCAAACCCAGGCAAACAATATTCCTTGATGGATCAGGTGTTCCTAAGGGGCTCTAGCCTAATTTTAGACATCTGCATGTTCCCACCTAGTATAAACTATGCATCTCAGTGTCCATTGTAATGAGCAGGGCTATATCTATGAGGCAATTCATCCCAGGGCAGTTGTTTAAGGTCAATGAGACGAGATGAATAACCTCTATAAGGAATCTCTTAGTCTTCATTTACCCGAGGAGCCTGAACGATGTACTGAGGCTAGCAAAAGTCCCTTTGTTAGATCAACAAGTATAACTGTGAGCTAGCTGCATCAGCACATTTTAATGGCACCATAACTACTCCCTGTTGTCTCTTCATGTCTCAAGACCTTGAAGGTAACTTTCTCATCTGACTGGCTTCACTTGTTCAACCTGAATGTCCAGAGGAACAAAAACAACGAGCAATGTTCATTACCATCCAAAGTCTCCCTGGGCCAGGGTAAAGCTGTTGATGGAAGTCTGCGTAAGCCTGAAAGACCAGAAAACTGGGCGTTCAATACTGGTCAATAGAAAAATGCCATGACCGAACTGTCTAACACATACTGAGCATCTGTGTCAGTGAGACAGAAGGTCTGAGAGTGTCTGATGTAATTAACTCTGTGTACCTGGAAACCTGGAAGTGTGACAAAGTGATAACTGGGTAGGAAAAGAGAGAACTGATGCATGGTTAAGAAAGGCAGCCGAAGAGGGGGTGCAGGCTAGACAGAGGGTAGAATTGTGCTTCCTAGTGGGCTGCTGTAACATATGATTCATGCAAAAGAATCAGTTTTTAGGGAAGACAAAAATCTATCCGTAGGAAGAAGTAGTTCATATCAAGTTTACTACTTGATTGTGTTGGGGATTTTCTGACTACTTGCTGTTTCTCACCAAGAAAGAAATCTGAGTTGCAAATCACAAATTGAGCTGTGTGGCTGACCAAAGCGGAGTTGAGGTCCTTTAAGAGACGGGATTAAAGCATCCTCTGAAGCAGCTGGTAAATGAACAACCATATTGAGCAGTACCAGAGGTGCTGGTACTCAACTCAGTACAGATCAATACCCTGATCTGCTTGGAAGGTCAGCAGTGAGCAGTGACAACATCAGTGTTTTCAGGAAATAACCAACATTTTCACAAACCGTAGACTGAACTAGACTAAGCCTCTTGATGGTGCGGAAGATAAGGGCTTGAATTATGGGAGACTAAGCTATGGTTTGAAGTCCTGCCTCCCCCCAAGGCCGGCAGGTAACTGGCATATGTGAGATGGATGGGGTGAAAGTTATCATGGTGCCAAAGGGAAGGCATGCCTTTCCTTCTGTAAAGCCTAAAAATAATAGAGCTCGTCTCCTACTCACTAAGCTAGACTCAGGAGGGCAAAGAGAGGTAGAAGGAAAGGCAAAGGCGAAGGCGAAGGTGAAGGCAAGGGAAGGAAAGGCAAGGCAAGGGAAGGCAAGGAAAGGAAAGGGAAGGCAAGGAAAGGAAAGGCAAGGCAAGAGGCAAGGCAAGGCAAGGCAAGGCAAGGCAAGGGAAGGCAAGGCAAGGCAAGGCAAGGCAAGGGAAGGGAAGGGAAGGCAAGGCAAGGCAAGGCAAGGCAAGGGAAGGGAAGGGAAGGCAAGGCAAGGCAAGGCAAGGCAAGGGAAGGCAAGAGGCAAGGCAAGGCAAGAGACAAGGCAAGGAAAAGAAAGGAAAAAGGAAAGAAAGGGAAAGGAAAGGAAAGGAAAGGAAAGGAAAGGAAAGGAAAGGAAAGGAAAGGAAAGGAAAGGAAAGGAAAGGAAAGGAAAGGAAAGGAAGAGAAAACACAATACCAGCAGTACTACTTCACAGCTTCTGACCTAGGGTTGCCTAGTATCAGCTTGATCCACCATAATTGATGCATGTCCTGCTGTTGATTTTCATGGACATTGATGACATCATACTAGAGGAGAGACATTCCCCTGTGATGAGGGATATATCCACTTAAAGACTCAATGCAGCTCTTCATGGATTGCCTAGCAAACAGAACTAGACATCCACTTGAGGCACAGCCTTCTCTGTAGATATGATTGAGGTTTAACCAACACAGCAGAAAAGCAGAGGAGATAAAGAGGATTTGGATGTAACACTTCTAGCCTCCTGAATGCCACTTAAGAAAGCCTCAGATTCTAGTACCATAACCCAGACACAAGACTTGCATTTTCTAGCACACACACACATAAAATCACACTCCCAAAAGAGGCTGGGGTTGTACCTATGTCATTACAGAAATTGCAGGCACAGAGCAGGGACTTAAAGTATAGGTGGCTTTTTTTTTTGCAGCATAGTAAACTGTTGCCCCTTCTAATTAAATGTAATAAAAGCAGTCATTTGTGTGAGAAGATTTTTCAAAATTTAAGCCCTCAAATTCTCAGCTCCTAAACCACTATCACAATGCCCCACATAGATTCCTAGTTCTTATAATTTCTAAATGTATGCTCTACCTTGGAGTGTACAAATGCAGAGTAAGGGGAAAAAGAAATGAGAGCTATTGCCCACCCCTAAAGATCAGCTAGATCCCAGGAAACTCTACCAGTAGCCAAGCTGTCTTCTCCTTAAGCACTTCTAGATGGGTATGTCACAGCCCTGGCCACAGAAGGCTGACACCAGAACACAGAAGAAGATATTGCAGGAACATAATGCTACCTACTCATACAGTACAGAAATACTGATATAAAGGGAACTACGTGGACAGTAAAGGCCCACCTGGCAAGAGTAAGAGGAGCAGAACTGAGCCCTTCAAAGAGAATTGAGCCCAGATTAGATGTCCGAGTCTAAAAAAGTTGGCTAATAGTACTTGGAGGTCACTAAAGCAGTCAGAATTTAATTTGGCCTTGCAACTAATAACAGAATTCTGATAATATAGACATAAAATCAATAGTTCCCACCCCACCACCCTGTAGGAGGTTACATCACTTTACCCCTTGCTCCTGACAGTATCCATATGCCATAAATGAGTTTAACTGCTACCCCTAAAATCAGGTCCTTGACAATTGTGCCTTTGAGTCTAGTGGAGCTACCGCTGGAATAATATTTCTGCCGACATGGGACAGGACACTGGGTTCTGGTTTCAGTGCTGTTTGCTTTGTGAGGCTCTGCTGGGTGACTGGCCCCATTGTTCAATACTGAGGCGGGTACTCTGAGTCACTTCTTGTAGAAAATCTGTTTTCTATAAAGAACTGACAACCCCCTGAGTCATTTACCTTTGTTACCAGTTGGAACCAAAGGGATGATGGAGGACAGGGTACTGAAAGCAGAAGCTGGCTTCCTCTGGGAGATAGTGAATTTGATCTTCAGCACAGCCCAAAACAAGAGGATCTCCAGAAAGGACACACACAAGCTCTATGCTAATGGACCAGATTTGGGCTAGGAGTTTCTTCTGACCCAGAAATAGAGGAGAGCTATTACGAGTTGCTAGGGGAAAACATGCCTCAGAGACAGCCTTAAAACTCTAACCAGGCCATGGGTGTAACCCCATTTCCTGTGGGGATTAGCTTGTATTTCTCACCTTCAATTACTCCATGGAGGTCATACTCAGATGAACAGACTTCTCAAACATCATGTGTCATGTCATGTGTCTAGCATGACACTCTGAACTGGCTCCTATCTCACTGTCTCCTCTAGCTAGTCTGGGACATCATATATTTACAGGGCAGAACCACAGTTTCTCTTCCACTCCATGATCGTATGTGTCCAATTCCAATTTGATCTACTGGATCCAGTGCCTGAAGTCCTGGAGTGGAGAAAGACCATGGCATTGCACAGTTGGCTTTGACCAACAGCCTGTCATCTGGCCTTCCTTGCATCTGCAGCCTGACTTTGCAAAGACCTTAAATCCCCCTATGACATGGCCTAAGATGTTGAACATGCCCCCAGCTCCCCAGGCATGTTCCTACCATGTGCTGTCCTACAGAGGATCTCACTTGAGGAGATCTGCTCTTTGAAAAGATGCTCGTGCCACACTGGTAATAAGTGATTACACATTTGTTCACATATTGATGCAGCTACTTTGACCAAGATCTGAAGAAATGGTAAACAAGGGCTGCCTTTTTTCCACTCTTCTTTGCTTAATCCTCACCTGTCTGGTTGGATGTGAACAGATCCAGAGCCTGCACAGACCACCCTGGGCTGTTTGGACGTTATCCCTTCTTCTTCCTCCAAATCGTAGACTTGCAGTCCAGGACAAAGTCTAACCTATTTCTGGCAACAAAAGGGATCTAAAAACATTCCTGCTGCAACATCCTCCTGATTTCTCAGTTCTGCACTGAGCTCTGGGAGAAATGCTATCTGATTGCCTGAGCATGGAAATGCCTGCATTCACAATCTGGGTCTGGATGGGATTCCCTGTTTGGCTTCAGAAAAACCCTGTCTGAGAAAAGATAATAACTGGAGAAGAGCCCAAGCCACAAAACTGGGATCTGGACTCATCTGTTTAGATCTGTTCATCTTCTCCCTCCTGCAGGAGCAAAACCGCTGCGAGGCACCTGCTGAATGAAACTGTTGCTTGGCGTAGAGAGAAACAGCCCTGCAATGATTAAAGCCAGTTGCGCTCAGCCACAGAGGAAATCAAACTGCGTCCATGGCCTTTCAGGGGTTGATTTCATATGACGTAAACTCTCAGCCTTGCTGAGTTTGTTTTCCGCCTGGTGTCCTAAGGACATGGGGGTATGTGCTCTGACTGTGACTTGATGCTTGTAGGAACACCTCTCTGTCCCCTTGCTGCGTCCCCTCACAGCTTTCACCCCATGTGCCAATGGCAGCTAAACTTGAGATAAACTCCCACAAGTTTCTACAGGGCTTAATGAAAATCAGCACCCAAATAGAGCCAAGAGGCTTGACAACTTCTACCATCTAGAGAAGAGCTGTGATGAGAGCTCCAACTTTATTAATGACCAGCAAGATTACATGGAGGAAGACTTACGGAAGCTCCAACAAAGATAAATTGGTCTTCTTGGTTGGAAGAATCCAATCCCAGCCCTAGAGGAACCTCTGACGCTCTATAAGGTAGAAGCTCACATGCGGCCTCCTGTATGATTCAGTGAAAATAACCAACCAGCCTTGAAACACACTGGAGAGCAGACATCCTGGCTTCCACTGCTTTATTTTGTATGTGTGGAGCAATTTTTGGTCAGCTAGGGTTTTTGAGCTGTGGGAACACTAGTGACGTATTTTCAGGCCATTTCCTTGAATCCTTGAAAAGTGAAAGATCTTTTTAGCTAAAAGAAGGCTCATTTTTAATAAAAACAAACAGAAGGCAGGGGGAGGGATAAAGTGGCTATGTACTCACCTAACTTCAGGGTCCAGGATTTGAAGAAACCTAGGATTAAGCAATTTGGTCTTAGTGAATTTCCACCATTCACTGCCAATTCTTTCTTGAAATAAAGGCCATTAGAAGCACTGACAAGTATGACCCTCTTCTCCCCAAAATAAGTAAAACTGGATTTCTGTGGTGTATGCTTAGCACGCTGTAAGAAGATCAGCTTCTGCAGAAAACATTAAAGAACCATCAAGGAGCAAGAAATTCCTGTAAACTTTTCCATAAAAATATTTCTCAGGATATAAGCCAGCTGCAAAATTGAGCACTGAAGACATAACCGTAACCTTTGGAGATGTCAAATATGTTGTCCCCAGAAAGATTTCATGTTCCTGATGATGACAATCTTTTGCTGTCAGATGAGATAACACTTTTGTGCCTAGCTTGTAGAAATTGTAGAAGAAGGATTAATAAGGGTTGGCATTCATCATTAAAAGGGGAAGAAGTACTTGGATGGTACGGCCATTTTCAGGCTGAGATAAAAGCTGGATTGTGAGTTATATGAGCAACACAGAATTATACACAACAGAATATACCAGTGAGTGGACTGTGTGTGCCTCTGTAATTTACTGCCATCTCATTGATGTGGTCAGATTGGAGTATTATTGTAGGCATATTACAAATCTTTGCTGGCTTTAAGGAAAGGAAACATTTACATTGGCCAGACATTTGGGATAATAAATCAAAAACTCAGCAATCCATTAAAACAATGTAGATAGGAACCTGAAGGCAGATTTCTGGACAAATTTCAGAGCCCCTGTTAGAAAGAAATTAAGCAACAGAAGGGCAGGGAACTTGAGATACTGATGGTGTTATTTCAAAGCCTTCTTTGAATGGACAAAAAGGATCTTCTCTCGCTGTGGGTGGGTGCGGAGGCTGTCCTGTCGCCTGCTGAGTTCCTGTCCTGCAAAACAACAGGGATGAGACCCCCCAAATGGCAGAGAGTCTCTTTCACCCTCTTCCATGCTCTGCCCATTGCAGTGGGATCAAGGAGAGGTCAGGTGAACAGGGATTTTGGATTGTGTAGGACAGCCTTGTCATGAAATGGGGTGTCCACCTGGCCAGAAGGATTCAAGGAACATACGAGGGAGCTTTTGGCCATCATCTACACAGCCCACAGCATGCACCAGCTGTGCCAGGACCACAGCAGAGAGATCTGTCCAAAAGTCTTGAGTGAGATGGCCTTGAGATGGGGGAAAGGGAAGCCCAGACTCCCACCAGGTGACTTGATAAAGCCTAGGTGTGCCAAAATCCACAGCCAAGCCAGACTATTCAGAAGGGGACCTCTTCACTGCAGCTCTGGTGACACAGGAGAAGATGGACCAGCAGCTCTCCGTGGCAGTGCTGTGATTGGGATTTTTGGTCCAAAAACCCAGCCTGCGCCTCTGTCTGCGTAATCAGAAACCGTTCTGAGAGGGGACAGTGGTACAAGAGAGCTTGTCCGTTTGAAGTCTGACCTTATAAATGATTTGCAATGAGCCTGGACCATTTTTACACCCTCCAGGCCAACATTTTGAGGCCCCAGGAACTGACAGTGGAAATTGCATGACTGAGTTGTTGGAGATTCTCATGGTCATTATTTTTAGATCATCTGTGTGTGGTGCAGTCTGTACCTCAGTTTAGTATGAGTCAGTTGGAATCAGCTACTCCATTATGTTATACAAAAGCTCTTATTTTCTCTCAAAACTCTGGCAATGAATGTACCAGAGCGCTGTCAGCTTCCTTGGCTCTAAGTGATAACTGAACTACATAATGCCAGAAGTAAAATGCATTACGAAAATGTGTTCAGAGGAAGAAAGGAGCTACAAAAACTTTTGTAGGTACAACACATGGCACTGCGGCAGACTGGAAATAGATGGGGCTTTTAAGCTGAACAGACTGCCAGGAGCTACAGAGGTGCCAGAAACAGTGATGATAGTGTTAAAAGAAGCCAAAGGCCACATGCAGTTGAAGCTCAATGGTTAAAATTCAGTGTTTCCAATGCTGAGTTAAAATCGATAAGAGGAGTACATAAGGCAAATGCTTAAATCAGTTATAAACTAGATAACAGTACTTGGGGAATAACACTTAGTAATAATCTGTTAAGCTCCTGATCTCCTCACAGAGGGTAATTATCAGAAGTGCAAAAAGATCAAAGCAATTGAGGAAGAATTTGAGGATGTTTTCCTGAGAATAGAGAATTTCCCAACACACTGTGGAATGCCACTTGATGACTGATGCTTTTTGAAGGGTTCCTATTACTAAAGGGCAGAGTCTAGAAGAGGAGTTTGATGACTTTGTTGCCCTGGGAATCACAGCAGGAACAGAAAAATCAACAGTGTCGATAAGATCCCTGGTTCTTGTCAGGAGAAAACAAAAGAAACAAATTAAAAAGAAGAAAGGAAGGAAGGAAAGAAGGAAGGAAGGAAAGGAGAAAAAGAGAGAGAAAGAGAGAGAGAAAGAGAGAGAGGGAGCTAGAACCTTGTGCTTATGAATAAGTTCCAAGGAAACTAAATAAATATGGATAAAGGGAAAAAAATCTATTATTTAGAGGAAAGGAAATTCTAGGAGAAAATGCTTTTCTTTTTTATGCCTGATGTAGAACAAAACTCTGATCCGTATTTATCACTGTTAAATTATAGAATGCTTCTACTGAAGTATGACATCTCTTGACATTTGTTCAACAGAAAATGAGGGGGGAAAATAGTGCTCTTAGAAAGTAATGGCAGGCTTACAGGGGACATGCAGATGTACAGAGCAATATCTCCATGTATTTGAAGTCCTAGGGTCTGCCACCGCTTCACAGAGGCTACAATGTGAAACAACAGGAACATCTGTGATGTCCCATAAGACAACCTTCGTAGCCACATGAAGACTTTCACCATGGTAAAAGTAGGAAAAAATTGGGGTCCTCAGTGGACAAACTGGACAGAAAGTCTTTTAGCTGATGAAACAAAATAGTAGTTATTCAGTTTTTGACCAGGAAAAATGTAAAAGCCTATAAAGCTTTTTGCTGTGGTAGTCTGTTAGGCGGGAATGGGCTCAGGGCAGGTCTGGATGCTCTGGCACTGGATGGTGCTGAATTTGTGGTGAGGTGGAAATGAGCTTAGGCTGACTTGACTTCAAAGACTTTCATGAAATATCAGGTAAGGCATTACGATCCCAAAAGACATGACCGCAATGATCTTACGTATATGTGAGTGGCACAAATGTCAATAAATTGATGTTTAGCCAATACCAAAAGATATTCTAATAAACTGTTAAATGAATGCAAAGGAATATGGAAATGCTTTGTAGAATTTAAAAAAAAAAAAGTTGTAATAATAGTGCTTTGTCATTCTTCTGGACACAAGTCCTTTAACTCTTCTGATTGCTTGCTTCTGTTGGGAAAAGGAGGCTAGGTAATGTTAAAAAAAAAAAAATTAGATTGCCAGCAAGGGTTTTCCTCTTTACGACTATTTCTTTGTTTTTGCTCATAATGAATATTAATTCCTGCTCTCCATTTCTGCTTAACTAAGTCCAGGTCCATAATGATTTTACTACCCAGAGTCAAATGTAAAAAAGGAAACCTCTCCCGCTCCCATGTAGGCATAGAATTGCTTCATTTGCCCAGACAAAATTAATTCAAATCAAAACTAACACTTTTGAGTCCTAGGACTGGTACAAAAAGTGCTCACCGTCACCAGACCAGAGTGCTCAAGGTGCCACAAGGGTGCTGCAGAGGAGATACAGGTTTTCGTGGCAGCCCATCACACCTCAGCAATTACTTGAACGCTGAGCATTGCTAGTTACTTTGGTTAATGATATTGTCATAAGGAGCTCCAATTCTAAATCATATTAATTTGAATTGTCAGTTATTGTTATGTCAGGCTGGAAAAGGCAGGTGCAGGGAATTGTTCCTTTAACAGGCTCTGGCATAATCCAGCTGGAATGGCTTATTCCATTAGGCACAGCTCATGCTGTGCAATGTGGAAGAGGTAAAACTCAGACCAATCAAGGTGACGTCTACAGGTCATTTTGGCTTTGTTTTTGGAATAACTCAGGTAAATACATCTGAGAACAGAATTTCTACCTGCAAAAACAGTGCACTGCATAGAATAAAAGGTGAACCATTAGACTTAGTAGCAATGAACACCGTTAACTCTTGCAAGACCACACGTAAAATGGAAAATGATCTCAGCGTGTAAGCAAGAGAGGATATTTTAACAGCCTACTTCAGATTTGGAAATATCTTGGGACCTTTCTATTGGTTGGGAGGGAGCCTAGCTTAGACTACACACTTATTTAATCCCACGACATGGATCTTGAAAGTTTTTCAGACACTTAAAGATTCAGGAAGTTCTCAGCAGAGGAGGAAAATGGAAATAGTTCTGTGAGGACCTATGTTAAGAAGGGAGGGGTCTTACTGAACTTCTAAGTAGCTAAAAAGTAAGAGAGAGAACTTTTGAAACTCCATGAATGCTTCCAACTTTGAGCCAAAAATATGGGCTCCTCTGGCTGTTGCATGGTCTTGCCACACCCTGCAAAAGAGCCAAGACTTGCTGTACAAAATTAGACACCAGCACTTTAACGATTTTCAGAGGGGTACGCTCACTCAAATAAGCCCTGCTGGGCTCATCACTAAGCCAGGATCTAGACCCAGCTGTATTGCAAAGCACAGTATTTGCAGTGTGTCCAAGCTCCATGAACTGGCTTCTCCATTTGCCAAAAATCGGGGATTGATTTAGTCTCTTTAACCATCCACACAGCAGTTCCTTTATCACTCCTCTGCTCCATTAAAAGAGAGGTGGTCCATATCTTTTTCCCAGAAAAGTTGCCAAAAACATGAGCTATTCATTTCTAAGAAGAATAAACTCTCCCTGGACAGCTGTTAACGACCATCTCTTACAGTGTCTGATGCCTTTTTTGTCCTTTTTCTTTAAGCCCTTGGGTTTGACCAACCCTGCAGCCCAGTCTTGAAGCTGTCTCTCTTTCCCATAACTCTTAAACAATATCTTAGGACAGATTCTCAGCAGAACTAAATCAGTTTACCTCCACTGACCTCAAAAGGACTAAGCTGATAGATACCAGCTGAAGACCTCTATCTCATCCAAAAGATTCTGCTCATTTACACCCACAAAGGTCTGAATCCATATCTCCCAAATGCCTGCATTGCTTTTGTGATAGATCTTTGGCTCCTCTTAAAGTTCAGAATCCTCTAGGAGCATCTCCTAGTAAACCTGGCCAGCAGCACTGAGTCAGAAAGAAAATCAAGGCTAATCTTGAAAACAAGTACCTTTAATGGAATTAATTTGGGAGTGTTTTCTGTAGAGGAGTCCAAAATTCCTCCTCTTTCTCAAAACTGTTTTCCAGGTCTTTTTTTTCCCCTGCAGATATTCTCGGGTATCTACAGGCAACATTCCTTAGAAAACCCCTGCGTATACAAGCAACTAACTCAGCTACTCCTTTACAGTCCCCTTCTTAATCGGGACACAGGGACAAAGTCCATTGACTTTAGCAGGCTCTTGTCTTGAAATCCTTGAAGTATCAGCCTTTTGATTAATCCTGCCCAGCATCCATTTTCCCTCTTATATAGCAAACCTGCATTGACTTAGGCATCTGGGAGACAGAAGCAAGCAAGGAATGGAGGGCTGAAGGGAGGGAAGAAGGGCAAAACACCAACAAGTTTGCCTCCCATTGGGCTTTGGTTTTAATGCTGCTATGTTTGAAGTGTGAAATTCTTCCTGAAGATAATAGCATCTGTTTCTATGGCACCTCTCTCTCATCCAGGGCTGTTCTACATTTCCACTCCAGCTTCACAAGAATGCCCCATAGAAGTGCCTTTTGCTTTCTCCTGTTTGCTAATGACAGTGCTAAATAAATAAAGGAATACATCAATCACTGTGATTTGGACCAGTCGTTCCAGTATCCTGCTTCAGCCATTGTCATATCAAGCACTTTATAACAAATACCCAGTTTGGCTGAAAATCAGAATGTCTATCAGAAAAAAAAAATATGAAGCTACATTATGTTTTACCCAAAAGAGCCACGGATGTCACACAAAAGAGAAAAAAATCCATCTTGATGTAAGATGCAGCTTGATAAATTCCTGGGGAAGTTTAAATTACAGGCTACAGTATAATCTCTGGACTCAGTGAGCCAGAAGGCTCCTTCTAATCACGAGTTTGAAGCAGGTGAAAATCTCCAGAGATCTTGGTGGCAGTCAGTTTTATTTCACTGCAGGAAGAACGATTTCTGGCCTCACGCCAACCAAGCTCTGCAGCAGTACTCAAGTTTCTGAGGGTTAAAATGTTCCTTTGTTTGCATCTGAAACCCTCTTAGAGAAGCAGAATGGCAGGGATGAGAAAGTAAAAGTATCCTGCCCATTCCTCCACAGGGCCATATCCTCATACGCTAGGCTTGAGACAAGAACTCGAGAGAGCAAGGTTTAAGGCTTGACTCTGCCAAAGACATGACCAAGGTCTGGAAGTTACCGAGAGTTAGTCCCAGGACAAACCTTTTAGGTCCCAAGCTAGGAAGTGACATTTCCTCTGCACAATGCAGCTTTCATCCTTGCCAACAAATGATATGTGGGAAAGGCGTCAGGGTACTTTGAGGGGCAGCTTGCTTTCTCTTATGGAGTCACCTATTAGGACTTTGCCTCAGCTAAGGCTATGCCTGGGCCTCCTCGCACAGCTGATCGTGCATCACACTGTGCCGACACATCGAGTCCAGGGAGGGATCACAAGGCAGAAGAAGGGCTATGGTGCAACCCTGTAGGACAGGACTCAAATTGTATGAGTCCTGGCACAAGATGTCCTAAAGTCTAATACAGACCAGGCAAGTTTCTTTTCGCTTAACTCCAATCTTTGGCACTGTAGATACCTACAGCTATTCTGGGGCAGAAACAGTCACTGTAAGGAATGATTCATCCAACCAAGAAGTGTCCAGTGATATTTTTAGGAATTGAGGGGGAGCTTGCCTGGCCTCAGTCTTCTGGTTCTGAAGGATTTAATCTCCTCCTGTCCTGTCTTCCACCTGCTAACCCAATGCAGATGTCTTGGATCCCACAGTGATCTCAGACAGCACAAGGTTCCTACACATCATCAATTCAATCCCCCTCTAGATGCCTGCATCAGATGAACTTCTCTCTAGAAGGCTCCATTTTTCATCACTGACAACAAAAGAAAGTGAAACTTGTTCAAATGGAGACATCTACTTTATAGGCATCTAACATTAGCTGGGAAGGACCTTAGCACTATCTTCAATGTAGTTTCCAAGGCTAGGAACTTATGAGCATTCAACCTGAGCCAGGTTCATTCAGTTGCTAAAAAAATGGTTTTACTTTCCCCATCAGGACTTATTCCTAGCCACAGGTCCCAGCCCTCTGCCTGTATTGTTATGCAGTGATTCAGATGGAGAACTGATCTGATTGAAAGTGATTAGCAATTTGTGTGATCTCATAAGGCATGATTTGGAAATGCATGGCTGGGGGTAGAAAGCAGGGCAGGACTGTTTTTTGCAGTAATTGCATGAGCGATTACTGCAATAAAAACTAAAATGGCAAATAAAAATTTGCTTTATAGCAAATAAGAAAGCAGAACTCAAGTGTGTACTGTTGGTTAAGATGAGTCTCTGAAGCCAATTCAATAGGATAGTTTTCTGAGTTTCTGCTTGAACAAGGAATCCCAGGATCTTCCCCTCCCTGTAGTTCAGAGTGGCCTGTCTCCCATCAGGTGGTAAAATAGCATTCCCCCTCCCCAAGTTCCCAAGAGGAGCAGGCCCCCTTGGCATGTGATTCAACTCAGAGGCTTGCCAAGTAAGAGATAAGATGCAGGCAGGAGGGAAGGAAAGGGGGAGGAAGCTATGAGAGGGATAGTTTGAAGAGATAAGAAAACAGCAAGCAAATGCACTTCCCACACAGACCTTCTCGAGCACATCTACAGTACCACAACTCAATGTCATGGGGCAAGGGGCATCTCCCAAGCAGAAGAGAATACATGGAGTCGTGTGGTGGGGACAGGAGAGGTGACAGTGTAGCTGCACCCAACACCTGGGGCAGCATGCATCTTTCTTCAAGGCTTATATACAGATTGCGTGAACGGCCCTCTCCGCACAACTGTCTTTCTGTCTTCAGTTTATAAAGCACTTTCAGTTGGGGTAGGCCATAGACTACCCAGAGGGTTTAAAGTCAATAGAACCACTCGATCAACTCATCCAAACTCTTCTTCATCACAGGCCACAGGTGACAACACTATGGAAGAGCTGCAACAGTGAGATCCAGGGCCAGTGCCAGGTGAGCTTGAGTTTCACACTGGGCATGTCTCTGGCACCCTTAGGTCTGCCATACCCCAACAGGAATAGACTGCAAATCTGTGAAAACTATTCAGCAACAGAGCCCCCTGCCACCTGAAGTCAAAGGGAATATCCAAGTGCTAATCCGTTGCTAATCTCTGTCCTAAGGCATGGAGCAGAGTGACATGTTCCTTCTGAAAGAAGACTGACATTTGTTTCCATATCAAAACCAGCCTGTTCAAAGACTGGCAAGAAGAGCAAGGGGACCTTCATCTAGGAAAAAAGTTTCAAAGGAAACATTGAAGGAATTAAGGCTGTTTTGAAACACTCAGCTCTGTGGGAAAGGCTCCATTTGGGAGGCAGTGATACTGCTGGGGTACCCCCGCAATGCTGCTAGAGACTGGCATGGGAGGAGAGGAGGCAGCCCACTGTGCAAGATGTTTGCAACAACATGGAGCAACCCAGATAAACTGTGAATGTGGGGTTCACATAAGCATCAATATAGCGAAGAAAAATGAAAAAAAAAAGTTTATTTGAACATGTCCCCAGTTTTAAAACTGGTACTGGTTTTAAAGCTCAAAGAGGCATGAAACTCTGCTAAGTGTTCTCTGACTGCATACAATGGACCACCAAGGTCTACATGATGGAGGATGTGGAATTTCTAGTCAAGCCGCTTAATGTAAATCAACTCCATAAACTGAAAAAGAATAATTTCTCTGACAGTGGCCAGAAACAGAGGCCTACAGGAAACTATACAAATAAGGTGAGCACAAGATGAAAGTCTGCAGCTCAGGAGCTTCCTAAGCTGGATGTGGTGTCTTTCTATTTAACAGCCCTGCATGATTTTTACCTTTCCTAGGGTTGTCTACCTGTTGAAACCCTTTAAACATTTAGCATCCACCCCATCTTTGACAACAAGTTTCATAGCTTAGCTATGCTTCATATGAAAAATGATCTCTTTTGGCTTCTTCTGAACCTGCTACCCAGCACTTTTATTTGATTACAGAAGTGCTGGTAGTGCAAAAGACAATGAGGAATAGTGCTCTAGTCACCTTCCTCATGCCATTCAGGATTTTATTAGCCTGCTGGAGCAGGCTCAAGCACAGTGCGTTCCACACCTTGCCCAACTTTCCATCACCCAGCTGGCTCGCAGGCAGGTTTTATGAGTATATTTCATGGTATCCTAATAAACTGGTCACACTGAGGTGCAAGGAAATCCCTAGTTCTCTGGAGGGTGCTTTCTACCTGGGACTGAGGCTATGTTTGCAGAAATCCAATATGGAAAGTCAGGAGACCAGAGCTTGAGAACAGTTTTGGGTCTTGACTGTGAGAACAGAAATAGCCACAATTGGAAAAGGCAGGACAACTCATTTATGGCTAGATCTCCATCTCTTTGAGCTCACTATAAAACTCCCACTGACCTGAGTGCTGAACAAAAGTAGTCTGAAGTTCAAAAGAGTGCATGGATTTGATTTAGGGCAGGAATTCTGTCCTCATAAAAAATTATGGCAATACCTCAAGTTCTTGCCTCCTTTTTCCCTGTTATCCTCACCACATCAGTGGCTGGACTGCAGGGTCCCACTCCAGTGGGCGGAGGTTATTTTTCAGATGTCAGATACATGAAAACTTCTCATCTTGTGCTATGAAATCAATGATGCGATAAATTAATTTAAACTCTTTCTGTGGCTGGAGGAAAGGAAACTGGATGAAAGAAGAAAACGGGACCCTGTGTTGTTGTTTTGTTTTGTGGTCATTGAGGTTTTTGTGTTTTGTTTTATACTACCCTTCAAGATTTTGATGCAAGAGGTTGAAATGTGTAGATAGTTCATACAAAGCACATGTTCAGATAAAAGAACATGCTGAATTTTTCTTTCCCTGTCCTTAGTCTCTCTTCCTGCTGTGGAAAGAGACAATAAGAGCCAAAGGATATCAGTTAGTAGCACACCAACACACACACCAAGGCAGGGTAAAATGCTTGCCCGTTTTAACACCCCTTTCAATGCCTGAAGGCCAAATCCCACATTTCCAAACATGCAGAAATCTCACAGAGGCCCCTTCTTGTAGGAGCAAAGTTGGAGGAAGAATTTTGACTTCAGTCCTGTGTCCTGAAACAGGAGCTGCCATTGCTTTAGTACTTTAAACATGTCTTGAACCGAGTTCATGCCACGTAGGATAAAAAGAGTTCTGGACATCAGTTCTGAGACAATCCTCTGTTTTGCTGCCTGCTGGGTCCTATAGTTTCAGCAGAAGTTCATCAAACTTGAGATGTTTGGAACAAACTATGCTGGATTCAGTGAATGAGCATGTCCCACTGTAATGTTGCCTGGTTAGAAAATTTCTCTGCGTTTTCTATTCTCATTAGGAGAGCCTTCCTCTGCCAAGCAAGTACTGTGCATGGGAGGCTAGCTGCTCCTATATGGATCGTCTAGAAAAACTCCCTCTGTTCCTGTGACAGAACAAACTAAACCTACAGTGAAGGGAAATTGCATAATAGCTGTAGGTCTATTGACTGGGCAAGAACAGCCAAAGATATCCCTATCTAAAATCTTCAGAGTATGACAATTACCCACACTTGGCAGCTTAGGATGAAGGGATCATATTTCTTCCAGACCTCCCACTAAAATATGCAGCAACCCCACATGAGGCTGTGTTTTTTATTGGGAACCCTTTGAAGCCATTCATCTTGCTACATATGAACTCTGGCTTTATTATTCCTTGTAAAAGGACAGGGCAAGGAAGGCAAATATCTTCTGACAATGACAGTGTTTCTTTATATTTTGGCCTTATAAGCAACCCCGAGTACCAAAAAAGTCAGTTACCACCACAGTTCAGCTGTAATCGCTGTGGGAGGACCCTTTCGATAAGCGTGACTATTATGGCAATGACATTGGGAGAGTCAAACACTTCATGGTGCGGAGGGACCTCCAGGAGCAAACAGAAGATTCTCCGCCCTGCTGTAGGTGCACAGTCAGAGTTGGTTACGTCTCACCTCTTGGACTTCCTGTACGATCAACAGAAAAAAGTCGGATGAGTCCTTGATTTAGGTATCTGCTTTAGGATCACATGCCAAGGCTATACCAGCTCCATTGACTAACGCAGTTGCTTAGTCTTGGGAATCTAGTGACACTGAAGATGCTCCAGGGTATTCCACCCAAATTCCAGCTGCTGTTCCGAGAGGATGTAAGGCTTTCATACATACTGTACATACAGTACATACATATCTGCCAGTCCCATGTGGAGATCTCAGATTTCCCAGGAAGTGTCAAATGCCAAAAAAAACCCCCCTATGCTTAGGGAACAGTATTGAGTCCGTTCGCCATAAAGTGACATCTACATCTGATCTCACTTTACGCTGAATGGAAATTCAGCAAGCATCACTAATGAAGTGAACAGTGAGAGTCTCTTATTCTACATATTAGAATTATGAATGCCATATATTCTTGTTCTAGAAGTTGTGCAAACAGCTCAGATAAACTGAAGGCTCTCAGTAAAGAATGTGTAGCGTGAAACAACCTTACACTGGGAAGAAAGCAAGGCTTCCCATGCTCAGTTTGGTTTTTATTTTAACTAGATTGCATGATAGTCAATGTCAAGAAATAAAAATTGTTACATGGATTTCACACAAGGATAAAGGCTAGGATGCAAACTGTCAGCTCTTAGCAGCAGTGTTCTTCCTCTCTACTGTTTAAAGAACCTTTTAGAATTAGTAGCATCCTCTCACCCTTTCTGTGGGTTTAACATTTGAAAGCCACAACAGTCAAGATTAGAAAATGAACAGAAATACTCAGGCAGTTTGCTTTCCTTTAAAATAAGTAGGAACCCTGGTTCTTTACTGAAGTGTCTTTGTGAACCCAGTCTAGATGCACTTCAGCACCTGACCTGACTTGTTTTAGCCTAGACAGCTTCTCCCAGACGTGACTCCATAGACCTTCCAGCTGGTCAAAGCTAGAATGGGATCTTGGGGGGGGAAGATGAAACAAAGACTGTGTTTTGGATGCCAAACTGGTCTGGGGAATATCAGCTGAGTCTGCTTGCAAACTTACCATCAACTTGCTACCATGACACCCTCAATAAATGTGCCAGAGACCAAAAAGCTAACACATACACAAATATGACACCTCTGTGTCATCAACAGTATGTCTAACCATGTTTGAATGACTGGTTGGTCACTGCTGACCCCATGCTGTTTGCTTGTCCTAGGAGGGACTAGGAGATACTACTCAGCAAGTCCACAGCCTTTCTGTGTCCAAAATTGCTCAGAAAGGTCCAGCTTGCCCTTAGGTGAGTCACCAATCTCCCAGAAACTCTGTTTTGGAGAAAGGGAAGCCCAGATTCATCCACTGACTGTTGCAATTATTGGGTTTCCATTAAACCTTGTTTCAAAGACTTAAGACAGCATCTACTTGAAGAATAGTGACTTAATCCCTCTGTGTTTCAAGTCCCCAGCTGGGGACTGAGGGTGATGCTACGCTCACTATTCAGGAATTCATCAGAGATTGTGTTTCTGAGCCCATGCTTTTGCAGCACCTGACTCAGCAAAGCCAGCGGGTGCTAATGTAATGCAAACAGCTACTTGTAATAAAGAATGATAAATAGTTTGTCATCTTTCTTTCCCTTCCAAGACCTGTTTATTCAATTCTGAATAGTTAAGTAAGAATACTTGAAAGAAACAACAGACATACATTACAACAAGAGTCAGCCAGCCATTTCAACCAAAAGGATTAATGCCAAAGCTGAAACTGTCAGTCTATCATTATTTCCCACTTGATTAATCCAAACCCCATCAAAGCCTGTTCAAAGCCTCCCACTGACTTTCATGGGGTTTGGATCAGCTGTTTTGCAATTTTCCCAAAGCAAACAAAACCAGCATGATGAACGAAATGTGAAGAGAAAGGAGAAACGCAGAGACCAAAGCTAGACATTGAGCATCTCCTAATCAGGAAGCAACTTTACCTCATGGGATCACAAAAAAAAAAAAAAAAAAGTTTGGAGATATGAGCAAATTCCAAAAGACAGGATAGAGCCTGCAGCCTGTTGACTCATAAGTGAGGAGGGCTCTGTGCAGTTCTTCCCCCATGGTAAGCACAGGGCTGATTTCCCTAAAGGAAAGCCTGTGCTTACAGGCAGTTACCAGGATCAACCGAGGAGCTCTTAGCTCACAACTTCACTTGTTGTCTGGTGACTTTGGTACAGATCTTCTGCAGGACCCTGGTCACATCTGCCGACCTTCTGTAGGCTTCTCATATACTTTGAGTATATGGATATACCTTGGGCATAGGGACACAGGATGCTCATTTGTGGGCAACCAAATCCCATGCCATATATGTCAGTGAGACCCATGGTAACTTCTTCTGTGTGTGTGTAAGACAACTGGCTGGGGCCGTGACCCACCAGTTCAGGAACTGCAGCCAAATGCACACACAAAGAATTGATCTCCTTTCTTTATAACAGAATAGCACCTGACTGGAGTGAATGTATCAGCTGCTCTACACAGTCCTTAATGAAAGGTGCAAATGCAGCTAAAACATCATTAAAATTTCTTCTGTCACTGTGTAGCATAAGAAGGTCACACACGTAACACAAGCTGGTTATTTTGGAATTTATTACCTAATAAAGACGAATTACTCATGGAACTGGAATTTGGCAGTTTCTGAGGGGTCAGTGATCATAGCCTGATAACAGTCCTTATAGGAAAACGGGAGTGTCTCAACCTATCATTTATATCCTTGGTACTTCTGAAAGGCCTCTTGTCGCTGGCCTGGAAAGATTAACGAGTAAAATCAATTCAGAGGAGTAAAAGCAGATGAAAAATGTACATGAATCCTAGGAGTTTTTTATTAGACATCTAAAAAGGTGTGATTTCACAAGGACAGATGGCAGAGTAAAACCAGAAAGAGTCAGAAAATCAATATAAAATATAAAATATATGAAAAAAAAAAGAAAAACAAAGAATAGAAGTGGGAGATTTTGAGGTGCACAGAGGTAAATAATGGATTTTAAGAGCCTGGAGGATTTCTGTCTGAGAGGGCCTATTTGGAAGAGCTTTTAAAGTATATCTGAAGCAAAAAGTTTGTGGGTGGAAGGAGTAAAACTATGCCTAACAGTGTAGAAAAGACAAAGCTGCTCAGTAGCACTGTAGAAAAAGTTAGAAAATATTTTGCAGTGTGAGGGATTGAAAAAGCTTAACCTTTTCCTTTTATCAAAAAGATTTGGTCTGTTGATCTTTCAGCTCAAAATGAGATGCTGTTCTGCAGGACATTCGCAAGGCTGTTACTGGACTCAGTGCAGGACTCATCAGGAGAAACCCTGCCCTGTGTTGAAGCAGGGTTAGGATGATTGATCTAGTGGTTCCACCAATTTTAAACCTTCTGGGCAGTTTTGCAGTCTACAATGACCAAAACTGCTTTATAAACTGAGGACAGGGAGATAGTCACACCTCGAGGGCAGCCCATGAACTCTGCAGATGGGACTTGAAGGAAGATGAATGACCACCTGGAGAAGAAGTAAGACCACAATATAATAGGGATTTAACTACTCACGCTTCCAGTGACCAGGCCAAGGGAGTACATGCAATCAGTTGTGCTGACTCAGATGAGCAGAGGCAATATCTTAAAACACATTAATACCTTCATTTGCAGCAATCTGGCAGTTTCCAGGGTCCCAGAGTAATAACTCACCAACTGGACCATCCTTCCCCTCTTCATCCATTGGTATCGATTAGCTTATCTGTCTCCCTTTTTTTCTCTAGACAAGTTTTATCTGACATAGTATTACATTTCCATGGCAAACATTCTTTTCTCTTTAAGAAAGTGCTTGCATTTTGTACCCAATATTCCCTTTTCTTTCTGCACAGCAAAGAGCAGGAATGGAGCACAAGTCATATTTCACTTATGCAGATGTGCTGTGTGAAAATGAAAACCATCTCACAAATAATGGCACTTCGCAATCACAGTGCATTTGCGCATTGGATAAGGAACAGAAGAGTATAGAAATCAGCATAGAGTTTGCTTTCTGAGACCAAACCAATGCAAAGTGCTCTTAAAAATGAATCTAGCTGGAGTAGCGCTGCAGCAATCGAAAACCAGAATGTGTTTGTGAAAAGGGCAAGGCTTAACAGAAAAAGCATGCTTGTAGCTAAAGGGGCTGAATCCATACTAGCTTTACATTAACTGGTGCAGATAGATCAGTGTCAATAGAGTGACCCAGATGTGATTCTGGATTAGCAAACTCTAGAAAGCGTGTGTGCATGGGCATTGCACACCAAACATGCAGAAGCCCCACGGAAGGATGGTATTCCAGCAGGTGGTCGGTGCACCGTCTCCACTCCAATTACCGTTAGTACTAAGAGGCCGAATGGATCAAAACAAGCCACACCGCTGTAATACACTGGTTGAGTGGATGTATCTCCTTCTTTGGCCAGCTCTTCAGGTAGAGCCTGGCAAGCCTGGAAGGATATAGAGAAGAAGGAGTCACTAAATACGCGCTGGTGTTGTGGAATGATTCCCTAGAAGATAATTTTGCTGTGCACTGGGAAAAGGATGTTTGATGATGCTCTAACTCATCACTGGTGGCAGTTGGGCCATTTGTGCCATAAGGCGAGGGAATGTAATCAAGTGCCCTGGAAGTGCCTCCCCAGCCGAGGACTGAAGTGTATTGCTCTGCTGCCTGTGTAAGGAATACCCTCTGAGCAGTGAGAGCACAGGCGGCAAACAGCGAGTGTAAAAATAATACAAAGAAAGGCGATGTTGTAGCCAATGTCTTCAAGAGCTTGCTCACTCTAAGTGATTTCATATTTGGACTGTCTGCATAAGGTGTTTTAATATCTTAGGGTGAAGTACCAGGCTAAGAAAGCCAGTGATCCAAATTCCTCCTAGGCCTGTGACTGTCTACCCCGTGGACAACATACCTCCAAAGAGGTAGAGCCAGACAGGGAAACACTAGGTGGAAGAACATATCCGGACTTTTGGCTATTTGATTCTGGACCAAGGCACTGAAGAATTATCAGTTCTTAACCTTTCACAAGAGACAGCTCTCCCGACAGCATTTCTTAGCGAAGCAAAATTTTCTTTCATGTATTTCCTTCAGCCACACACTGTAGCTACTTTCTGAATTGTGCTTTCTTTACCTCTACCCTGGATTTAATTCTGGCATCAAAAGTCTGAATAACGAATTATTGTTCTCCTTCTAATAATTTAAAAATGCCTTGTTCAGGTTGAGGACTAATGTGAACCCTGAGCATCATCAACAATGAGATGTTTTCAGAAGTTACCACGTTCCATGGCTATCCATTGGTGGTTCAAAGTGCATTTACATTGGGCTAGGACCACACGTAAGTACACATGATCTGTTACAAAATCTCAAAGGATGCTGGTAATCTCTCATTATGTGCTAATTCTACGTCTTCTGATCTGGACATTTCTCTGCATCTTCATGTTTTTGGTTATTCCTTTCTCACTGAAACAGTGCCTCACCTCATCAAACACTCCCTATTCATATGTTAAAACAAAATCTTTTTTTCTTTCCTACCCTTGAATACATCATATAAGAAAAAGCCTCCAAAGAGAGTTCAGGATGGGAAAGATGAGTCCAAGATGGCCAGAGATTTCCAGAGCTATAATACTCCTACGAACATCTGTCATGAGTTAAAAAAAAAAAAAAAAGCTATTTAACACTGCTGTCAGAACATGAAAAAATGAAAGTTGTTGCAAATCACCTTGAAATCACATGAATCCTCCCAGGGAGTGAGGAGGCTGGAGCTAAGAAAACATGACTTTATTTGTCCTGCCAGTGGGGGAGTCCGTGGTGTGGGTAGGAGCCACATTCAAGGCAGCTAGTGGAGGCAGGAGTGTTTTCCTTCCTGAGCTCCTGGAACAATTCTTTGGAGGCCTTAAATGACTGGGACAAAGTGAGTGCTCTGGTCAGCGGGATTGCTGAGCTGTTTGGGTGTATTTATCCCACAGCCTGACCCTCTGCCAGGCTTTATCCTTTATCACGGCTAAGGCATAGCTGTGCAGTGAACCACGACCACATCCATACAACCACAACTACCATCCAGGACTGAACTTAAGGTCTTTGAAACTGCAAACAGGCCCTCCTACCGCTTCAGTTATGGAGCAACTGAAGGCAAATATATGTAGAGAAGATAGACTTAAGCACTCAGACTATAAGTGTTTTCTGTGCCAGAGCCTGTAAATTCATAGGAGTGAGGTGTTGCATCCATGCTTATTGCAATCCAGAACAGGCTGAAATTGTGCCAGTTTGGAATATTTGGAGAATAGTTCATATCTATCTTCACTCTTTGGGATAACACAACCTAAGAAGAACTGATTCGATAAACAGACTCATGCAGAGGTCCAACAGAAGCTGGTGATGTTTAAGCACAGATGTGAAATCAAACAAATGCTTTGTTGAAGTGGAGTTTTTCTTCTGAGCAAGATGGTCATACCAACCTTAACAAAGGTAGGCGAGGTAATCTCTTTGGGCCAGAGCTGAAGGTACAAAGCAGCAGGGACATTTTCTACCAAACCTGTTGAGGATGAATAAGCATGACCGAGTTGGCAAAGCCACAGGACCAACATATCTTCCTGGTTTTGACACCATTACGAGCACAAACAAGAACTAACATATGCTGACTTTTTACACAGCTTCCCTCACTCTCATAACCTCTGTTCCCACTACCCACAGGAAGCAAGACCAAACTCAACAATGTCTCTTGGTTCAAGCTAGGCATGTTTACAATTTCAGATACAGCAAGATACAGCTTGACCTCAGGTTAACTTTAAATGAGCCTCCTACCATAGTAACATTTTTTTTTTTCTAAGTGCCCAGAAAGGAAGCAAACTCAGTGAACTTCTAATACTTTGTCTTTTCCTGATGATACTCAGTGCAAAGACAAATCAATGCAATGCCTATCGTACGAGCCTATTATATGACCTGCAGATAGAAAATACAGGTTGAGGATACTGAGTGTTGCAAAAAAAACCTCTCTCCCACAGTACTGATTCCTTTTCCATTCCTTGGAGATTTTTTGTGGATGAAGCTCAGAAATCTTCATATTCAAGAGGGAACTCACTGATAACTTTTATATAGCCTAAATGTCTGCAGGCACATCGCACTGCTCCTCACATCAAGTGAAGTAAATGTGACCTGCTTGAAAATTGTCTGGGTTTTGTTTTGGCAAGAGAATAAGCTGGTTAGCATTCAGTCTTAAGGGAGATGGGGCAAGGGGCAAACGGGCATGCAGGCAGGTTGTGACTTCAAACAACCTCAATGTGTCTGCAAAGTGATCCCATTGATGCAAATCCTGTGTTTTGAAGTGCAAGTGCCAAACTTTGTGTCTATCAGAGTGCGCCAGGCAACACGTTTGTTCCTCTATTCAATTGTTTGTTACAGGTCTGCAAACTGAAATTAGGAAAATGCAGTCAAGGCAAGTGATTGAGTTCAGTATACTTTCTCTGACAGTGGACAGTGAGGAAAGCCTAGAAGAAACAAGACGAGGCTAGAGCTGTATTTCCCATGGCAGTACCCTACCAGTTTTGAGAGGTCAGGAGTTTAGGACTGTCTAAGCTACTGGATTTATGTCCCAGGAGTTTCTCTAATCCCTTTTTAATCCCATTTACGAAGTTGCTTTCCATAACATTCTGCCATCCAGTTACCCATCTGAAATACTGCAGACTTCCCTCCTGTCTTTTTCTGGGGAGGTCTCTCCACTCTGAGTCCATTGGCTGCATTTTGCCTTCAGTCTTTAAAGCAGTCTTGCAGAGATCTTACCCTTTGGCCCTGGCTCTTGGCCTCCATCTATTTTTGTAAACAGAAAGCCATTTATTTCCATTATTCTAAGATTGGAGCCTGACAAAAATTTGAAGTCCACACTGCTGCCAAAAGGAGTGGCCCTCTCTCCCCTTCTTGTGCCATCAGTATGACAATACAGTGAGCCAGATCAGGAGATTACTCTGGCTGAAAACTAACCAGCTAACTTGGTCCATCTCAGTACACAGCATTGCCCGAACTGGTGAAGGTACAGGACGGAAGAGTGAGAGCACTTCGTTAAGAAGAGGAGAGAGGGTGGGATCATTTTTTTTTCAGTAAGAAGCAAGCCCTTGCATCATGAGACTGCATGCTGAAACCATCTCCCTGCCTCCAATACCTCTTTTCCGTCATGACTTTTTTAGTAAGTCCAAAAGGATGTGGAGTCCCAAGCCTTTCCCTTCTGGAAGCCACGAAACCACCAGCTGTTTGCAGCCTGAAGGTCAGTGTTCTCTAAACAAGATAGTTTTAGTTAGCAACCGGAAAACAGCCTTGTATCAAAAATTACTGTGGGAAGCTATCGTTGCACGTGCAGTCCTTGCAGTCTGACTTGCTGCTCTATCCCCCAGCAACATCCCACCATTCATTCTTCTTTCAGTGCTAAAGAATGTGGTTGGCCCATGCCTTTACAGCTCAGATGACAGCCTTTTCTAGTTGCAACCCATGCCTGCCTCAGCTGTCAGTCACTGCTGAACTCAGGGTGGTATTCATTGGTAAGCCAAAGTTGTGCTTTCTTTCCTTTGTATGGAAGGGCACCTTGCCACCATTTTTATTTTTATTTTAGACAATGACTTCTTTCTGAGCACCTCAGCAGGAATCATCAGAAGGCACTGCCTCACACAAAAGAAGAACGTGGCCAGTCATTTTTTCCAGGAACCACAGAAGCCCAGATACCACCAGTGAACAGCCTCTGGGTGGAGAAGCGGCTCTCAGCTCCTGCAGAGCTCTGCACTCGCTGGCTGTGTCTATGGTAGTAAGTTAAATATGCACGGACTGTGCTCAGAGGCCAACCGGCAGTAAGGGCTCTGTGTGAATATTCTTAAGCTGTGTTACTCTCCCAAAAAGTGATTTCTGCTTCCAAACTGCCTTTTGGAAACAGTTTCTGGCCCATGCACAACCAGGAGAACAGCATGGGCTAAGAGCTGTTCCCAACGTACATTTGTTGTATATGTATATATGTACATATATAGCAAGCCAACCCAGCTGGAAGGGGGAGAACCTAGCTGTAGGACTCATGTCATGATGTTGCAGTTGCCTTCAGGGCCCTGAGACATTTTTGATGCCAGTTAATAGTAACTGAGAGCCAGAAAGTGTCTTGGCTTTTCTGAGAGGGAGGAGGGAGTGACTTACTGGAATTATTTACAGCATTTCAGCCCATGTTCCTGAGGTAAAGCACAGAAGGTGCTTCTTGTACTGCAGGAGTACAAGAAATAGAATTGATGTACCGAAGGACAACAGTTTTCTCTCTGTCCACGTTGCATCTTTCTCTCACATTGTTTTAAGGGACTGTCACATGCACCACCTGGAATAGTTCAACGACATGTATCTTCATGCACCATTTGGAAAGAGATAGTATGACATTCTAGCCAGTGACTAGAGACAAACTGGAAAGGCTGTCCTTTCACCCTGTCTTAGCCATATAAAAGTTCAAGGTCTACCCTACCTTGTTGAATGGTCTCTTTCTAAAACAGTGGAAAAAGAAACCATTATTTTCATACGTTTTATCGCACCTGCCTTAGCTCTCGCTCTTAAAATAGCATGAACCTCCTTCTAGAGGTTCATGCTATACCCCCTGTTCTAGTAGGAGAGTTTAGATGTTTCATTTAGATTAAACAATGAATGTAGGGTTAATCTCTCTTAAGGTGAAAAGTCTAAAAGACAAGTTGTCCAGTCTTAAGAGAGTCATCTAAGACAGGTCAAGTTAATCGTCTTCTGAAGATGTCTATTTCCCTTTTTTCATCATGAAGGAAGCCAAGGTGATGAACTTGGAATTAAATATCTAATGCCTGGATATCTACCTTAGGTAAACAGATTTCTGTGTGTATGCACAGTAGCTGGCATGATAATTCACAGTGCAGTCCTGATTTTTCCCTAGGACTCCTACAGATTATTGAAATACTTAGAAATACCAGGAACTGTGCACTTTGTAGCCCTTGGTTTGGGGGATTTGGCTGGCTTTGAGCCAAGTTTTCCCAAGTATGGTGCAGCAGGGCTGTGCAACCTCAACATAGTTCTGCTGGACAATTAATGTAAAGGTGTGAGACAGTGCTGGGGAAAACGGCCATGTATGATGAGAAAAGGAAAAACACAGACAAAAGTGTAATTTGGACCATAAGCAGCTTAAATTGAGATAAAATAAGGCAAGATGAATCTCAGTTGATACATCCTATGAACAAAGCAAGCCAGGTTAGCAACTTCATATCTTCTGTAGCTTTCCCAGGCTAGGTGGGTGATAGAGTCCCCCACCAAGAGATGGGACAAACCAATCTTGCGGTATGTATTTTTTTCCTAGCATGTAAGACCTTTGCATTGGATAACCTGCTAGGGACATTCATTGGGTGAACGAAGACACCTATGCTCATATAATAAGAAATGGCTTTTAGCTCTGGGCAGCTATAGGGAGTGAGGATTATCTTTTCATGGGATCCATTTCAACACACATTCCTACTAAAGGACACTCTTATTTCCTTTCTCCTTCTGACGTGGTATTGCCTCTCTAGCTCTGCAATGCCATGGGCCAGTCAGGATTGGTTGGTGGAGCACAGCCCAAGGAAAACAGTAGATGTTCTGCAGAGTTGCTCCGAGAACACAGGCAAAAGGAGTCACGTTGTGATTGCAGAGAAACATGCACTGTCCCTCACCTGCAGCTGTTTTCCTTGCTCTTGATGAGATTTCAAAAAATTTTTTTTTGAACATAGGTATGTAATTTATACTAATAGCTACACTTGAGCTATTCACTTTTCCTATATCTTTCATAGTCCATAGACAGAAATAGGCTTCTCGAAGACACAGTACAAATATGTAAAATGGATCAGATTCCTACAGATCCTACAAATTCCTATTTCTAATCCTGCAAATTCCTATTTCTCCCCACAGACTATAAAAAAGCCTTAGTCATTAGCTCAAATGGAGTGATGCTATAGACGTCTGAAGTTGGATTAAATTAATCCCACCTGTAGTCTCAACTGTGTACCCGCCCCTTAGCATCAATGGAGAAAGAATGGTCTCTACCAGGCAATTCACCTGAGCTGTCTTAAACACCTATCTTAGGACAGGATGAATACCTTTGAGAAGCACCTTCTCCCTGCCCTGACTTTTAAGAAAGTTTCTGCAGCTGGATCTGGATAAACAACTGCTTGGACAGTCCTAGTTATGAACCTCCTGCCCTATGTACTTTGCCAGTCCTACCAATGCCACCATCAAGAAAGATGAAAAGATATAAAAATAACTACATGAAAAAGCTCCTGGGATGACCGTGGGCAGGGATGGCCTGTTTTGTCAGGGGTGATTAACGCTATGAATATATTATCTTTGAGTGTATACTAACGAATACCCTGTTCTTTCCATAACAAGGGGCACGGTTTGAATCTTAGGATATAGTGTCCCAGCCAAAAAAATGGTTAGCCACCGCAGAGCAAAACGGCACGCAAACTGCACGCACAACCAGGAGACAAGGACACAAGAGCAAAACAAAGGATGTGCCAACATATCATGCTTAGTCCAGCAAAACAAACGTTGAGTGGGAATATAAATACATGAGAGAACTCCCACCAGGAAAGGAGTTATTCATTTACAGTGAAAGTCGTTATTGGCACAGGAAGAGAGGTTAAAGATTGACCCAGCATAAACTTAGGCTAGAAATCCTAAGGCAATTTTGAGTGACTGGAGCAGTTTGGTTCCAGTCTAGGTGATACTGAGTCACAATCTGACCAATGAATAACTTCCTTCATCTTAAACAGGGTCTTGAGAGCATTTGGCTGACATATGGGAGAGAGACAGACGTTATTTTGTTTGGATAAGACTTCTGGAGATCTATAAATCAAAAATAACATCCATGTTATTTGAATTTGGTTAAACAAATCTTGTGTTTAGTCATCAGGCAAACTAGATTTTGGTCAATTTCTGCCAGCTGCTTCACATCTTATTGTACCAACAGGACTGAAGAACAGCACATATTTATGTGTCTTTAAGTACATTCTTGCTCCCTGCAGAGGAAGGTACAAAAGAGTTCAGCTTCCAGCTCAGCAGACCCAGATGTAAATCCCTGTCACGCCTCTGGATCCCTCTGTGTCCTTGACCAAGTCCCTTTTGTCTTTGATCAACCTTATCTACCTGTACAGACAAAGCCAGAAGAAAGGCACAGGTTAAAATTTTCTGAAGTGTTTGGAGCTTTCAAACTGTCATTGAAATAACCAGGCTCTCTCCTGAATTCTAGGGGACCTCGGCATGTAACTGTCTTTGAGGATGTGTCTTCTCTCTGTTTCCATTGTGGCCATGTTTTTGCTGATAGAATTGAAAGTAGGAGCACACAAATCCATGTACCTGCCCACGCATGCTACCTGCCAATCAGCCTACAACAGAGGACTCTTGTGAAAGCCAGTTTGTGATATTAGCGCAGTCTCAGCTGCATCCTGTTCCTACCCCTTTTGTTATGAATTTCAAATTTTCCCAGGCATGCAAAAATCTTGATAGCAGCCTGCTTACAATTCCCTGTTGATTCTTCCAGTGCTTCTCTACTTTACCCCCTGTCTGTATTGTCCAGGACTAGAAATAAGCCCAAAAGGGAAGACAAACCTGATGCTTTAAAGGACACTGTTGTGTATCCCTGCAAAAGAACCTGGGGTGCACCTAAACGGTGGGCTCAAGGTACAAGAAGATCTGATGTGGCTGTATGCTACAAACAGCAAAGTGCAGCTTATATCGGCTGCTGCAAGTCAAAGACTAAATAAGAGTGTAGGCATCCATTTTGTCCAAATCAATAGCTAAGATTCACCACGTCTCGCTTCAGACAGTGATGCTGGGATTCAGCTCCAAACTCATGCACGACGTTCAAGGCTCACTGTTACAGCTTTATATTGCCAGTGGTAGGAAACCAGCACTTCCAGATGTGATTTATCTGACCTATGTTAGGTGTCTGCTTTATGAAGATATAAGAAAAGGGAAAAAAAACCCTTAAAATCCCCACCAGAACACGTAAATGGATGGAGTCATGCTCAAGTAACTGAGCCAAAAGAAGGGGCAAAATTATTACTGGCAATGTTCTGCTTGAAAGACTTTCTTCTCACTATTGCATTTTAAAATTATTATGTTTTAAAATGCAATAGTGAGTAATGAGAAATTGGAGGAAGGGAAAAACTGTTGGTAGCTTTATGCATTATGAAACCACCACTCACAAGAAATATGAGTTATATTTCATACTTATTCTGAGAATGGACCATTTTATGATCCTGTGGCTGGTTCTCAGTCTTCTAGATGAATTCCTGACTAGGTTTTCACTTTACTGGATACCCATTAAAATAGCATTTATAGTTCAATTAAGAAAAAAAAAACCTCTATTAATTTTTAAACTACTTTCCGCCACCCCCAATCCCTTCCAAGGATAGTTAAACTTTATCTGTGAAAGAGAACTGAACCACAGTTCATCTGTGAAAAGCCAAACATAAAATAAAATGCTGTAGCAATTAATATGACAGATTCTTTTTTAAGGTGTCTGGAGTTGGCAGTGCTTCTCTAGGCCAGATTATGCCAAGAGAGGGTCTTCAGAAGAACTGGTCTCACTTTCAGTTGTGAGTCAATCAGGGTGGTTTAGAGGGATTCAATCCACTTCCATTCCACTTCTCTGTGCCACAACTTGCTCATTCTGGAAAAGTGCATTTGCTTGTGGCTTCTGAATATTCAGCAACAGTGGCTGGATGTTCAGTCCGCAGGACCACTGGTACTGGCCGTATGCAGTTGATCTACATGTACACGAGGTTCAACACATCAACAGCCTCCCTGCACGCATGCTGGATGATGCATACACCTGTATTTCTGCAAAGATTTTCATAGATGTAAGTACAGGAATCCTAAGTGCACTTCCCAGCATCATAGGAAGAGGACAGGGATGTATGGTTGCATATTTACCCCCTTCTTTAAATCAGGTAGCAGCCACACCTACTGTTATGAAAAGCTGCAGCAGTAAAAGTTGATTGCACTTACCTTGAAAATCACACCTTATCTCTTTATCCAGCGCAGGTAAATGTGGGATCCATTGTACCTTCCTGTGAGCAAGCTAAAAGTTAAGCATCCACTCTATCCGTGGCAAGTTCTGAAGTGAACTTCGTGTTCATTTCAGTTCCACTAAGTGTTTCCAATTACTGTGGAACAGTATTTTCAGGATCTTCATTTACAAAAGAACCTGTAGGTTTTTGCTTTACAAAGCGGTTGTTCCAACTGAACCAGATCTGTTTTGTTTTCGGCGTTTCTTATTTTGTCTTGAAATGAAAATATCAAGCTTTGGCCTGCTTTAGTTACAATATGTCCTACTTCAGTATTTAACCTTTGTTTCCCAGTCATTGCCAAATGTGACCACTGTAAGTACCATGATTTGTAACTCCTGCTGTGGAAATCTTCAGCTAAGAAGGTTTCCCTTTTTGAAATGTCTTGTGTTTCAATCTCTCTACTACAGGATCATTTGAAGTGGCATTACCTCGTTTCAGTTCCCTTTCGTTCATGTTCCCTGTTCCTGTAATTGCTTGAATGCTACCAAAGGTTGCGAATACTTCTTTATGCCCATTTTCTACAAGCTATATAAGGCAAAACCAATGTTGTATGATGTATATAAGCCTTACTAGTACAGCAGATGGATATTCAAGAAGTTTTAACATATTCAGTGACTTTGGTTAGAGCACAACTTTCTTTCAAGAGATGCCAGAAACTGTGCCAGGACCATGAATTCAGTGCTGATTTGACCATCTCAGAAAGAAAACTAGTACATCACTAGACAGCTGCAATTCTAGCTTCAGTCTGCACAGACTTTGTGGCAATTTTCTTCTGGCATACAAGATAGCACTGAGATCTGCCTTGGCTCACACCTCGGCTGAATTGTCATGTAGAGTTTCAGGTCATGCAGTTCAAGGAACACGTGGACAAATAGGAGAAAAAATATAACGACAATGATCAGAGGGTCAGACTGCCTGAAAAGTCTGGGTTTGCTCAACATTCAGAAGAGAAAACTGAAATGAGATACGCTGTGAGGTTCTTTGCACCTGCCTTTAAACATCAGATTCTAAACTTCAGTCTTATCTCTCATTTTCTTTTTCTGAGCAGTTTACAGCAAAGCTTGTTCCTCTCCTTGCAATTTAATGTCCTCAAAGTGCGTTGAGGAATGCACCTCTTGCAGCTCACCTGTCCCAAGCCACCAGTCCAAACCTGCTGCTGCCTGCCCTAGAAGGAATAATTCTGCTCGCTGGACTCAGTGTAGGTTGTGATCTTCCAGTGAGCCAAATACTCAAAGAAAAACTGAAACTAGTGAGGCTCCTAATACATCGAAGTATTTGGAGTCCCGGTTTTCCTCAAACTTTTCACCTTTCTCTTCTAGCTGCCCAAGAGATCCCATTCTTTCAGTGAAGGTTTAGATTTCACAGGTGCACTTAGGTCTTCACTGAGCTTTGCAAACGAGCCCAGGATCTGCACAAGATCTCCTTCTTTTTCTTCTCTGTCTCTCCTTCTCACCTCTCTCTGTCTTCTCCTCCGGGTAATCCATTTCTAAAAAAAACAACTTTGCATACGGTTGAATTAATTGTCATTCTTGCTTTCTAAAAACAGAGCAATTCCTTTAAGTTTATGCAGCAAAAAAGTTCCTGTGATTCCCCCAGATTTCAATTCCAACTTGAACAGTATAGAAAAAAGGGCAGACACATCTGGTCACGAGAGGAAGAGCAAAAGTTGTTGATGAAGCAAATCCTAGATTATCAGAGAATCACAGAATCACAGAACGGTTGGGGTTGGAAGGGACCTCTGGAGATCATCTTGTCCAACCCCCCTGCTTGAGCAGGTTCACCTAGAGCAGGGTGAACAGGACCGCGTCCAGGCGGGTTTTGAATATTTCCAGAGAAGGAGACTCCACAACCTCTCTGGGCAGCCTGTTCCAGTGCTCTGTCACCTTCACAGGAAAGAAGTTTTTTCTCATGTTCAGGTGGAGCTTCCTGTATTCCAGTTTGTGCCCGTTGCCCCTTGTCCTGTCATTGGGCACCATTGAGAAGAGTCTGGCNACTGGACACAGTACTCCAGATGTGGCCTCACCAGGGCCGAGCAGAGGGGCAGGATAACCTCCCTCGACCTGCTGGCCACACTCCTTTTGATGCACGCCAGGGTCCCGTTGGCCTTCTTGGCCACAAGGACACAGCGCTGGCTCATGGTCAACTTGCTGTCCACCAGCACTCCCAGGTCCTTCTCAGCAGAGCTACTTCCCAGCAGGCCAACCCCCAACCTGTACCGGTGCGTGGGGTTGTTCCTCCCCAGGTGCAGGACCTTACACTTGCTCTTGTTGAATTTCATTCGGTTCCCCTCGGCCCAGCTCTCCAGCCTGTCCAGGTCTCGCTGGATGGCAGCACAGCCTTCTGGTGTATCAGCCACTCCTCCCAGCTTGGTATCATCAGCAAACTTGCTGAGGGTACACTCCATCCCTTCGTCCAGGTCATTGATGAATATATTGAACAGGACCGGACCCAGTACAGATCCCTGGGGAACACCGCTGGTTACGGGCCTCCAACCAGACTCTGCGCCGTTGGCCACAACCGTCTGAGCTTATTATTATCCTGGAAAAAACAGGGCATGGTGCTGAGACTGAATTAGACTGTGCTTAGCACATCCTGCCAGGAAGAAAAAAAAAGCGAAATACGCTAGATCTAATTCTGCAGGGTACTGAGCATGCTTAGCTCTCACTGGAGGTAATGGGAAAGTAGATGTAGCTTAGCACATCATACAAATGGGCCTGGCAAAACCCTCTGCTGACAATAACTCAGCAAATCCTTGCTATCTTGATCCAGTAGCTGTATGCACTTTCCAGCTAGTGTCTCTTTTGAGACATTACTCTGAAGCATGCATGCACTGTGATCAGTCTACTGGCTCCAATTTTATATATGTGAAAATTAGAACAAAACCAGAATAAAGCTTTTAGAAAAATCTTTTGAGCAGATGGTTCTGCTACTGCATCCCCTTTCAAAGACCATGACATCCTTGGGAAAATGTATCTTCTTGAAGGAACGTTCAGCATTTAATTGTAGTCAAAAACAACGGAGCACATTACTCTGGACTTCTCAGGCCCTGTCTGGACTTCTCTGAGTTTGAACGCATTTTTCTCTTCATTTCACCTGTGCTTGCAAAATTATTTAAGAATCTTTTGCTGTGCTTGCAACTTGCTTTAGGTTCAAATGACCCTTGTCTAACTTGTCCTAAACGTAGTGGGAAAATTACCCACTTGTCAGGTGTTCATTACCTACCCTGTGGTTTGGGCTTTGTTTTAGTAAATCATCTATTTTCAAGGTGGTTTTTAAGCTAAAGTTTGCTTAATTTTGTGCATCTGTGAGGCTTTACTCCAGAAGAAACCATTCCACATACATAGAAGAACACAGGAATGCTAGCAACCATCCTGTAGATGTTTTTTAGGGCAATCAGAAAAAAAGTGTTATCAATATACTTCTGGAAATATAGAAAAAACAACACCTAGTGGAACCATGACTTGGGGGGAAGAAACCCACACAGTCAACTTTGCACTTCCCATAGGAAAGACCTTGTCATGCTGATGGCTTGCTGTAATGGCACATGGAAAGGGCGAATATAATTCTGGAAAAAGGGGTAAATAGTAGGAGGTTTGTATATAATAATGCAATTGCATTATAAATAGGAATCAGCAAAAATTAGATAATTTTGACTGTGTCAGAATCATTGTAACAGCATAAAATAACTGCTTCTATTTTGATAGGGCTGTTAAAACTCTGAACAGAGTAACAACAATATTTTTTTTAAATCCATGCATTTTTTTGGTAGCCCATTACAAAACTGTGCCCATAGCAAAAGTGCAATGGGACACCAGGATGAGCAGGAGGGCGTCTAACGAAGTCTGGACAGAGCTAACCAAGCTAAGGCTTTGCAGAGTGTCTGGTGGGTGAAAAGAGAGTAGCTCATCAAAGACATCCAGGAAACTCCAACAGAGCCAGGGTTCTTGTTCTTACACAACCTGCCTCCACTGTGTTTAAAAAGAGTGGGAAACACTTCAGAACTGAGCTTCTGCTCATTCATGCTCTGTTTCTACGGCTTATTTTTAAAATCAGCCTACAGTTAATGCAATTAGTGTAACAGAGGAGGACTTGTTTAGAAAATTTGAAATAACAGAAGCCTTACAGATGGGCTTCAACTCACTAGGGAACATGACAGAGGAAGTTTCCCTTTCTGTGGTGCTAAAATGTTGACATAAACTTTTTCTTCTTTGACTTTCTAGATTTATTGCCTCCAGGGTGTTGGCATACCTTTTAGAGCCGATTTCCAAAAGCTGGGTTATGCTACAGTAATGCCAATGGCTTGGGGTTTGTTGGGAAGGGTGATGCTAATAAAAAGAATGAAGTATGATAGATAGCCTTCCCAAACATGGCAAGATATTTTATTATTATATTATATTATATTATTATATTATATTATTTGCAGCTGGTCTTGTTCCATGTCTTTATCAATGATCTGGATGAGGGGATTGAGTGCACCCTCAGCAAGTTTGCAGACGACACCAAGTTGGGCAGGAGTGTTGATCTGCTTGAGGG
>WAAD01015747.1:339601-369592 GCA_013389945.1 Fregata magnificens | reverse complement strand
AGGACACTGAGGTGCTGGAGCGTGTCCAGAGAAGGGCAACGAAGCTGGTGAAGGGTCTAGAAAACAAGTCTTATGAGGAGCGGCTGAGAGAACTGGGGGTGTTTGGTCTGGAGAAGAGGAGGCTGAGGGCAGACCTTATCGCTCTCTACAACTACCTGAAAGGAGGTTGTAGTGACGTGGGGGTCGGTCTCTTCTCCCAAGAAACTAGCGGTAGGACAAGAGGAGATGGCCTCAAGTTGCGTAAGGGGAGGTTTAGATTGGATATCAGGAAAAATGTCTTTACCAAAAGAGTGGTTAGGCATTGGAACAGGCTGCCCAGAGAGGTGGTGGAGTCACCATCCCTGGAGGCGTTCAGAAAAGGTGTAGGCGTGGCACTCCAGGGCCTGGTTTAGGAGACATGGTGGTGTTGGGTTGATGGTTGGACTTGATGATCTTAGAGGTCTTTTCCAACCTTAATGATTCTATGATTCTATCACAGTTGGTCAGAGTGCATTCTTTATGAGCCCACAATGTGCTTGACGTTGTGCAACGCATATCTGCCGGCAGAGTAACAGCTTATTACGATTAACAGATCACAGTTCAGCTCCAAGAGTTGACCTCTATGTTTCAGGTCAAAGCATCTGAAATTACTTTCTGTAATGGCCTGAATTTTACATTAAGCAAAACAAAAACCAAAAAAGATACTGAGGAAGTTTGTCTTGATGTCTGTGAATGGCAAAGCACTTGCCACGCTGACACATCTTTGAGAAAGAGGTTTGAAGCAAGTATAGATCCTGTAGAGATTTTAAGCAGGGAGGACCATGTCCTTAAGTAACACAGAAAGCAGGGTTAGTGGGAAACAAGGAGCAAGGAGCTGAGAGCAGGGCTATGTTGACCTTGTGTCCTCAGTCCCCACCACCTCTATCCCATCCTCCAAGTGCTCCAGGACAGAGTCCTCCTCCCCCTGATTTGCAGCTATTGCATTCATCCATACATTAGCTCACACCCAGTCCTGTTCATCCCCTTACCAAAGGTAAAAGAAGAAGGAGGCAATTGTCCTTCCCAGCTTCCTCAGTAAACCTGCACAGTTGGAGACCCACCAGGCCCTTGCAATGGTCGCTACCCTCCTCCAAAGGGCACCTGGAGCTGAGCCACGTGCAACTGGCTCATCCCTCCTGTGGGCTGTTGGGATCCTACAGCCATCACTAAACCTCCCGCCTCAGGGCGCAGGTGGCCGAGACAGAGCTCTTTGCAAGTTACCAGAAAATAGAAAAGCACTCTATTTTTAAAAGCTTTTAAAGAGAGATTTCCTCCCATCCCCTTCAATGGAGTTCTACTAAACCTTTTGTTTTTTCTCCCTTGTCTGTGCAATCAGAGTAGGAGCACGGAGGAAAGTATTTCAGTTCTGCATGACTAATTTCTGCTTAAAGAGAAAAAAAATACCCCTGGGGCATTAGCCTGTGCCATACTCATGGCAAGAGTTTGCTGACTGTTAACTGCTTCTTGCCTTTGGGACCGTTAGCTAATAACAGACCATTCATTCATTTCTGATAAGGCGACTGTGCTCTTTCTTTTTCATCCTTCTCAGCAGGGAGGGGGACTCCGTGGGCCATAAACTTCCTAGCATTTCACAAGCACCCTGGGATTTGAAAACTGCTTGTCATAATATTGTAACAGCTTTGCAACTACAACAGGCTTGGCAGAAGTCACAACACTTCAGATGCTGGCCAGACAGAAACACATGCTTCATCATATAGGTCAAGTGACTTGTTGGTATATCACCTGAAATTGCAACCTGCAGGTACGGCTCTTTGCCTTAGGGCTAAGACATGTTATGACATGATGGCAGAGAGGATAGTTTGTGACACGAGCTGAAAAAAATCTTGCCAGTATTGGAGGAAAGAGCAAACTTAAGGAATCCTTGCAGGTTACATACAGCATACAGATTAATTTGCAAACTTGCTGTAAAATTCCCAGTACAGGGGCAGGGGTGATTCTCAGTGAATGCAGGAGTCATGTCCCTAAACATTTTGTGCAAATCTATCCTTCAACTCATCGCAAGCAAATTTGGCATTTCACTTCAGGCACAAGATGTATGGGAACTGATCAGGGTACATGACCCACCTAACTGTTAGTTCAGTTGCTGAGGACTCACGGACTCACAAATTATTACAGACTGACAAGTTATGGTGAATCTCGTGGTGGTGCTACTGAAGGTAGTAACCTCTTAGGTGTGTTCTCTCAGGCCCCCCCCATGGAAGCCAGAGGATGCAAATCAGCTTAGTTTTGGCACAAGCTATGCTAGCTTGTATCCATTTGCATTTGGCACAGGCAAAGAGCATGGACACCACCATACTCCATTCAGCTGGTTTGTGATAGAGGACCGCTCTAAGGTAAACTGACCACATATCTAATGGTCCAAGTACCCTCCCACATCACTTCAGAGAAAGTGCAACAGTCCTTGCATTTGGGCAGCTCTGGCGTGGTATCCCTCAGAAAATCCAACCCCTTAACTGCCTAGGAAGGTGGCTTAAGCACAGAGGCAGGAAGAATGATTTCTTTCCCTAAAACACGGGTTGTTTCACTCCAGATTACATTTTGCCCTTAGTGCAAGCCCATTTATTTTCAAATGACCTCACCAGTGAAGGTTCCTTGAAATCCAGACCAAGACATCCTTATCCATGAACTCTCCTGCATTTGAACTCAATGAACCAAGGTGCATGGAAAAGCCGTTTTTTTATCAGCTTTCAATGTTTGGCCTCCACAGCGTTATCCTTAACTCTCACCATTACACAAGAGGTGCAGGTGACATAGGAGTGGGGTGAGGAGGGACAAGGGTTGCTGCAATAAAGTTACATGCCAACTGCTCTGATGGGTTCATCTCTACATTTCATAAAATGAACAAAACAAATCCCAAAAGAGAATCACGTTCAAAGGTCTAAACCAGGCTTGCAGTCTGGTGTATACCACCCTTTCTAGTGGCTACCTCTGGTCTCTGCTTTCATCTCTTTTCAACAATCAAGGTTGAGTTTTCAAAAACTTGGCATTTTCTCAGGTTTCCTGAGACTTGTCCACATAGGGAGACAGATTGGAGTAGCCTCTTCAACACAGACCCCTGGATCACAACTCTGGTGACTGAAATTTGGTGTCTGGTGCCATCTGAGACCTCCTTGAGTCTCAGCGTGAGAAAATACCCCTAATAAGAACAAATTAGAATTCATCCAAAGGAAAAAAAGTCCTACTAAGACATCCATAGAAGGTCTTCTATGTCATTTCGTAAAGACTGCAAATCACAGTTATTTTAATTCTTCTTAATATCCTTACGCAAAAAGCCTGTCATGTGACTTTGGAAATATGCATCCTACAGCAGAGTTTGTTGACTTGGAGATATTACCAGCTTGTGCTAGCCAGGACTTTTTTTTCCCCCAAGACATATCAAGACCTGTTTCCTAGAAAATGAGGTCAGAAGGGACTCTAAGAAATCTCATGGTCATCACCAAATGAAGGTCAAGTCTCTCAAGCCCTTCCCACCATATCTATCTCTCTGTTCCTACAAATCTCAGTGACAGAAGCCACGTGCTCCTCTCCAGGCAATTCATTTTGGTATTTCATTATCCTTTTTTCAGAAAGTTTTCCTGGTCTTGAATTCAAATCTCCTTTATTTCAGCTGAAGTCCATGGTCCTTTTTCATGTTGAGAAACACAGTGATGGGACCATTTCAAACGCATCATTTAAATATTTATATGCTTTTTTGACTTGAGACAAAATAAGACTCACAAAAACCTTGCTCAGGCCAAAAATATGCTGAAGTATTTTGATATGAAAGACATCACAGCAATACTATATTTATTAAAAAAAAAAAACCTCTTAAATAATATCAACCTGGTGACTTTAGGAGTTCTGGGGTTAAACTCTAAGTATAATCTGTTTATATATAGCATGTTATATCACCTAAACAACCTTAAGTCTGCCTTATATGAGCAGTAAGCATTTATTTATGTTTAAGATGTGTTCCCAGATAAGAGAAAACTGACTTGGAAATACACTCCAGGCTGTCTCGTCTCCTCTTCTCTCTTCTCTTCTCTTCTCTTCTCTTCTCCTCTTCTCTTCTCTTCCCTCCCCTTCCCTCCCCTTGCCTTGCCTTGCCTTGCCTTGCCTTTCTCCTTCTTTCAAAAGAACAGCATGCATTATCAGCATAATTTCCTGAAAAAATATTTTTTTTTCTTTTTAGCTGTTTTCTCATTTCTCTGGAGGTTTCCTCCTCAATAATGCTGGAAACTTTGAGGCAATTTCAACTGAAATGAGACTGAGAGTCTCAGGGATAATAAAGTACATTAAAAAAGGTACAAATCAGTGCCCAAAGCAAGATGGGCAGGTTGAGTTCGCTCATTATACATGTATTTGATAGCAACCATCTAGCTAATCAGGACATAGGCACTGCTGTGCCAATTCATAGAGGCACACCACTCAGCATGGAAATAATCTGGGCTAACCCACCACAGACTGGCTTTTTCCTAATGGAGGTGTCATAGGAGATTTGGAGGAATATCAATGAGCGGACAGAAATTCTTAAGAACGCAGTTTTGTTACATTTCCTGAAACATCTTTTTTACCAATGAAGAAACTTGGATGTCTACAAGCAGTTTATCTCCCCTACCTCTAGTCATCAGAAAGTTAAACACGATAATAAAGTTATAATCTCTATCAATGAAGAAAGAAGCCAACGCTTCCAAAGGGCAAATCTTCCCATGTTAAAATAAGTGTATATGATACTTGGGACAAATTGCACTCTAGTACATCCAGTAGCTGTTAAAGGAACTTGCATGACTAGATGCTCACCTTGTCAACAGCTGAAGTCAGATAAATCATTTGCCTAAGGCCTATAAAAATTCTGCAGAAAAACACTTAACAGAGAAAAAAATCCCCAAACTAGCCTCTCCCTCACTCTTCAGTACATCATGTTTGCCTTCCAATTAAGCAATGTTGACTCCTGTGCTTTCTCCCTGCCTTCTAACAATTGACACATAAGTAATTGAACTTAGGAAATAATTCGGGTTTTATACAAGTGATACAGACCCAGCCCCGCAGCTCCTACTGCTTTGGCCTCTCAGCGCAGAGGAATGGAGGGTCTTCTTTTTCTGGTGACTTCATGCTTACAGTGAGGAGGGTGGGATGACCAGGCACACACAAAATCCCCCTACTCTTCACTGTAACACAGGTTTTTTGTTTGCTCTTCAGTTAAAATTTTCCACTGAACGTTATACAAATATTTGCACTTGTGGGTGCAACACAATCCCTAACTTTCTCTGCAGGTTGCAGAGCACTTAGACTTTATCAGCACAGGCATGGGTATTTCGTTGGCCATTGCTCCCCATCCTACTGCAGCATAAATTGCACCACTGCCAAAGAGGTGGTCTCACCCGCCCTCTGCCCATCTGCCTGCTCGTTTCTGACCTCCCGTGGCATATTTTAGTAAGTAATGCCACAGGCATTCCTGTGACCACCATATAGGCTGGTTCAAGAAACCTCTTGGGTTAAAACTAACTCAACAGAAAATGTAATTAGTTTTACTCTGGATTAGCTTTCCATCTGGGTTCAAGACAGCTGGCATGAAGGTGATGGCTTGGCCACAAAGTTAGCAGAGAAAGGCTTGGAAGGCAGCAAGAATTCAGAATTAAATACTGAATGCTTAACATATAGGGACTTAATGTTAATTGAGAGGAATCCCATCTTGAGGTGTCTATTAAGGCATTAATAATTAAGCTGCAATAGGCTGTCCACAGTGCTTGGATGGGCGATCTGGTTGTCCAACACTGCCCATATAGTGAATGATATATAAAAAGAGTTTGCACTGTGGCACGAAGTCATTCTAAGGCAAACGTACAGCTTCCTTTTTGTGTGTACCATATTGTTCAAATCTTCTGAGTGCTTATTTGCAGTCACTGATGAAGCATCAGTCCAAGCTTGATAGTCCCACCTTAAGACAGATCGCTGAGCTAGGTGAAACAAAACATCTGGAGCTGCTAATTGCTCTTTGATGGGGGAAAAAGGAATCCAAATAACTGACTTACTTAAACTTGACAGTCTACTTGCACAGGGATGAAATTCATTGACAACCTTATTCTAAGTCATCAGGCAAGGATTCAAGGGATTTGGGATCAATTCCCAGCTCTATAACACTCTGCTTTTATAACCCCATCAAGTCACTTAATTTCTCCATGATTCTGCTCACCATCTGTGAGCAAGGCATTTTTTGCCTGACTCATCTGCTAAGAAGCTAAATTCTTGGAGTAGAAGCCATAAATCTTACCATAACTGCAGTGTTGAGCAAAACACATTGTTCTCGGTGAGGTGCTGTTGTAACATACTTCTCAGCTTTGTTAGAGCTTTCCCCAGCCTTTGTGAATTTACCAGTGTGAAGAACAGGGTGTCAACAGCAAACCTGGTCATATCATGCACTTCCTTCCCAGCCTCCCATGTTTTTATTGTCTATATTGATTTCAAGAAAACAATAAAAAATATTCTGATCAGCATCAAGAAGATTGGATATAGTCTTGAAAGCTGTTTCTTCCCCTTTTTCCCCCTATCCTTCCCCTTTCCTTTTCCCTTCCCTTCTCTCCTATAACAGTCTTCTTGTCAGGGAAACCTTTTACCGTTAGGTTTTCTCAAGAGTCTTCCAATAACATGTGCTCATAACTCGTGTCTGGGTGAACTTGAGTTGCTGAAATCAACATGGCAAAAGTAGGTGACCACTAAAAAAAATACTGAAAATATCTTAAGCAAATTTCATTATAGAATTGGGATTTTGGGGTTCTCTAGTTTTCTTTTATAACATGGTTCTAAATTAGGCTTTGTCCACTCAAACTCAGCAGACCACAATGCAGTGGCATAATTACAGCTTACTCATCCTTCAAAATAAATACATTTTATTTAACTTTGGGATGGATGTAGGGAAACAATTTCTGCTTTAACCAAAAGAGAAGGAGAACAACACATGTGTCTGTGAACAGCAGAACTTACAAACTTTTGTCTCCTGTAGCTCTGTCCCATAGTTTCTTTGGTGACCGATTTCATGTTGCAGCCTCTCTCTTGGGGGTGGTTCTCTTCTGGAATTCTTCCTGTCCACTCAGCAATGTATTTACACAAATTTCACAGTAGCTTAATATTTACAGGACTTTCATCCATCTGTTAACTTTATTTAAAACTGAGCAACAGGTTCAAAAGTTACTGGGGCAGGGATTGAGAGATAAGATGGACAGGGGAAAACACATATTGAATAGATTTAAATAAGTGTAATGCTATAAAATAACTGTGATAAACTTGATTGCTTTGATGAGCAAAGTTAGAACTAAATATGACTGATACATATTTTTCTTGCATTCATAAATGCTCTAAGGAATTTTCCCTTTTTTTTTTTTTCACCAGTCCTTGCCAGTCCTTGATGTTTACCAGTCCTTGTGTCATTTTTTTGATCCATCAACAAAGTAATGGCAATAGCATTCTTTCATCAGTGTATAAAGGTCCTCACCACCCTTGGGTTTCACTTATGGTACCTGTTTTTTCGTAGCAGCCTCTCACCCAAGCATATATAAAACACAACTGGAACTGCACAGCTTCCAAGACTGAATGTTGCATTTTGCTGAGATAGTGAAATGCAATGCCCACTGCTAGATAGAAAACAGAGAAGTCAGGATTTGAATCACCTCATTTAGCTGTCTAGAAATTGCATATCTACTCTAAAGCAGTCATCCAGGCTCCCTCTAGAGTTCATGACGAGACACCGGCTTCTCCAGAGAGCAGCTAGCCTGGGCTAGGGTAGGTTTCTAAGGTGAATCAATCTCTGGTACAATACCTACATAACTAGTTTAGACTAGATGCCAATATTTAAATGTTTANNNNTAGATGCCAATATTTAAATGTTTAAATGTAAGTGAGTTGAATCCCATTTACTACAAGAGAAGGCTGTAAAACCCTATAAAGCAGGTGCATCGGAGATATTGCGAAACCTAAGGTCGAGAAATCAATGACCTGGCCAATCCATCATCCAGGCCTGTTGGACCTGTGCCTCATTCAGGCAAGGCGAGAGAAATGGTTGGCACAATTACTTTTGGTACCCAGGTAGCCAGCTCAAATGTGAGACTCAGTGATGAATCTGGAGCATTTTCTGCATTCAGGCCAGAGCCTTAATCACAAAGTGGTCCATCCCTAGGAAATGAAAAGTCATGGGAATTCCTTTAAAGTCATATAGTGGATGGGTTTATTTATTTAAAGAACAGGTTAAGAGTGACATCAGGATAGCACTCATGCCTTACTCAGCTCTGCCAGTGTATTTCCTCTCAGAACAATGAGTCACTTTTGGGATGTGACCATAGATGTTCCTCTCAGATAGGCTATAGAGAGGTGTCATGTTAGATATGCGGGAACCACAGTCCGTTCAGAGTCTCCAGCACTAAAAACCCTCCTTGGATGAGAAAGGAAATGCATTATTGGCCACTAGCACATAGTAGCCTCAGCTGCAAGAAGGCTGGATGATTCCCACAGGTTAGCTCACTGGGTAACAAAAGACAAAATGGGCATTATTCTGGGGTGGTCAACACAGATATTAGGGAATAGTAGGGGTTTTTCATAGGGTTTTCTAATACAGACTCCTTGCTTTAAGAAACCAGGCTAAAAGCTAGGATAAATAAAAACTGGAATAAAACAAAACAGGTTGTACAGAAGGCTGCCACATGGGATTTGCTGAACTGAACATTGGTTGTCTAAAATGTAGGCTTCTCCTCTGCAAGTTGTGCAGACTACATGCTCAAAGGTAGCTCCAAAGGATGATCCTCACCAGGTCACCTTCTGGAAATGCCTGCCGCTCTCCACTGACTCAAGAGGGAGCCTAGACCACTCGCTTTGACTGGAGATGTAACTTTTAGACATGCAGCCTCAGGTGAGATAGCCTAACCTTTGTGTTTAAGTAGCATCACATCAGTGAATGAAGACCAAAAAGACTCCTCACTTTGTTGTTTTTAATGCTGTTTGTGAACATAACGTCTTCTTTTCCACCTTCAGGAATGCTGTGGCTGTTGCAGGAGAAAGAGCTGACCAGAGTTTTTCTTTTGTGGTTGATCCTGTGTGAAGAAATTAACCCATGCAGAGACTACACCTTCACTTTTACATGTCTGAATCTCAGGTTGAATCTCATCTCTAATTTTAGCTGTCTTAATATGCAAGTTGAATCCCACCTGAAATAATTGTCCTACAGGAAGTCTCACAGGAAGGGGGGTTCTTAGTTTTTGGGGTTTAAAGACATTCAAATCCTAAACAAGGGGCTTAATTTCTTGACTGACCTTTGTGTCCTAGGAAGATAGATGACCTGAATAACCCTCCAGGCTCATTCAGTGAGTTGGTGGCAAATCTCTGCAGTCTCTGACCATAACCCAATTCAATACAAAAGAGCGTTTCTTTACCATTTAGTCCAGATTCCCTCTTATTTCAGGAAAATTTGTTACATAATGCACAAGAAAATATATGTGGCTTTGTATTCTAGTAAGAGTCTACGCTTCTGCTCTCACTATGCCTGATAGAGTTAATTTGGGACCCGCTCCCCTTGGATGGACAGAGAACATCTTTTTCATTGCAGCCTGAACCTACTCAGGGCCAATTTATACTCACCCAGTGACAAAACGGTTCTCCAGCTCACACAGCACTTTTCCCTCCCCACCCCTCACCCACTCCCAGTGTCTCATCTCACACCCACAAAGGTTTATGGTCTAGCCTGAGATGTTCTGCTTGACAGCCACAGTTCCTGTACTCACCAGCTCAAACGAGTCTTTGGGGGCTGACTGCTTGGATGCACTTGTGTGTGCCGGTGGACTCTACCCTCACGAAGGCAATGAAATGCAGATTTTTAGCAACCAGCACAGATTTTTTAGCAACCAGCACTTGGGCAACCGGCTTAGTGAATTGCTAGACACTGATTCACTTCTTCTGGAAATGGATTAGTTCCAACCAGTTGAATATCTCCAGGCAAAGCTCAGTTAAAAATTGCTGACATCTCACAGAAATGCTGGACCAACTTTCTATTTCAAGACTCTTCTGTCCATGTAGCCTGTCCCCCACTGTTTTTTTCAAGGCTGTTTTCTGAGAGTAAGGATCTTGAAGTTTATCCTCTTCTGAAATCTGAAATCATAAATTCTTTCCTTTATTAGCTCACTAGAAACTCTCTTGGAGTTAACGAGTATGCAGTATCTTCAACTGGAGTCTGAGCAGCAGCAGGGGATGGACAGTAAAAATAGGATTAATTTCACTTAACTTCAGCCATTGAGTTGTCCCGCTGAAACTAATCCTCTAGGCTCCCTCTAGAGTCATTAGAGACAGAAGACAACACTGGCCTTCATTCCCACCCGAAGATAAGCATCTGAAATATCCTAGAAAAGTATATTTAAATGGCTGAAGTTAAGGAGATGAGTATTGCTGTCATGTTGGACAATCTTTATATTATTTACTGTACTGCAGGAAGTCTCTTACCTCTCAGCTAAAAATGTGTTCCTTTCTGAAATTTAGGCATGCAGCAATGAGCTCTCCCTTTTATCTTTCACACGTTTCCCCCCCACATTTCTGGCATGGTGATTTTGGGGTTTTCTCCCTACTCCCTGCTCCCTGCTGATACTATTTGGCATAAACAAGGTACTGTTGTTTGTCTTTTTGTTATCTTCTTGCCACTGCACGTGCATGAGTGTATACAAACGCATGTTCACGTGCAAATGAAGTCTAGACACGTGCATCTGGAATCTAGACAAGATTCAGTTTATCACATTACTTGGCAAAAGAGGAGGGGAAGAGAAGAAATACCACAGAAGTATGTTCAGCCTTGTTCCATTCTTCAAAACCAACCCAAAACATCTCAATTTAAAACTTTCCACTGAAAAATATCAGATGCGATGAATAAACAAAGCAGTAAATGCAACTGCACAGCACATGGGGCAATGACATTGCTCTTGCACAAGGAGATATTTTGACATTTGTTTTCCTCTCAAACTGGAACAAAGTCAAAATATTTAAACTTTCCTGGAGGGAAACATTTCAGTTTAGAAAGGTCAACTTTTCATCTCAACACACGAGATTGACATCAACAGGAGACCGATGAAATGCTTCCCTTTCATTTAACGTTACCCATTGAGTCAAGCTAACGCCACATGGAAGATGTCGCTTTGGGTCTCTCTGCCATGATCCCTGTGGACCCAGTTCTTTGGCAGGGCTCCTCCTCCAATGATGCGTAACATTTTTTGCTTTCCTTTCTTTGTTGCCCCAAACGGCCTGAGCTCAGACAATAGGACTGTGCTGCCAATACGATTAAAAATTTTCTGTGACTTCGTGTATATAATAATGGGATACAGTACTGGCTTCTTCCCTAACTCTGACCATCCAGGCTCTTCTGCTACAAACAGCTGCCATCCCACTGAAGGACCAATATCCCAGTACCAGAGGGGTTCAGTGGTTTGAACACAGATGTCTACAATTGCAGTGCCACGGGGCAGCTGCCTGGCCTCCGGCCACCACTCTAGAAGGGCATGAGTCTCCCTTAAAGCCAGTGTCCCATCTACCAGCGTCACATGGATATGCTAGATAGAACAAGATACCTCAGAAAACCCTAAGTGTCTACATTTTCGAAAATGAATTCCACCCCTAGTATGAATGGGTATTATTTAGGATAAGCAATGAATAACACCTGCTCTAGACAAGCAGAGAGAAAGTTTGATTTAGAGGTGACAGCAAGTAATGCTTAAGCTGCAACTGCATGAATCTTTTGTGGGCTGTTCCCTTCTTCACCGTACTTCTACAAGACAAGTCGTTTGTCTCTTTATTGACCCAGATGACTGAGGACTCCATTTGTCTCACTGCTTCTGGCAGGGCAAGGCACACAAATCCTTCCTTCCTTAGCTGCTCTAGAATTAATAAGCATTGATTCATTTCCATTTATTGGGAGATAAGAGTTTAACTAGCTGGCTCACGAAGTCCTGCTTCCTGTGACACCTGCAGCTTGTTTCAGTTTCTCCTTCAACTCTTCTGCCCACTCTCTGATACATGAAATAATTATATCCTCAAAATGTGAAATCAGAAGATATTTCACTGCTTAGTTCACTAGACCCAGACCAGGCACCATCTAGGATACTGTCGACAGCTTTTACTGGACTGATTCAACCTCTGGTCAATGCTGGGCATCCCGGCTCTTCCACGGACCTTCATGGACATGGTAGAACATCACCTACAGGACTTCCTGCCACAAAAGAAGCTTTGAAGAAGGTTAAATACTTTAAAGAGCCTCCACTTCAGTGAAGCAAAACTGGGAAACCTTAATGACTTGCTCAAGTCCTGGGACAGGGAAAAAATCCGTGATTTCCACACCCGAGCCTGCAAAAACACAAACAAGCAAAAGGAAAAAGTAATCTACCAAGTAAAAACCCTATGGAGAGAGGAGAAGATATTTTTATGGAAATGGTCTCCCACTACAATGGTTGAAGAGTATACTTTTTAATTAAGTTCCACCCTAAGAACCAATCTGGCGCTCAAAAGAACCAATAAATGTGTAAGCTGTATGACTGGCCACAGATGAGGTTCCCTGCCTGTGCTCCAGCATCACTTCAGCATCACTGAATCATAGAAAAATAGATACAAAAGGGACCTCAAGGCATCATCTGATCATCCCCCTGCCTCAAGCTAAGAACAACCCTACCTTAGCCATCCCCAAACATATTCATTTAATTTTTTTCTCCATGACATCCAAAACTGAGATTACGACTTTCCCCTTAGGCAGAAGAGGACAAATTTCCACCAGGTGAGAATCTGGAAGACTGTCTTTCAACTAGGATCACATGAAGAAAACTGGAGATAAGAAGGAGGGAGAAAGAATGAACCTCCACTAGTTCCCCCGCATGCTCAGTTATAATATTAAGACTGATCCTTCCAATATAATACACGAATTTATTCTTTTCACAGTCCTGCACACTGAGAGTGAGCCCAGAAAGCACTGCCAAAGGCTTCTCTGTGAGAACTGTTTCAATTCAAAGATCTCATCTTTTCAAAAGATAGGACCTTGTTTTTTCTGACTACACTGATGCTGAAAGAACAGGCGTCCCTGATTTGGAAACTTTATTATCAAATGAAATTTAATTTGTCACTCACTTCTGCTAAAGTAGCACTATTTATAACTAAGAAAAGGTTTTTAATAGAGAAACTGGAAAATGTTCCTAAACTGAAAATACCTAAAATCCTGGCAAAAAGTAAATGTTCCAAAGACTGGTGTGTTTCTTTTCTTTTCTTTCTTTTTTTTCCATTCTGCTCCCTTATTCTTATGCTTGGCTGAGTAACATTGTTGAAATGTGCAAGAGCCAACTTCCACCATTTCCTCATGCAGCAAAAAATGTTTATGGGGTGTAACCATACAGTATCCTGATGGATTTTATAGATGGCCTTTAGATACACAGTTCATGGAAGTGTAGAGAGAGCTAAAGGTGTATGAGGATGTCTCCAAGTTCTGTCTGAAGAAAGCAAGGTTAAGGAAAATCCTAATTCACAACTGCCAGGTGAAAAAAAGTAGAATCTTTGAGGGAAATATTAAAAACATTTGCATTTCATGTATATTAAACAAAATATTTTCTCTTTCTCATTGATTATTTTGTAACATTTCTACTTCTGCTAAAGGGAAGGAAAAAAGCCACAACTTTCTTATCCAAGTCTGTTTTTATCCTACAAAGATATTCAGGAATTGTACTGCAACCCAACTGCATTTCAATAAAAGTTTTTAAAAGTAGTGAAAAACTTAAAACCAAGAACTCTAAGAACAGGAAATGCTGAATAACTTTCAGAGTTCCATTTTAAGAAGGCACTTTTGCCAGCAAAAATAATTTGTTTGTAAAATCTTATCTTCCTAACTGTTGACTAACTACTTATATCTACTGAAGATGACGGATCCTTGGATCCTCTTAAGACTCATAGATTATTATGGGTACATGACTGGAGCTGTTTTGGAGCATTGGTAATAAAATCTTTGGAGTTTCTTTATTAAAAACAATGTCGTCCTTTTGAAATGGAAGAAGTTGGTGCAAATATATCAATTTGGGGAAGGTGCTGCTGGATGGAGAGGGCATTTTGTTCAGAATCAGTGACCTGAACTCCTGATATAGTCAATCAAGGCACTCATGAGATGATCAGGTTCAAATCCTTGTATTAAAGGAGAAAAAACCAGACTGAGCATGTAGTCCTCTCTGGGCTGTCATTTACTGTGGGGAACAGGGTCCTCCTTGATTTTTACTAACAAATGCAACTCATCTTAGGTTCTCCACAGGTTCTGCACATGTAGGAAGAAATGCACACGCACAGACACACATGAATATTTCCACTGCAGCTTTATGGGGCACCTAACTTCCATGCAAATTGACTAAGAAGCTTGGCTTAATGGAGGTGGTTAAACAGCTCGTACATCCTCTTGCAAGGTATTTTGCTGAATGCTCTCAGAAGGACTCCTCAGGTACAAATGGAAAAGCTACAAATGGAATAAAATAGTATGTTGGCATGGATGGGGGTTGTTGGAAGCTTTGTTTGATTTTTAAGAAGAACTTACTTTTACTAGCCCCTGGCTTGAAACAACAGGAACAACTGAAAGACACGAAAGGCAAATAACATAAGCTGCTCTCTCATTAACGGATGAAAACGACCCAGAAAGCTGTCCAGCAGATGCTCTCCAAACCACTCGTAGTCCTGAAGAGATCAGAAAGGCACATCCAATTTCTCCTTTGGAAACTCCTACCCAGCTGACAGGTGTGTGTCAGTACTTGAACACAGGCAGAAAAACTTCTCAGCTTTTTCAATGAAAATATTCCCAATTAATGTTGTAACATAACGATTTTGTAATGATTATATTTCTTTTGGCTAAAGGAGCTCAGTAACTTAATTTCTTTATCCATCACAATTCTTTCTTTTCCAACTAGCAGACAAAAAGGGAGCACAAGATGAACCATTTTTCTATCTGTGTTTCTAACTTAGAAAGTTAAGCAGACCTCTGATTGAGAAAAGATAGAGAAACACTAAGCAATCAGAAATCCAAGAGGAATGGGTGGTAGTTTTCAGCTGGAGAATTATAGCTTTACTAAAATTGATTGTTCCTCTCCAGCAACTCTGTGGAAACACAAAAAAATGGATTTCCATTCCTGATATACACCACCAGGTCACCTGTTTCTGCGTAACCTGCCTCTTGGCACCTTTCTTGGCTACTAATGGCAAACTAGAACCTACAAGGGCCAGTTCCCAGGGTGTGAAGTGCTCGGTTCAACAGATATTCTCAGAACAACTGGGCATTTAAGAATTAATTTTCTGGGCACCACCACAATTCAGTAAATAAATAACCTTTTCAAGAGGGATTGGAATAAGAAAGTTTGAGTTTTACTTTAGCAAAATAAAAAAAGAAAACATGATAATCTGCTCTGTATAAAACTTAGAAGGTTAGGCGGCTTTGCTCCAAACAGGAAAACAAAAAGCGAACATCAACTCCGTTTTCCTTCATGGAAGAGAATTGCCTTTCTCCCCACTCCTCAGCTCCAAAACTCCCTCTGGGAAACTTGAAGGACAACGTCTCTGCAGCACTTAAATTTCTTTCAGAGATACTTAGTGAAGGGCTCCTTTCAGTCAACATTAAAGTGATTTGACTGAGTGATTGTGGTTCTTGGTTCAGTGGAGAGATACGGATATCTCTGAAAGAAGATTCATCTCATAATAGGATGAGCTGCCTTTATTTTGACTAGGGAACCCAAGTATTCACCTTTGAAAGGGAGGGGTATTTGTCTGGCTGAATATAGGCATTTACGCTGCAAGTGTCTTCACCTGAAGCGGTCACTCGGGGCTCCCTCCATAGTCACCACAGACCTGGAGTCTGTTACCCTGTTTTTCTCACCTCCCAAAAGCTGACCTCTAAAACAAATCAGATGAGCCACCACCCTACATTCCCTCTTTAATCTATGGAAAAATATCCGTGCCTTCACAGGCTGATTCGTGCATCTCAGGTGTCTAACTATAAACCTTGGGAAGCTCCTATGCTTCTCAGATATCTGGCTTTCATAAAGCTGGAGTGGAGTGGGATATATTCCACCATAAGCAATATGGTGTGAGTCCCACAGAAAATCTGTTGCTATGCTGCGTTTCTCAGAGCGGCAGTTATGGAATAAATAAATAAATAAAGAGGCCAAAATAAATAAATAAAGAGAAAGAAAGAAAGAAAGGAAGGAAGGAGGGAAGGAAGGAAAGAAGGAAAGAAGGAAGAAAGAAAGGAAGGAAGAAAGGAAGGAAGGAAGGAAGGAAGAAAGGAAGAAAGAAAGAAAGGAAGAAAGAAAGAAAGAAAGAAAAAAAGAAAGAAAGAAAGAAAGAAAGAAAGAAAGAAAGAAAGAAAGAAAAAAAGAAAGAAAGAAAGAAAGGGAGGAAGGAATCTCAAAGAAACAGCAAGTGTCAAGGTCCAACTACACTATATGGTCCCCCATGAAAGAAAAGTATATTTTGATATAACATTCTTGACCAGGAACTGAAAAGGGCTGTTTTGAGGAAAGAAGAGCTTGAAAACTAGTTTCAAGAAAAATTTAAACTGTTTACATTGTTGAACTGGGATGAGCTTCCAGAGGAAGGAGGAAGTGTCTGGGGTTTAAATGGTTTTTATTCTGATTACAAGTATAAGTCTTCCAGGGAGATCTTGCTGAGTGCACAGGATTCCTCTGCTGCACATTACAGGAAGTAATAAAGCTGGTGTCTTAGATATTGCAGGTTCTCATCACGTTCCAGCAGAGAACAAAGGGAGACAGCGTCTGGACACACAAATGCTGTCTCAGTGAGAATAAAATGTGATAAGATACCTGAGAAAAAGGAAAGGGGACAGGGAGGGAAAGGTGGAAGCGGAAAGAGAAGGGGAAGGGGATGAAGAAGGAGAAGGGAAATGAAAGGGAAAGAAGGAAAAAGTCCTGTGAGGCTTAGATTCAGTCCTTTACATTGGTGTATCTATGGGATGTTTAGCAGATTCCCAGGCTGTTAAACGAGATCATTACTGTTTTTTCTTCCCATATTTTCTCATTTCAAAGTAAACACATTAGATATCTCTCCCTCTTGCTCTGTGCTTCGTCTTTGCCTTTGTCATTACTGAATTTGATCTTGTTGCTTAGGCACAGTCCGTCCAGCTGATCAATATTACTCTGAATTCTCCTGTGAGTTCACCCCTTCCAAACTTGGTGTTACACTAAATTTTAGAAGTTTAAGTTGCTCAGAAAAATTCTAAGTAAGTCTCCACGGCAGGAAGACTGTTTGATCTTCTGTCCTGCTTGACAGCAAATCTGTATTAAGCCGTCATGACAATTATCTTCACTCCAGTGGGAATATTTAAGTGCCAAAAAAAAAAAAAAAAAAAAAAGATTAACCATTGATTTAGACTCTGAGTAAGATTCATCTGCCCTAAGGTGAGTGTCTAAAAGACAGAGGAAAAATGCTGAGCCAGTAACCCTAGGTTGTCTTTACAGTCAGAGGAGAGAAATGGGCACCTGCAGAGTGCAATTTTTCCCATCTTAAACTCAGTGTCTAAGAGGGGTGAGATTAATTATTTCTGGACACTCCTTTTTATCTGCCTCAGGGTGACTGGCTCAGAAACAGATACCCAATGCATATCTAATATAGGGAAGATGAATACTACCTTAATATTTCCGAGTTTACTTATGACAGTATTGTATGAGTCAGTGCCAAATGCTTTGTCAGAACCAAGACATAAGAGTCTCCTGTTCCTCCCTGATCCCATTATCTTGTCAAAACTGAAAGTATATTACTTTACACGATTTGTTCTTGACAGATCCATAGTGGTTGTTTTTCATCACCATATTAGTACTTCCAGGTGCTTATGAATTTATAGTTAATTCATTCCAGTATCTTCCCAAGACCTGAAGTCAGGCAACATCATTTGCACCTTCCCCGATCCTCCTTTTTTCCTCTGTATGAAGATCAGCTGTGTCTCTGCTTTCCTCCAGTCAACTGAGATTTCACTCTAATCTAATCTAATCTAATATAATCTAATATAATATAATATAATCTATCAAGGTATTCTCTACCTAACTCTCTCCTTACCCTCTTCTACTCTTCCAGATAAAATTTGGTTTTTTGAAGTATCTTATCAGAAAAATACTGGGCTTTTATGCAAATAAAATGCAAAGAAGCCTCAGAATATTAAGTCTTCTGGAGTCTCATTTCCATGGAGTAACAAGCTTATCCTAACTGCTTATTTTTTATTTTTTACATATTCACAGATTCTCCTCCAGCAGTTTTCTTTTTTGGGGCATGGGGGAAGACACCATATAAGTAGTAATTCACTTTTCAGCTCTAGCATTCCCATTTGTATCCTAAAATGCTTGCATAACTCAATTATGTTCAATTTTGTACTTTTCTTCCCACTCCAAGCATCTCTGGAGACACTAAATCTAATTCCCACACTAAAACGTTTCAAAAATGAAGGAGAAGAAAGTATTTCAGCCAGAGACACAAACTTTCTAATGCCTCTCAGAACTTTTTTTCATTGTCTTCAAACTGCCTCACATGATAGCTGGCAGCAGAGATTTGTAGACCTGGAAAAGAATCTAAAAACAACACGGCAGATTTTGCACTGGACTTGTAATGAACTTTTGCTCACAATTCCACATCCAGATGATTTAATGAAACAAAAGAGTGCAATGGTAGATTTATTTTACATTGGTATTTCTGGGTCCTGGCAGTCATATTACTAGGTATAATGGAGATAGGTAGAAAGACACTTCCAATTTTAAATTATTTTTCTACTGCACCAGATCAAATCAGCTAGCATTCTCCCCAGCTTAACAATTTTGAGCTGAGGCACAGGAAATTCAAGTGTCTCACTGTAGGTATCTCTTTCCTGCTGTGAACATCCTTCTCTGAGTCCATCATGCTGTCCTGGAGAAGTCAGCTATTATTCCCCTGTAAATAAGAGTAGGCTGCTACTGTCTCCCAGNTAAAAAAAAAAAAAAAAAACAAAAAAAACTTTCACTTTCTCCTCCCAGACCATGTTTGAAATGTCTTCTGTTTCCTGCTGGCTTTCCTCCAGGCACTTTCCGGTTTGCCTGGGTGTTATTCTGCAATCTTTCCCTAAGAGCAGGCACTCCACTCAGATTGACAGTCAAAGACCCTTGGGACCAGCTTTAGTATCTCGCGTGGCTAATGATAGCTTGAGGGGTGCTTCAGACAGTCATGGTGTCTGCCCCACAGGTGGCTGAACGAGGTGAGATGCTGCAGTGGTAGCATGGCACTTCCTTCCAGCCCAACTGCCGGGCTCATGTCAGATAGTGAAAAGGAACGGGCATGGCTTACGTGTACGTAGCAGGACTCAGAGCATCTACAGGAAGCCCAAAGCATCCACGTGCCCCTTGAGACATTCTCAATGTGGTGCCACTTCCGTGCTACTGTGTTGGAAAAGGATCACCTACTGGTTTTGAAACAGAAACCACACTCCAAAGACTGACCTGCTCTGTCTCATGTAAAGAGTGGCTCCCACCTCTCATTCCTCACTCCACACCATCCCATTCCCCTCCAGCCCATCCTGGATCTCACCTGCTGAAACATCTTTCTTCAATATCATGACCCCACATTCCTGAGGGTACGTGCTGGCCTCTTCTGAGAGCTGCTGGCCAGGTCACGGAGGAGGAGAGATGATGCAGTGAAGAGCAATGGCAGAGGGAAAGAAAATGAGCAGAACCATGTTTGAAAGCAACGCTGCTACAAGGCACATCCCTCTCTGCAGCGCTGTGGCTCCTCCCAGTGACATGGGATCCTTGCCCTGCAAATTACAGGTCCCGTTTCTATGGTGGGAGAGGAGAAATTTAAGAAACCAGTCCTAGTGATCACTTCTAGGTCATAATGAATTATTTCTCAATGAGGGACGGGTGCTTTTTGTTTCAGCAGCAACGTCGCATTCTGGTCATTACACTTGGCCTGTAGAAATGATGTTTCTTCACCAGTTGGCATAATTCACTTTTAGACCTAACTCTCAAGAAAGATGAGCAAATGAAGACCGGGGGGAGCAGAGCAGAGTGCAGGGTTGCTGTGTTCTTACAGTTTTTAATTTCTTTTTTACGCAAGTATTTTATTTATTTATATTTTAATTTATTTTTATATATTTCTTTAGATATTTCAATATATTTTATATATTCAAAAATTTAAATATATTTCTGTATTTATTTCTATATTAAAAAGTCCCGTTTTATATATAAAAATCAGAACTAGGGAGAGAATAAATTCCAGACCTTCCTTAGTGTATAGGGTTCAGGTTCATCTTTCCTGGTTTTAGAGGTAGAAGTCATTTAATTTAACCTTAGGGTCTTGAGTCAGTTGGTTCAACATAGGTGCCTAGTTACACCTGAGATGCCTTGGACAGCAGTAGTGTGGGCAGGTGTAATAGGCGGATACGACATCCCAGTTTCTTAAGCAAGGTACCTCCTTTTCTCAAAAGCTACAACTTTATCTCCATTCTGGACTGAACCTACTTTTACCTGCCGGAGAAGCAAGTTTGGATTGATTCTTTTTTCCTTCCTAATGGTGATCAAATAAAGGCTATTTTCTTCCATACCAACAGGTTTCAGAACAGTCTTTGGCTGACTGTTGTCTTCTGACACTTGGTAGAAGCAAGACTGCCAAGTGCTGGCTTTCTGAACACTTTCAGCTTAGATTTGGGGTGGGAGGGGAGGAGATGGGCTATTCTGGTTCCTCCCTGCAAAGTGCACCTTCAGCACAACAGCAAGCCAGCTGCCTCATGAACCTAGCCCCAATTGGGAGAATTGGTAATGTTCTTCTTTTGCCAATGTCATTTTCCAAGTTTCTTCATTTTTATTTAGCAGGAAGACAGGAGGAATGGCAAAGTTTGGGGTAGCTTTTAACAAAGGTGCAAGAGGACCATCGTTCATTGCATTGATCTTGCAGGGGAAAAGAATCATTTCACTTCATTAGTTAAGAAAATAAAACCAGAGTTATTTATGATGAAAAAAATGCACAGAATGATGACCTAACCACAAAATTTTTGTGCGGAAGGCTCAGTGACTTGGCAACATCCAAGGAAGGGCAGGAAGTCTCTGTCCCTGAACAGATCCTCTCATGTTTACTACTTCAGAGAAACTGTCATCATATGCTCTTAAAGAACATAGAGCTTTTCTGATAAATGTGAGACTCATAGAAAAGGGGATTTCTCTTATAGGACTATATGATATGGATGGAAAAAACAAAGGTTTTCAGCCCACAAGCACTGCTTTCAGCCTAGTTTTCCAAACACCTCCTTCCAGCCTTCTCTGTTAAAATATTTACATGTTTTTCCAATCGCATCTATGGTCTATGAGAAGAGAGCGTGCCCATCTGAAAATCTGCCTTACTTATAATCTTGGACCATCCCACTTGCACCAGCCCTGCTACTGATTTTTGAGACAAAGCTCCTGTGGCTGTTGCAAGACTTCCCATGGCAGGTAAAATTGGATTCCCATTAGCAGTTGGATGTGTGAATAAGGACAGAGCTGCGACTAGAAGTGTGGTGACTTCTTCAGGCCTGGAAATCAGGTGGGAACGAGGTACAACCCAGGCAAATGAGGAGGGTTTTCTAAGGATGAGAGCTAGGATATGGGACACTCACAAGCAGCATCATGGAAGCAGTTTCTGTTGTACCAGAGCCAGCTGGTATTTGCTGTTTCACTGACCGAAAGGCTAAAGAAAAACTCAGGACTAATAGCCCACAAAGCAGAAACTGTGTTCAGGGAGGGACGCCAGCCAAAACAGCCCCTTCCTTTTCCTCACCCTGGAGACACCCCCACAAGGAGAGCTCATGATCAGGGACATGGCGATCCCAAGGAGCTGTACAGCTTGTCCAACTGGAGTATCCTTCCTGAGCCAGATTTGAGAGTCATTCTCTGCAGGCAAAGGTGGCATAGGGAGTTTGGCCATGTGTCAGCCTGGTCCAGACAACACTCAGAGCAACTTCCAGCAGCTCCTGGTGAACTGTGCAGATGGGGAATACAAAGGATTCAGTGATTTCTGATCATGTCCCACTCTCCAGCTTTGAGTCCCACCAAGCCCTATGGCAAGTCCTACCTAAAAGGCAAAGTCAGTGCTACAGTCAAAGGGGAAATGGGGCCCTATTTCACTCTGCCTGGATCCCCAGAATAACAACAGCAGCAAAACAAACAAAACAAAACAAAACAAAACAAAACCACACACACAAAGAAAAGAAGAGCTGCTCATTAAAACTTACGCAGATTTTACTGCATAAATTATGTTTAAAAACCTGTCCCGAGTAGCTGGTGGCACTTCTTCCATGCTTTAGTTTCTTATTTTCATTTAAAATAAAATAGTTATATGAAGTGCTAACAAATCACAATGAGAGAAGGATATGATCTCCACTTCTGCAAGACCAGCTTGAATTTTACCGTGTTCCGGCCCCTCGCCGCCAGCTCTGCAGGTTTCAGACCATCACCTTTGAACGCTTATCAGAGCTGAAATGGACTGTGAACTCCAGGGAAAGCTCACCCCAAGGCTGTTCACGAGAGTCCCTCACATGCTCCCCACAAGCTCAGCCAAACAGGCTCATCAGAGATAAATAGAGTTTTATGAGGGCAAGGCGCTAAATACTGGTTTACGGTCCCAAGAAACAGGTTACAAGCTCAGCAACTGTAAAAAAAAATGTATCCCTCATCATTCCCCTATCTGACTCAGCAAGGATCTCTCTTACAGTTAGTGACAACGTGATTCTAGCTTCTTTCATCCCACTTGCACAGGCTCTTTGCACGCTGGCTCTGAGCACATTACAGCCACTGCTGCAGAGTCTGCTAGCTCAGTCTAGTATCTGAGATTAAAAAAAGTAAGTATTACTTATAAAGAACACCTTGTCCAGTAGCAACTGGACACAATCAAAGTTTAGAGGGTCCCTGCAGCTGTAGCGTGCTGTGGTTTTGAGTGGGAGAAGCTGTCCCATCCTGCGATATGCAGGCAGCCCTGTTTCAGTCTCTCTCATCCACAAGCTCTCAAAGAAGTTTGAGAAGCAAGTCAGACTCCCCATTATAGCCAGACTTCTCCAGCTGTTGTAACTCCACGACGGTTCATCAAAGCTGCCTCGACCCATGCCAGCAAAGGATCTGGCCCACTTATTTACATGCCTGACTCCGTGGTGCAGCTGGCAGCTGTGAAAGGGCTCATTTGGAAGGCAGCGTGGCTGGGATCAGCATCACTTAAGCGATAATCTGCTAATCAGAGCTTCTTCCGTTGAAGCAATGCTTCTATCTCATCATTCCATGCTGGCAGTTTTCTTCTACAAAGCTTGCCGAACTGTTTTACTCCCTGGCAGTTTCAGAGGGGTTTTTATTGCTCACCTCCGAACTGGAGTTTGCACTTGGTTCTGACTGTGCGTTGGATGGCAACACGAAAAAAGGACAATTTGATTCAAGCCCAGAGACATCCAGTCTCTCACACACGTGGCAGGGGAGGGCGAGAGGGAAAAATAATCTTTTAAAAGACTAAAAAAAGACCTTGTGCATATGTAGAAAAGTATGTAGGCTCAAGATCCTTGCTTCTCCCTTAGGGTGGGAATGAGATTGTTCAATGGTGTGCAGAAATCATGGAAAGCGCTAAACTGTGATGAGCAGCAGGGAGGGTAACTACATGCAAAATCTAGCATAGAACCTCTCAACTCAAGTTGCTATTTTGAGAGATGGAGCTGGTAAATCACAGAAGACCCTCCCTAGGAAGGAAGAAGAACAAGCCAGAAGTGGCATCAGTTGCTGCTCTGCAAGGAAGATAAAGCCGTCGTGAATGATCTGAAAGGCAAATCAGTCACCAGCATGGGGGAAACCTCATCTGGTAAAGACATGACTTTCAGTGCTCACCCTGTTCCTTGCTGTGCTCACCTACCCACCAGTTTCTCCCCACAGCAGAGGGGTGAAGGAGTAGAACAGGCAGTGCTGAATGCTGATGACTTCTGCCCAGCCCAAAGACTGAGGGACTGACACAAGACAGTGCAAGTTAGAGCTGCATTTCCCAGTCCTACCCCTGCTCCAGAGCCCAGACTCTGATCTCCATCCTGCCTGTGTCCATCTGGGCTCATAGCATCAGCTCAGGTCAGGCCTACAGAAGGAGAGCAGCAGCAGGAGAGTAAGAGAAGAGCCCCGGATGCTTTGCAGAGCCTATCTGTCCCACCTGCTCATCAGCAGTTCACCAAAGGCTGGCATTTCCAGGGTTGCCTAGAAGAGGAGAGGCTGGGAGACAGGGACCCATATCCCCTCATCACTACAAAAATGCAACTAAATGGAGGCCAAGACCCATTGCTTAGGAAGATGGTCCATGACCTACCCACATGCCTGCAGTCCTGTTTCACGGAATTGCTCACAAAAGCTCAAAAAGGACTGAATCGAACCTGCTTCTTCATGAAAAATTGAAGAGTACAGCTTCATTTCAGCTCAAGGTCACTGCCTGAAGCCACTGGCTACTGTCTCTGCTGCTGGTTTCTTTGCTAGCCCAGCTGTTTTTCACCTGGCCTGTTTAAGATAGAAAATGCCTCTGGATCTGACTGTTGTCAAGGGAGATCACTTCTTCACCTGCAACACTCCTTTGTTTGCCTTAAACCAAGCCCTCAGCCCCACATGCCTCGTCTCCCTCTTCTCCCAAACCGGAGTTTCAGCCCTGTGATCGTCCTTCTGCCACACTTTCTGCATCTTCTCGTGCAGGGCACCCAACCCCATGTCCCACCTCATTGTCCTCCTAGATACAGCACACAAATATTTGCAGTCCCTGGATAATAGCTGAGGAATGGACTCAGGCCTGAAAGGAGAAACCCATGGTGGCTATGCCGCCTCGTAAACCATTACCACGAAGTGTTAGAAGAGGCGTACAGTCTCTTTAGTCCACCCCTGACTACAGATCACAAGCGGTCCTGCGTACTCCTACCTCAAGAGATAAAAAGCCTTTGCAGAGAAAAGTAAGCTACTTTTTAAATTTATTTTTAGATTTCTCCTATATATAAAAAACCTTTTTTTGACCAAGATTAATATTTTTGCTTAGGTTGATTTCCTATCAGATGGAGGCAGGGAAGCAAGGTTTAGAAGGAATCAAAACAAAACAGAAAACTCCTGAAAACCAAAATATTGTTCTAGGAAGTGTTTTAACAGTTTAGACTCTCGCCTCCAGCTCTTTGTAAGGATTCATTGGTTGTTCACTCAGGCTATATAGGAAAAACAAGTGTATTTTCCTTTTCTCACTCACTTGCAGGGCAGTCCTGTTCCTTGAGTGAGGACGTAATCTGCCATGCCTGGAAGCCTTGACACCAAGATCGGTTGGCTTTCTGGAGAAGATCTGCCAGGGAAACCCTGCTTTGAAGGCTGAGAGTAGTGGTGACTGTCTGAAGGGTTGTGAGTGGAGCAGTAGGAAAGAGCAGGACAGAGACCCACTTAGGTCTAACAGCCTACCCATCCTGATATTCAGATGGATTCCTTTCTGCTTGACAAAAGAAGCCCAAAATTCATCTCACTTCATCTGACTGCGTCATTCACATTGGTCACAGAATCATAGAAACATAGAATCGTTCAGGTTGGAAAAGAGTTTTAACATCATCAAGTCTGACCATTAACCCAGCACTGCCAAGTCCACCACTAAACCATGTCCCCAAGCACCACATCTACATGTCTTTTAAATACCCCCAGGGGTGGTGACTCCACCACGTCCCTGGGCAGCCTGTTCCAATGCTTGACAACCCTTTTGGTGAACAAGGTTTTCCTAATATCCAATCTAAACCTCCCCTGGAACAACTTGCAGCCATTTCCTCTTGTCCTATCGCTTGTTACATGGAAAAAGAGACCGACCCCCACCTCACAACACCCTCCTTTCAGGTAGCTGTGGAGAGCGATAAGGTCTCCCCTCAGCCTCCTCTTCTCCAGACTAAACAACCCCAGTTCCCTCAGCCGCTCCTCATAAGACTTGTGCCCCAGACCCTTCACCAGCCTCGTTGCCCTTCTCTGGACACGCTCCAGCACCTCAGTGTCCTTCTTGTACTGAGGGGCCCAAAACTGAACACAGTACTCGAGGTGCGGCCTCACCAGTGCCGAGTACAGGGGCACGATCACTTCCCTACTCCTGCTGGTCACACTATTCCTGATACAAGCCAGGATGCTGTTGGCCTTCTTGGCCACCTGGGCACACTGCCGGCTCATGTTCAGCCGGCTGTCGACCAGCACCCCCAGGTCCTTTTCCGCCGGGCAGCTCTCCAGCCACTCTTCCCCAAGCCTGTAGCGTTGCACGGGGTTCTTGTGACCCAAGGGCAGGACCCGGCACTCGGCCTTGTTGAACATCATACAGTTGGCCTCGGCCCATCGATCCAGCCTATCCAGATCCCTCTGCAGAGCCTTCCTGCCCTCAAGCAGATTGACACTCCCACCCAACTTGGTGTCGTCTGCAAACTTGCTGAGGGTGCACTCAATCCCCTCATCCAGATCATTGATAAAGACTTTAAACAGAACTGACGCCAATACCGAGCCCTGGGGAGCACCGCTTGTGACAGGCCGCCAACTGGATTTAACTCCATTCACCACAACTATGATAACGATGGACCAATGCATGCCTGGTCTGTTGCAAGGCCAAATACCGCATCTGCAGCAGAAACTGCTAGATAAAAAAACAACACCCTCTTTTGGTTTAGCAAATTGGGTCTGTGTTTGGTCTGGATGCTACCGAGTGAGAACATCTATAAGAGCATTTTCAATGCATAGTGGCACCTCTTAGGTGTCACTGCTCTTAAGTCTGTCTCCATAACTTCATCTCTAACAGCTTCCTCCATTCCACCTCTTTTCTCACACCTCCTTTCTGGTGACATGAAAGCCGCTGTCCCCCTGCAGGGAGACTTCAACTGAGCCATTGATTTTGGGGCTAGACGTTTAGCTTTGCCCTTCCTTTCCCACAAAGCAGATCTTCAGGCAAGACTATCCAAGGCATAAGGAGCTTTGAAGCAGGACAGTCTCATCCAGGTCACAGAGGTGTTTGATGGCAAGGATGTGGAGATCCTGACCTCCACTGGCAATAACAACACGGGCTGTTTGCTCTGGTAAACACTGCACAACAGCTAAACTGAGGCACCAAGAACTAAACTGTGGAGGGGCTCATGACTTACCCTCAGGACCCTCATCTGTATCTTCATTTTGCTTTGACAGAGCTTTTCACCTTGGCTTTTGTCCATAAGACCCAGAGCAGCTGTTTCCCTTAAGAGCCAACAAAGAAACCATCACACATCGCTTTCACAGTCATCTCAGTCAACAGTTATGACTTCAGCAAACAGCATCACGCCTGAAGTATCAGGCTGTTCTTCTTACTCATCTTGTCTGCTCGCATTAAAAGAAAGCGGTGATGTCGAAACTCTCTTCTTTGCAACACCTATAAAACATACAGCGAATACGGCCAGAAATCCATGATGGCCATTTGGCCCAATGCACAAACTTGACTTGGCCAAAGGTCCTTCTTGTATATTTTGGCCTTGACTTTGCATAAAAAACATGAGGAATAGCCAAGTGGGAACAGGGCAGGAAAGGCCATCTCACTCTCTGCGACACTCGGTCATTGGACTGACTTCTTACACAACTAGGGATTTTTGCAGGGTGGCCACCAGTACCATCCATGTCAGACCTTTCCCTCCACAATCAACGGCTTCGGCTGACGTAAGTCGTGATGTTACACTGAACCTGAGTGACCCAGGAGAGAAAGGACAGGAGGTTTTTTATCCAGGATGGGATTTCAGCTCCTGCAGAAGGGAAGTGTTCACCCAGCTGGGAAGAAAACAATCCAGGGAGAGGAGAGGTTTATTATTCGGCTGTGTAAATGTTAGCTACAATACAGACCCTATTTGCAATAGCAATCATTTTGGGGCAAAACCTTAGCCAGTTTAAATAAAAGATTACGCTTTTTTTTTTTTTTAATGCTGTTTTACATCAGTAGAGGGACCTAAACATTTGGAGAGGTTTGTTGTAAGATGTTGGAGAAACTCATTTCAACCCATGCCAGCCCCCAGGGTCTCCTTAAAATAGCAACATTACAAAGGCTTCTTTTAGTGCCGCATTCCTTCTTGGTTCATTATATACACGGCCGTGGATACAATCTGAAAGAAAAACAAAACAAAACTTAGATGTCTAAGCTACCTTTGCCTTGATAGGAATATAAGCCTGGAACAGATCTGCTAAGAGAATGGAGTCCTCCAGTGGGAAGACTTCCAAGTAGGGACCTCACACACTCACATGCATCATCCCAAACGAAAGCAGGCATCTGGACGTGCAGAATAATTCATCTCACCCTCAAAAGTTTGCAGAGAGAGAAAGGATCCCCTTGTAACCAGGGCAGAGAGCATACACAGCGTTTGGGGATGATGGGAGATGACAAAAGCATTTTCCTGGAGCACCTGCTCAAAAATAAACTACAGCAGAACTGTTTCTTGTCTGACCTTGCATAAATCACAATTTCCAAGGGTGGTAGGGCCTAAAACTGCAGGGCCTGATTGTCTGCACCCCAGGAGTCAAGGCAGGGACCCTTTTTATGTGGGGAAAGAACTGGACAGGTTGTTTTGAGGTCACATGAATGGTGAAGATGCTCACATGCCCACCACTGGTATGGGAGTCCCTGGACATGATTCACTGTGACTTTAGAAGACCACCCATACAGTCCTACTCTTCAGCTTTGCCCAGAGGATAGAGAAGGTGATGAGGTGAGCATGGTGGCATCCAGGGAGACCACTCCTTTGGACCCGAGCTCATCCGCAGCAGTGGCAAAGACCTACGTGAGTGATGCTGAGTTGTGAACCGAACTTTAGATTAATTCTTATGGCTGCCCGTGAGAGGGATGGGGTTGTGGGCAGCACCTTGTCCGTCCTCACTTGTGTCTTGCATTGAATAGTTTGGTACGAGGGTTACAGCTACCACTTGGGGAAACCCACCTTTAGACTTGGCTGCAGTGCATTTGATGCTCATCCCTTCGAAGAACAGCTTTAGCCCTTACATTTCGCATCCTCCCAGAAGGGAACAGGCAGGGAGAAATGAATCATGCCCCGACTGCCATACCTGGCAGGGGACTGACTTTGGATCTAGGGAGTCCTGAGGTGTGAGATTATTTTGCTTGTGGATAAAGGGGACCTGGGAAAACATCCCTTGTAATCTTCGTGGCCATGAGAGAGAGACACGGCCAGAGTTGGATTTCCCTGCTGTGCTTCTTGGGCAAGCTTTAAACTGGGGCTGGAGGGAGGGAACAATTTCCTTCTTGTGCAGCTTCAGCAGTTCAGTAATACCTGCCTTCAATCATTAAATGATTCAGGGGAGAAATACCAGCCCAGAGGCATCCCCGGTCCAGTCCCGCACCCCACACGTGGACAACTGGATACAGACGGGGGACCAAAGCCTGGACGTGGCCGTCCCCTAAACCGTGTGGGATCCTGGTGTATTTATGCCACCTCCTCCTCCTAGTAGCGGCAGGAGGTGGGGGCGTTTTAATACGTGAGACTTTTCTCTGCTTCTCCCCTCTCTCCTAGGAAAAAAACCAGCAAAGGAGCTGCGATGGGGCCCCTGAAACTTTGCAGTGGATTTTTTCCCCCTCCTTCTCAGAAAGACTATAGAGCCCTAAGTACATATTTGCTCAGTTCGCCCCATACTTAAACACACACAGATGCTCGGCTCCCCTGGGGACAGGGGCTCTCCCACCCCCAGCCCCCCTCAGTCGAGTGGGGTGAGCCAGACCCCATGAAACAAACCCCAGCAGAGGTGGAAATACCTGCCCAGGGATTCCCCAAGGAACCCCTCCCAAACCAACCCCCCCTCCCTCCTTCTTGAGCCCCTCTCCCCAACAAATGTCTTTTTAATCCCTGCTGCAAGAGCTTGAAAAACAGATTTGGGATTAGCCTGCAGATGGGGGAAAATGGGGTGGGTACGGCTTCACTGCTTTTAAATCCCCCACCCT